>JAUNZM010000514.1:0-349042 GCA_033459285.1 Clamator glandarius | reverse complement strand
GAAGTATAAAAAAAAAGCTGCTGGAGCAATATTGCTGGGAGGCCTGGTTTGCAAAAACAAGAAAAAGTAAGCCGCTGTCATTTGAAAACAATGAAGCACGATACTTACGTCTTTATACACTAAACCAGTTTTTATGTACCTGCTACTAATGAAATGGATTCAACAATGTAGTAATTTTATGGTCCATTTTATGACTAGGTAATTATATATTTTAGCTAGTCCAAATTAATTGTCATTTTACTGTTCTTTGGTTTAAAGGAAAAAAGGTATTTACTAGTATGCTGAGGAAGAATCTCAACAAGAATGCAAACCTTTTATCAGCAAGGGAAATGATCTAGAATAAAACTTCTCCTTCCTGCAGGAAGGTTTTAACTACTTTCTAGGGATATTTCTCTCTCTCTCTAGGTTTTCCTTCCACATACTATACTTTGGAGAATAAGTGATTAGTTTGGCTGTGCTCCCCACACCCCTCTCAGAGGAAAAGGATGCTGGTGATGCTGCTAGTCTTACAGAGGCATCAATAGACACACTTAGATGTTAACAAAATGACACTGAACCTCAGGTGTAGATGTGGCTCCCAAATTCAGCAGCACACATATTGACTGGTAAAGTCAATGAGAATTACCTGCTGCATAATTAAGCACATACGCATGTGTTGAACTCACGAGCTGGATCAATTCCCAAAGCCAGGAAAGGTGGAAATATTTCATTGAAAAGTATTACTGGATATTTAGCCTCTACATGAAACCCTGGCATGTGTGACCTGAGGGGAGTGGAGCACCAGTATTTTATCTATCTGTCTATCAGTGGCAGGAGCCTGACAGTTAGTCTTTTTCCCAGGAGGCTGGTTAGGTAAAAAGCATACTCAAACAATTTTACATCCAGTCTAATATTATAACAAATAAACTGGATGAGTAGGAAATGAAAGAAGCAGCAGATTATCTGTCAGCGGAGATTCAAATGGAAGGGAAGAGAGAATAGCACTGGGTATTTCAGGACAATAGATACCTAAATAGGAAAAACATTATTACATCCTCTGGGCTGTTTTTCTACCACTAAGGGATTGTTCCCTCCAAATAAACTCTTCTACATTGTTTTGCCACCTACATGTACCATGTAGATGGCTTTTACTGCTTTTCTTGAGAGATTAGGTCGCAATAAAACCTTTCTCTTTTTCACATAAGTGTAAAAATTATTTTTCTAAACATTATGGAAATATTGAAAGCTAGTGAAAACCTATGAAGATTACAAAGTAGAAAGAAAGCCCACCTGGGGCATCATGACATAGTCACATGTACCCCACACCTACGCTTGTTGGAGCCACTTGGCTTGTGGTGACGCAGCACCACAATGTCACAGCTCTTGCAAATACAATCCCATTTTTACCATGCGTTGCTCTCTGTGATACTGTCTTACATCAAAAGACTGAATAAGAGGAACACAGCTTTCAAAATACCTCCCAATTAACTTCAAATATTTTATCTTAAATCTGATATGGTTTAAAAGTTTTTCTCCTGACCCATTTTTCTTAAATCTGAAGATAGGCTTTGGTAGGGAACTTACAATTTTCTTATTGTTCTTATCCACCTCCCTGTTTCTTCGTTGATCGTGGTAACGTTCGATTTCCATACAGGTTTTCCTCGTTAATGAGAAAAGAACAATGCTATGACTACCTTTGTCATTATGCACACAGGACTGGAAGTACAGTATTTAAATGATCACGATACTTCTGGTTTGCAGCTGCATGCAGAGGGGAAAAAAAGAAACTATTTTAAGCTACCGAAGCAGTCATTCTTGGTGTTTCAGCTCACCCTTATTCTCTTTCCCTCAGCAAAGTCTAGTCAGCCACCATCCCAAGAAAGAAAGTGCCAGCTACAGGAAGAGCTATTCTCTGTTAACTTGTCAGATCTTAAAGGGTGGTGGAAAACTTCACATTCCCCCAGCAGGAGAGCAAGGACTCAGTGTAGGTGTAAATCTCTGGCAGCTGATTGTTGGAGCCCACAAGCTATACCTTGTAAATAATTCAAGTAGGCACAGAAAAATCTGCATATGAGGATGAAATGTCATTTATAACTCATAGGATATTGGCTTGGCTGAGAACAAGTTTCCAGGCCCTTCAACTCATTAAGTATCACTGCGGAAGAAGTAATACAGATGATATAAAATAAAATCTGCTTTTGGCTTGTAACTAACAAAGAATAGTTAACAATAACCATGATGAAAATTAAATTCTCTGGGAGAAAAGGAAGTGATGTCTCTCATGTCAGTCAGATCACTTCAAATTGTATAGCTTCTTTATTATTAACCCTGTCAGAACCTTATCCTTCACATTAGTAGTGGGTCTGGGCTTATAAGGAGGCATTTAGCTGGAGGTGAGATGCTGCAAAGTGCTGAAAATGTTTCCTTTCATGCAGTTTTGTGACTTGGAATGGTTTGCAGAGAGAAAAGAAGATCACCTCTCATTGAAATTCTGTGCTATCACAGGCCAAATATTTTCATAACTGATCTAATCTCTTGCTTTATAATGTCACTGTCATCTTAAAAACCTGTCTGCAATATTGTTTTTCAGATGTTTATAATTTTGCCAGACTTAAGTAATTTTACTGAAATGTTTCACACCACCCCATGCTGAACACGGTTAGAAAATTGTTCACTAAAATTCTCAGGAGAATCAATGGACTTATAGAACAGAATTAGGAAAAAGGTATTGTTCTGCTTGTGTTAAAAAGTCGGGAAACTGAAGGGGATGATGAACGAATGATTGGGAGGGATGCAGGAAACAAAACTGAGAATGAGAGTTGAAGTAGGGTGCAGACCTGGTATTACTTGTGACCTGATATCTAAATTAAGAATGCTTGTTATCAGAGCATTTGTTCTAAGTAGTATAGTGCCTTCAAAATCCAAGGGTATTCATCTCTTTTAGGTGTGCATGGTACACTACCTGAGTTCTACTTGTACAATGAATATGGTTGATTTTAATCCCTGCTTTTCTGCTAATTGCCCTTTATCCTCATGTCAACATCATTGAAAATGGAGGCAAAGGTATTAATTTAGTTCTGGGCTTTCTGTAGGTTGTCTTTAATCTCCGCTACATTCCCCCTCTGCAGCAGCTCCATTTCTTCATTCAGTGTTCTCCTTTTATTTAGACAGCTAAGGAAATGGCTGCTATTTATTTTCATCTTTTTTTGCAAGGTTTAACTCAGCTTAATATTCCAGAAAACTTTCCTCTTGGGGACATTCTTACTTTGTCCCTGTATTCTCTGCCTGAGGAAATCGCTTCCTTTACTGTTCGGACCCTTTTCTTGTTCTTTGAGTCCCAGCTTCACTCTAAATAATATAGTTTGAGGTGATTTCTCGTTCAGTTAAGTCTGGAGCCTTTTCTTGTAATCTCTTCTCACTTTGCAGTCTGTGCGCCCTGCTATTCAGGTGACTTTCTTAAGTAGCTTCATTAATCTCTGAGCACTCACATTTTCCTACTGAAGATATCTGACAGATAACTCACTTTGAGTGTCTTTCCTAATAAAAGCATCATTGATTTGACAATGCATTTGGTGCATAAGATAAGCAGCAGATTCTTCACTTTCCTTTCCAGCCCTCAACTTACCTGACACTCCTTAGTATGCAGTTTACTTTTCCAGTTTCTAGATCACATCTGGAGAAAGGCTTCTTGATTATCCTTTGCAGCGAGACAGCCTGATTTCCTTGTGATCCTTAGCTCTCTCCTTGCTTTCTTAGTGCAATTCTTCTTTCTTAACAACTTCTCCCTGTTTACTGGATGTCATTCTCATTCCCTTTTCTGCTGTGGTTCCTGGTTCTCTTCTCTTATTTTGTGGTACAAATTTTGCCACTTTCTTCCTTGGTGTCTCATCTTTTTTTGCCTGTTTGGAACTAGCATTTTATGAATTCTCTCAGATGAAACTTTTTGTATCAGTAACTCTTTGTGGTGCACAGCCAGTTAATGTACACATACAACATACTGTTTCTGCACCCAGCTGTTTTCACTCTCCCCCTGCATTGCAGGGATCATTGTTAGAGTTGATCATCTCCTTTTAGAGAAAGAAGAGATAACTCAATCTACTCCAACACTGTCCCCCATGAAAAATCCCTTCTGTCGTGCTCCCTAGTTGCCCAGCTCCCCAGCTAAATGGCTGCCTCATTCAAAATCTTGGGGCTCAGGGAGCCCAGATTGATTGTTGCTCATAAATCACTGGGAGAGGTCTGTCTGTCAACAGTGAAAATGTTAGCTCCAAAAACTTGCTCCAGTTATGGAGCTGTTAGAGGACCTATCCATAGGCACAAAGAAGGTGAGCTCCTATTGATTCCATTACTAGAGAGGAAATGAAAATTGAAGAAGGGAGAATCCGGACCACACACTTTCCAGTCTTTTATGATTAAAAGTCCTAAAAAGTGAGTGGACATTGTAGTGAAAGATTAGACAGGTTACCCCGTGATTTAGACGGATGGAAATATATGACAGGTGAGTAAAAAAAATCAAATGGGCCAAGGTAGGGGGGAATTAACATGGATTTTTATTAGATGGCAACTCCAGTGGCACCAGGAGTCACAGGTAGGTGCTGTCTAATAGCAGAGCAAGACAGAGGCGATTTCTAGGTGTGGTAATAAAAAGAGGGCAAATTAAAAACAAATAAACAAACTCTTAGGTCTTTATCGGCAACAGAGAAAGAAAGAAGTAGGTAAACAAACTAAGACCACCTTTAAAAAAAGTGTACTAAGAAGAAAACCCCTCTGATCAAGGATTATTAGGACAGAAAGAAGTGGAATGTGTCAGCAATAGCCAAAGGGGCTAAAGAGAACAAAAGCATATGAAATATACTAAGAAAACAAAAAATACTGTAGAGAAAGACTCATTAATAAACAAGGAGGAAGGTTAAATCAATGATGCTTTTAAAATGGGTAAACTACTGAAATGCCTTATAAAAATCTGTTAAACAAGAAAAATAAGGGAAGGAGAAATGGATAATTAAGAAGCAATGACAACTTTGTCAAAGCTATTGATGAAAAGTAGGTAAGAGAATACTTAAAACATCTGAATATATATACAGATCAGCAGGTGTGCATGCATTTCAGAGTGTTAAGGGAATTAGCTAATGAACTTACAGAAACACTGGCAATTACTTACAGAAAGTTACTGAGTGTGATGGGAAAGTACCAGAGGGTGAGGGGAGGAGGGCAGGGGGAAAGCAAATGAAATAGTGAACTTCTAAAAGGTAGAAAGTAAAAAAAAAAAAAAACCAAACCAAAAAAACCCCAAAAAAACCCAGGCACTAAACATTCGTGGTCCAATTTCTATCCCTGAAAAATGAATGGCATGTATATGAAGACAGAAGTTGAACCGTAAGCACAATTAGCAGCAAAGGTTTCTGCAGAATAAATCATGACAGACAAACCTTGTTGGTTTTTCAGATCAGATTACAGAAGTGGGCAAAAGAAGTAAAAGGAAGCTAGTGATTCTGGAGTCTCCCGAAATATGTAGTTTCAAGGCCTCATGAAATCCTGCTTGAAATATCAATTAACGTTGATGTGAATGTCAACGATTTCATGTAAACCAAGAGTGAACTGAAGGACCATGAAGTAAGGAAAATCATAAATTCAGGTGTTGAGTTATTAGGGGCTGTCAGTGGTCCTACATAGGGACGTGAGCTGGGTCTAGATTTATTTAGTGTTATTGAAACGATATAGGAAGATCTGGAGGAGGACAAAGTAGACAGTAGGAGATTTGGTTTCTACATCATCTGCACTAAAGCAAAGTTGATAACTGATTACGCTGAACACTGAAGTAAAAGGACCTGTGCAAACCTCATGGAGATCAACATGGCCATGTGCAAGGTCCTGCACCTGGGCCAGGGCAGTCTAGGGAAGTCATACATGCCCTGACCCTTGAGGTATTCAAGGGCAGGCTGGATAAGGCTTTGAGCAACCTGATCCTGCGGAGGGTATCCCTGTCCATGGCAGAAGGGTTGGAACTAGATGATCTTTAAGGTCCCTTCCAGCCGCAACCATTCTATAATTCTGTTATTCTATGATAAACCTTGTAAATGATAGGCTCGGTTATGGTAGGTAGGTGAGTGAAAATCAAACAGCAAACCTCGGGGCACAACTGTTCACATTAGGGGCTGCTGTATTCCATCCTAGATGCAGAACATGTGTCCAGATAATATAAATTATTATTTTAAAATGCCAAAGAGGAGGTTATTTCAAAATAATCTTCACTCTGAAGATGTCAAATCATGATGCTTTCTTACGGAAAAAAAGAGATGAAGCCAATGCCATTTGGTTTCCTCAGAGTCCCCATGCTCCAGCAACGTTTTCCTACAGTTGAGACTGCATCAAAACTACTGTGTACAGTTTGGGACATGTCAATCTCAGAATGGTACCAAGAAATTGGAGAGAGCCTGCAGAAGAATAATCCAAATGATTAAGAGTCTCAGGGGATTAATTTATAAAGAAGATTAAGTGAATTATATTTTGATTAGGAGTACACTTTAGTGGTGTATAAGTAACAGAAAGACATAAACACCAAGTTGGGAACAGGTTGATTTAGGATGGCCCCAGAGGTTTTGGTGGGATGAAGATCAAAAGAGAATTTAGACAGGACATCAAGAAACATTCCTTAGTTGTGAGGGATTTTGATTGTGTATTTCCCCTTTTTCTTTACAGAATGGGCTTCAGAAGAAACAAGAATGCTCTCATTTCTGGAGTTTTCACATAGGACAGAGTAAAAGACTTCTCCAGCTGGATGGGAAGGATCCTGCAGTCACTGCACCTTTAATTCCTCCTGTCTCAGCACAGAGGCGGGAGGCCACAATTCTCAGCAAGCTGGACCCATGTGGTTTCCAGTCCCAAAATGCTCGTTTGACAGTGTTACCTGAACCTTGACTAATGAGTAGATCAACCAGTAAAGGAACTCCCAGGGGTGACTGAACGGGTGAGGAGCTGCGTTAGCTGATCACCACTGTTGTTTATCTCTTTATAAAAATAAAAGGTAGTCTACTGCTATTGTATACATCTGCTGTTAGTGCTTGGCCATGACAGTAAAAACAAAAAGAGAAGACAGTAAGGGGTGAGACGACAAATGCAAGAAGCTGGAGCTTTACTTAATGAAAGCACTGTAATAAGCCACCTTTCTCAAACTATTATCTGAGAAAGTATTTATTTTTTTCTTTCAAGCTGGACCAGAAGGTTAAACAAACCTAGAAATTCAGAACTGAAAGTATACACGGTTAGAATGCACATACAGATTGTTTCAGCCATTATACCCTGAGATGGGAAAGCATTGGCTGAAATTTTAGGCTGTGTTTGGACTTTGGGCAGAGTCCAGTACATGGGTGTTGTGGCAGGTCTTCTTGCTACAGTATGTCAGCCTCCTGCTTGCATGTGCTTCCTTCTGCTACTGTGCAAATACACATCCAGTCCCAAAGAAACCCTCCTCAGAAAAGATGCCTGGATATAGTACTATAAAAAGGATGTATATTCCAATTTAAAATATGCACAGATCATTCACTGAGGTAGCAACTATTCTTTTTCCCTTCCTCCAAGATAAGAGTGTAAATCACATCTTCTCAACAAGGCAGGTAGTGAGGATGACAAAATTCTTACATTCCTAAAGTGTTATTGGAGAAAAAAATGTCACTTCCATGCATAATTGCATAACTTTACTACCTGTCATTTTCTATCAATCATACAAATGTTATACTTGAATTTGAGGACAAACATGTCTAATAAGATTTTAGACTGACAGCTGAACGTCTGTTCTCAACCTTATTTTAACTTTATTTTTTGTTGTTGTTCACTACATCAACATAGAGGGCATTATACCAAAGTTAAGGGAAACAAATACTCAGATATATTAATCCCTTATGCACACTTTAACTCAAAAATATAGAATTTCTTTCCCTGTAGGTTTTGTTAGTCAGTTCCCTTCAGTCTCACCAGTGCTGCGGCAAGAGTCTACTGTTTCTTCCTTTGTATTTTCAGTGCAGTGTTGTTGCCAGATTTTGGTTCAGTTATCAGATAAATGTGTTTGATGACTTGTAATCAGCACCAGTGCCCTCAGTGCAGCAATGCTTCCTCCAGTGGCACCCTGATTCCCCCTGAACCCCTTCTTCTGGTGCAGAGCTCTGGCTTGATTGTCAGTGGAGTGAAACCTCTGGTTCCCCATGCAACTGCTCATGTCCCACACCCCAGCATATACCTATGCCTTCCTGGACCCTGTATTCGGGATATGGAATAGTCTGCAATTCTGCACATCAGGGATTTATTCTTTTTTATTAGTGGAAAGTAGAAGATCTCACTTGTTTTCCTTTTGTGTTACCCCATGTTAAACAGGAGCCTCTTTGCTGTTGCCATGGATGGCTTTCATCTCTATCAACCTCTACATTCCTCTTGATCGCCTCCTGGAAAACCCATTTTGTCACCACTGGTTTTCCTCCTTGAAGCTGCTTGTGCTCCACCTTAGTGTCCTTTCCATATTTCTTTTCAAAATTTCCCAGACTGAATAGGTTACCAAGAAGCTGTTTCTCAGTTTTTGGCATTTTTCTTTGTGTCCATTTTCAGTCGGGTAAAGTACTCCATTCTAGGATTCATTTTTGTTGGATCTAACTCAACCTCTAGTGCGTTAGTTACGGTCTGGCTCTGAGAACCCTTTGCAAGCCATCACAATTGCTCCAGGACAGGCTTTAAAATGACAAAGAGGGTACCAGGAACTCTCTAATACAGATACATGGGGAAACAGAGGTAGACATCTAATCTTGGCCACCTTCTGCAGTTTCTTTCAGTTCTGTGTATGAAACCATCTTGCCATCCTTCTAAATAAGATACACTTGGTTGAGGAGTAAGGTTAAAGAGATGGTAGCAAAGACTCGCTGCTTTTGGAGGAAAAAAGTCTTGCTACAGCTTCGCAGAAATAATATGATCAGTTCCCATCAGAGGCTCTAAAAATATTCGCAGGATAAATCTGACATCCCTCCAGGTCTGCAGGGGGGTCACGGTGACTTGTATCACAAAAACAGCTGTTAGGGTGAGGTCATTTGCTTCCATGAACATCTGGATGAGCGCTGATTGGGATCAAGTGAGAAGCTGGACTCTGTTCTGTTCCTACTTGCCCTGTGTGCTGTAAAGGAGCAGATACTCCAAGGCCAGGTACTGCAGACTTTATATGATTGATCATTTCTCCCTTGCAGAAAGAAACAAAGACTGTATGGGCAATTTGTACCTACAACTGCAGTGAGTGTTGGTGAAAGCAGTAGGGATAGAGATTCCTTAAGTTAATATTCATTTAGCTAATTGACATTGCAAAAAATGACACTGAGGCAGCCTGGGCTTGGATACGAGTGACACAAGCCTCCCTGGAAAGTGTGGCACAAGCTCTTATTCCACACTCTGCTGTGTATTCACTGTAGTCAGATGCATTCTGTGTATGCTCTTCATGTGGAAATCACATCCTCGATCCAGCAATTCCTGATCCGCTTCTAAAGCAACACAGTGTATGATATATATGTTGCTCACCTCTCGTGGCAGCGCCACAAACGAGCCTCCAGAGATTCTTTTTGTGAAGTACCAATACTGGAGTAATGTTTATCTTCCAAAGTCTTTATTGCATCTTTTTTGAGTTCCTGAAATCACGTAGCCCAACTCAATGACAGATGAGCAAGTGTTTAAGAAAGCATTCATATCTGCAAGAATAACCAAGAAGTTGGATGTCAGAGTGCTTTCAGCTAAAGTCACAGTTAAGTGCAACCCACAACTTCCATAGCAGGAGCAATTAATTGAAGGCACTAAACTATAAAAAAGGATGGTCATTAAAAAAAAAAAGAAAATTGAGGTGACATTTTTTGCAGAATTCATGCTATTATTTAAATTAAAAATAAATAGTAACCCTTTTTTTCAGGATCTTTCATCTTTAACATTGCTTACAAATGCAGTGTCCTTGTGACAGAACATTCAGTGAAAGGGAAAAAGCTAAGACTCATAGAAAAGTATAAAATTTAATCTAACTTTTTTAGGCCTGATATCACAGATTGCTCAGGCCACACCTTTTCACACTGAGGAGAATAGTCTTCTGACAGAATTGGAAGAGGATATTTATTTTACAATTTCTTCTCTACTAATGATGTTCCTGTCTCCAAATGTTTATGATTTGGATTCAAGGTACTGACATAAAAGTGATGCATAGCAGATAGGTTTTCTAGGGTCTCTTTTGATAGTGCAGCTGGTTTACAATGGTGCTGAGGAAGACCTGCAGGACCACATATCCCTGAAGGAGCTGTGTCCTGGCTGGGCCCTCAAATACACCTTTCCAAAAGCAATTTCCTATGTTCCCTGCAACCAGTGACCTGAAATCGTCTTTGTCAAAGGCAAAATGTCATTAAGATCCACACATGTGAGAAACAGTCTTTGTGCAACCAGAGGTGCAGGGATATGAGAGGCTTTGCTTTCTTTCGGTGACTTGTGAAAAATGTTCCAGTAGCTGTAGCTCCACCTCCTCATGGAAAATATTAGATGTTGGGATTGCGCTGGCCAGATTTCTCTGCCTGTCAGGCTTCGGGATCAGAAGCACAGTGGCAGAAGCCCAAGAAACTCTCACAGCAGAGCATACCTGACTTCTTCTGGTCTTTCCCCAGCCTGTCCTCTCACCTCATGAATATCCTGCTGGGGGCTGGGGAAAAGGTAGATGGAGAGGGTGTCAAAGAGACCTCAGGGACAGAACAGAAGATGGTGGGGATGAAACAAAATACAGGAGGGACAGGGAACCTTTGTCCACTTCATGACTGACAGATGCAGGCAGGTGAGCTGCTTTTTCCACTGACAGCAAACTGGCTGCATCCTCCGCCTGCAACAAGCATCATTCCTCTGCAGAGCAATGAAGAGTTCTGCCTGTAGGTTTCATGCTTGTCCACATTTTCTGCATGCTGAGGCACACCAGTTCTCCAGCAGCAAGATGCTTGGGTAGAAAAGTCTTCTTAGGATTCCATTTCTGTGTGGTTAAAGTGGGACATTTGTCTGAAACAGGATGGTTTAAAAAAAATTAATAAAAATACCCCAAAACCATCCAATGTTTCTAATTTCATCCATTACATCATTGGCCCCATCTGTTTTCAGTGTTTCATGGGGTTACACTGGAGCTCATTTTGTTGGACAGAAACTGGTCATCCCCTCAGTTTAGTAACGAATCAGCAGGAAAAAAGGAGTTGAAAGGGCCTTTTCTTTGCCTCGGGCTGCTGCAAATCTTAGGCATGAGTTTTTGTGCTGAGCTCCTTCATCTTCTGCTTACACCAATGTGGTGAAGGATGTGCACGACTGAAATCTTATGATCCTTAATATCAGAAAGCTTTAGAAATTGCTCTTAGGACCACACCTGAAACAAAGTGTTGCGATGGCCTGCATGCCATTACACTGCATTTCTTTCATACATGCCAAAATTACATTGCTAAGTTATAAGTAGTTTACATAATCCCAGAATGCAACATGGGAAAGCTTTCAAAATAAAAATGAATAATAAGATCAACATTTATTGGGCTTTTCCTCCTGTGTTGCCACTGAAAATTCTTATTGGTGTGTCTTTATGTGAATAGTTCTCCAGAAGTAAATTATGAGCAAAATTCAAAGCCATCATAAATTAAATGTGCTTTTTTCCTGCTTTGGTGTACAAGACTTTCCATTAAGCTAGCCCCATATAATATACCTTGGATGTGTTCAAGAAAGCCCTGTAAATTATAGTAAGTATTTAAAATGGTAAGTAGACATTGAAAAAGGCCACATTAGGATTAATGAATGAAAGGGTTGATACTGAAAATGCACTTGTAAATAAATAACATGAAAAGTAAAGATGACACACTGTTAGGTTAGAGTTACAAGTGGGAGTATGATGATAAATCACACGGCTCTTTGTCAGAGCTTCACATGTGGGTGCACATACTCCTTAGTCCCTTTCTTCTCTTTTCCCCAGCCTTTCCCTTCCCCAGTCTTTTTGCCTCCAGGAGGCTCATGGAACTTGTCTTTGCTCTCAGCACCGATTTTCAGTGCTGGAGGCATGCTGGGGTGTGGAGTTTGCTACTTGTTAGGAGCAAAGCTTGCCTTTCACTTCTTTAGCTGGGCGAAGACATTTCTTCCAGTCTTCTCTATCTGTTCTAGTAATAAAAGGCACGTTGTTGACTGCAGGTGTCTGCCAAAGGTTAAAGAGAGCCTGGATTCACTGCTGCTATTCACAGGGGTGTTAGGTTCCTGGATGTTGTATCCTCCTAGCAGCTCTCCTTGGCAGAGAGCTGTCTTGAGATGGAAGCTGGGTAGCAAGAGGCAAGTGGAGAAAGGAGGACGATGTGCAGTGTGGTGTGGGGAATGCAGGGCTTGCATCCTGGAGGAGAAAGCTTCTTCCCCTCACCCATCCCTCCACAAGTCCTGGGTTTAACATGTACCTGGCTGTGACGCAGCACAGCCAGTTTGGTAGCAGCAGTGCCGTGAGCGTGGTTTGAGGTCTGATCATGGTGGAAACATTAATTGGAGTTCTCTGTCTTGGGCTGAGCAAATTCTCAGAAAATGCACCAGAACTCCAAAACCCAGAGAGCAAAAAGCTTTCTTCTCAGGCAAGATTCTTCGATGTTTTCATTGCACCAGCCATAAGGGCCATATATAGCGATTACAGATACTTGCATCATCACATCTTGTATCTCATACACATCATCAGCTGTGGAAGCAGTTCTGTGCAGCCTGTTCTGGCTCACTGCTGAAATAGCTCACAGACTGTGACCCAAAAGCATGGAGCAAAAATGTAGTGGGGAACTGTGAGACCAGAAAACATGTGTGTGTCAGTACTTGAGGATGACTTGGGCTGAGAAAAGCATCTGTCTAATTATGTTAGGATTTGTATGTGTGACAGAGCATGTGTAAGGTAAATAGACCTTATGTAGCTACAACTGGAAAGTCCATATTAAGGTTACCCTCTCTTGGAAACAATATGATGTGGTTGCATGCAATCAAATTCTGGCTCCTGGTCACACAGAGCAGCCTAAAATGTGATGTCTTTAACGGAGCTGCTCAGGATGCACAGTGGTGCAAGACAGGATCAGGCTGTGCCATGTACACTACATGAAGTGATGGGTGGGTACATTTTTATAACCTGATTTTACTTCCCTCCATAGTATTCAATTTTATCCACATAGGCCCATTGAGAAAACAAGGTTCTGCTCTCAGTGAAGTGTTTATGGGCCCATACAGCCTAAGGAATACCTTTTATGTGCCTGTGGCACTTTGAATATCTTTGAATGGGAGGAATCTTTGTAGGCAAGAATAAATCCACATAGTCTTTGGTCCGCCACGCGAGGAAGGGCAGAGCGTCAGTCAGTGCCACCTAAATCTTTGCCAGACCCCAGGGAAGGATTTAAGTTCAGGTTCCCTATTTGAGTAAGCACTAGGAACAAATGGTAACATAAAGGTTAGTAGAAGATTATAAATAGGATAATAAATGGAGAAGGAAGGATTATACTACCACATTAGAAATCATTTGAAGGGAAGGTAGAAACTCTTACACTTTGCAATAATTTTTGAGTGCCTAGATTGATGGTAATCTATCCATGTTATTTATTGTAGAGATATATGTTTTGAAATAATTTTTTCAAAGAGCTTTTTTAAATTATTTGAGCTACAAATAGAGTACAGCATCAAAACTCTAATAGGTCGAAGTAGTAGAATGTTAATGGTGTAGATATAAATATTTGCTGTGGAGATGTGTCTGAGTATGCCCAATCAACCAAAAGAGGAAAATAACATGTTTCTTATGTGGCCGGTATTAGCAAAGTAATTTGGCTTGCATTTTTGAATACTTCTGATTAACTGTTTTATGAAAAAATACTCTCTCAGATAAACTCAGATAATTGATCGGGGGAAGAAACCACAGTCCATCCATAGATACACTGTGAGCAGAAAGAGGTAAATTAGTCCTTCTGCTTTGAACTCTTTGTTCAGCTCGGTGCAGTTCATAAAACTGAGAAGTCAAATAGTGTGCAGTAAAAGACGGGCTTAGGAGTTGAGATGGTGGAAAGGAAGTAACGATGTCTGCTCTTTATAGGTCTCTAACTAAAATCTGCGAGTGCCTCACATCCTTCGGTTCTGCACTGTGCAGTGTAAGTACAGTGGCATCTGTGGACTATATGAAAATTATCAACTTCTGCCCACACTGAGTAGTGGTGGGTTGACCCTGGCTGGAGACCTAGTGCCCACTAAAGCTGCTCTATCACTTGACCTTCTCAGCTGGACAAGGGAGAGAAAATAGTATGAAGGGCTCCTAGGTTGAGATAAGGGCAGAGAGAGGTCACTCATCAATTAAAGTCAGACTTGACTTGGGGAAATTAATTTAATTTGTTACCAGTCACATCAGAGAAGAGTAAAGAGAAGTAAAATCCAAATCTTAAAACACCATCCTCCCTCCCCTTCTTCCCATGCTCAACTTCACTCCTGACTCCTCTACCTCTTCCCATTGGGTCACAGACTTCTTCAGGCTCATCCACCTACTCCAGCATGGGATCCTCAATGGGCAGTAGGTGGATGTCTGCTCCACCGTTAGCCTCCATGGGCTGCAAGGAGACAGCCTGCCTCACCATGGTCTTCAACTTGGGCTGCAAGGGAATCTCTGCTTTGGTGGCTGGAACATCTCCTCCCTTTCCTTCTCCACTGACCTTGGTGTCTGCATAGTTGTTTCTCTCACATATTCTCACTTATTTTCAACCATGTCATGTTAACTTATCTGTTGAGGGCTAGCTTAGCAGTCTGTGTGTGCCACTGCAGTTGAATCATGCTGATGTGCTCTGCCACATGCCCAGGCCCACAATATTTTATAAATGAGAGTCAGAGGGAATACACTACTATCATGTGTTTGCAGTCTAAACCGTGATGGAGCAAGAAATGTCTCCTCTGACTCTGGATGGCTATCCTTCCTCCTTGGATACACCTGGTCAGAAACTTAAGGTTGTAAGCTCTCTGTGAGTTAGTACATGCATTTTATTTCCTTCTAGCTAAGACATAGATGTCTAGTATCAAGGAGAGCGTAGCAGCAAATGGTCCAATATGTTTTTTTCAGAAAAGCTAATGGGAGATTTGCACTTCAGTTTCACAGCTACTGTAGCTGATGTTCAGCCTCCTAAGCATACCTTGGGTGTTCACAGCTGTGCTGTAATTACCTCCCTTCCTTCTGTTGTGCAGGTAATTTTTCCGCTATGTGATGAACTTTCTGAGTGAGGAAACAAGCATCAGAGCCTGGCAAGGGAAAGGATCTAGATCTAGGATAATGAGGAGAATGGTCACGGGGTGGTCCAGGAAGGAGGGCACTAGTCACAGTCATGAACAGAACAAGAAAGGGGACACCACTGATGACACTGGTGGTAGAGGGACATGTAGACAAGAGAAGACCATGTTTTAATTATGAAATATGTCATAATGTCACTGCATTGGAAGGGACAGTAGCTGGAGCCAAATGAGAAGGCAAGAAAGGGCAGTTAAGAGGAGAATTACAGCTGCAGTAGAGAGGGCACTAAGAATTTCCAAAGGATAACCTCCATCAGTTTGACTTCTACGCTCCTTTTTATCTTAGCCTGGTTAAGAAATTCTGCAAAGAAGATCTCATTGCAACATGTCATATGCTTGGGCTGGGCAGCCAGAGTACTCACTACTTTCAAAACACACCTGAAATGCTGGGAAGCCCTGAAGAGTTACCTGGATGCTCTGATGAAAAGGTGTTTGAGGGGGAGGCTTGGCTCTTGGGTCTCTTAGCCCAGGTGGCTCACAGTGGTGAGGATGACCTTCTGCTGCTGCTTCATTCCTCACAGTGCTTTTGGTAGCTGACACTTCTAACCTTGGTTATGCTGGTAATACTCCAGTGGTTTTGTAAGCCCCTGGACAATCTCTGTGAACTTGAGCTCTGCTTCATATCTGTGCTTTTAAAAGGTTTCATTTTATTTTAAGGGCATGTTTGTTTCCTTTCATGAATCTAAGAGCTTTCTACCTGTTTCCCCCACTCTCAGGCTTTCAGACTATTAGTTTAGTATATCAATCAGGAAATTACTAGCATCATCCTAATTTTAGTATTGTTCATGCATTGCAAAGCAACTTGCTACACAAGAAAAAAACATACTTGAGCAATATTGGTGCAATATGTCAGACATGTAACAATATTCTCTGTGATTATCACCCCATACAATTTTCAAAGCAGTGATGAATTGTGACAGATCCTCCTCTGAAATAACCCAGCATAGTTTATGAAATCACTGAAAGTATATCAGCTTACATCAGCTGAGGATCTGGGCTACATTTCTAGCTTTCTGCTAATACATTTTTATGATGGAAGTGAGTACCTAAAATGAACTGAGAGTTAATCTCTCTAGCTGGCCTTTATATTCTTCTTGTGAGTAAAGCTAGATATGTTTGAAGCACACTTACCCAAAGAGATGCAACCACTGAGTACTGAAAATGAGTAACATTACTGGCAGTCTTGTATAAATATGTTAGAAAATTCCCCAGTTTGTAGCAAGGATTAGGGAGTCCAGGGTCAGTTACTGAAGTTCCAAAGTGGTCAGTGAAGAAACTTTTAGAAATGATGACAACAGAAAGCAGACTGTGCTTACTTCTTTTTTTTTTTTTTAATGCAAACAATTTGCTCTCACCTAGATGTAAATCTCTGGTATGCTCCAAAACATTTTGTAATAGATACTTACACAGTAAAATTGTAGTAGTGTGGGATCTTTTTAAACTTTACAGAAAAAGACCACCATTTTCTGTGTGTGAATAGCGTAGCACGAGGATTAGCAAAGCGTGAATTATCATAGTTCTGCTGACTGGCTAAAAAGATACATATCCTTTTTCTTGTCATTTAGAGGTGAAGAGGAGTTAATTCAGAAAGGACTAAGTTACTGACACTTTTAATAATAAAGTAACACTTCAGAACGGCAGTGCAAGTTGAACGATTTGTAATGACCAGTATAACAACGTGAGAGAGACATGTCACAAGCTTTTCTCTCTTTTAACATATCTGAGACTATTCAGCAATTACCATCCTTTAAGAGCTCTTCTATTAATTCCTTTTTATTTACGTATATGTCTTTTTTCCATATCCACCAAAAATACTATTTAAAAGACCACACAGAGAACTGATTTACCTTGCACAACTGTCTGGTGGGAAATAGTCATGTAAATTTTGATTTACTGAATGCACAAAAGAAGGAGGCCACCTCCTAAGAAATGGATGACAGCATGTGAAAGTGGTTCCAGCATTTTAAAAGCAATTATGGGGGGTAGATTTATGCACAAAACCTGCTCTGTACATTAACTAAATTTGTGAGTTTAATCACTGGAAGGAGAAAACCAGCTATGAAATACCCAAAGTAACAGGTCATTGTAGATATTCCCCTGAGGACATAATTTGTATCGATGTGTGTAGACAGGATTGCACGTATGTGTTGTAGAAGTGATAAAGGAAAAGTCAGCGAACATCCTCAAAAAAGCAAATACAGGAGAATACTGGAATACATGACTTCCAAAATAAAGAAAATAAAGCTGTGACTATGTGAAGATTTCTTAGTATGGGAATGGCAAAGGAGTAACACATTCTTCACTCCAATGGAAATTAATGGAGCATGCATTCCTCATTCTCAGTCTATTTGAGGCTGCAACAGGGGATATCACATCTGGCAAAACTACTTTCAGTCATGTTATACCACTTATAACATCATCTGGACCTTAGGAAACAGCTCTCTGAAAATAAGGAATGCTTATGTACAGTACCTGACATTAGCCCTGTTGAAAGGTACTGATAAGTTGCAGAGGCCTAAGAAATTAAGAACCACATTTACATGGAATTTCCCTGCACTTTATTACAGTCAGTTCCCTAGTTTTGCAGTTCTGACTGCCCTTTTCCCTTAAGTGCCTTCCCCATGGTGAGCAGGGGATGCTTGTTTGTGAAAGGGAACCAAATCAGTCAGAAAGAGAGCATCTGGGACAACAACAGTGTGCCTAGAAATATTACAAAATCTGATATAAATTGAGAGTATTCATTATTAATAGAAATACTATTTTCAAACTATGTTGCACATTCATCTCCAAGGATTTCACATGCTATACTCCTGATCCTGTGTTTGTAGTCCTAACTCCCACAGTTAGCTAGATCAGATTTGATGGAATTAGTGGTACGAGGAGGATCCACACTTTATAAAGCTATGCAATACTTGACCATAGACAGCTTCAGAAAAACTTAGCTACTGCTGGGATGGAGGGTATTGTCCTCTAGATGTTTCCATTTATTCAGCAATGCAGAATTTCTTTGCAAGACGGGTCTGTTTTGGCAGAGAAGGGTGATTTGTTTCAAAAAAGTCTTAGGACTCCTGTGGTGTTCAGAGAGTGGAGATGAGCTCTGATTTGTTAGTACCCGCGGTTCTGCATTGCATTTGCAGCGTTCATATTTCCCCCCTTGTTCCTGCTCTAAAACAAGCATGAAATGGAAACATTGTGATGTCCAGGAATATCTGAAATAAAATGAACAGAACCTGATGGTTGAAGAGGTGGTCAGAGCTAGCTGGTGTTCACAAACCAAGCTGACAGGAGATTTGGAAATGCGAAAGGGACAAGGAAAGTTTGAATGTCTTAAAATCTCCTGCTGGAGCACATCGGAGTAAGGGCCATGAATAAATGTGGTGCTTTGCTTCAAACCAGAGTGTGATTCTAAGTCAAAATACCAGATCTGTACATGCACATGGATAGGGTCCTTTAAACCAACACCTCCATCCAAATGTCTATGGACACTTGGCATTGTCTATTGCCTGGCATCAGCTAGCTTAACCATCCCACGGAGGTGATCATGAATTAATGGAGAAACTCTTGTTTGTGTGTATGTGAGTAAGACTGTGTGTAGGGGTAAATGTTTTGTCAAGTGCTCTGTTAAGGGGTCAATAAATTAGTAGCTGAGATAAAAGTTATGTACAGTGGCATGAGGTTTACCACCCAAGATAAACTTATGCCCTTATTAAAAATGTACAAAGAAAGTAATTTCTGCTATAGGACTATAACATGCAGATTTTTTTTCATGTTTAGTTGTTTTCAACGTTGGTTGTGAAAAGTCCCCAGTGTACTGTCCTGCACCCGTGATTATAAAAACATTTAAAGTCACAGAATGGATATATAGCTAGGCAGACACGTATTTTGATTTACGTTATACTATGGTTTAGGCACACATTTGAAGGCAAGGTTTTTGGCTGACAACAGCATCACAATAGCAGTCTTCCAGCCATATATTATAGTGACGACCCCTGAAAATTATCAGGGTTTAATACAAGGCTATAATATAGGGTTTCTGAAAACTCTACATAAGCAATAGACAACATAAAAAGTCATATTACTATTTATGTGCCATCAAATCACATTAGGAGGGATTTGACCACATAAATAGTAAAATGACTTTTTGGGAATATGGAAATGAAAGAAAAATGTTTCAAATAGAAACCATAATTTACAGAAAAATCACAAATATGCAACCATGTTGTGAAAGAAAAGCAAGAGAAGCTAAAAGAGAAATGAAGCCTTCCTGGAATTTTCTCCATATACTTTGGTGTAGGGTTATTTTATTTTTTTTTTTAGCACACCCAATGAAAGGTGCATCCTGTCATGTCATATCTTTATTACCTGCATTTACTGTACTATATTGTGAGATATGTGGGAGCTGACTGATATCTATGTTGTCAGCTGTTTGCCAGCTGTTTGCTCCTGGGGTGAATTTTAGCTTATCAGAATTACCAAAATAAACAGCATCATTTCTCTTTATTCTTTCTCTGCTGTGCAAAAGCGTTCTGTGCATAGAAAAACTTTCCAGTCTCAGAATCTCACCCTCACGATATTCTTGAATCAGTTATGAATACTTATCAGTATTTGTTTGGTTTTCATTGTTTGGTGATGCCAATAAAAACTGAAGAATAAGCAAGAATAATAATTGTGGCAATTACAGGATATCTAGAGTGTAACGAGTGCTGTAAAGACAACTGTGAGAGTAAGGGTCCACTCCAAAGAAAAGAATGTAGCTGAAGTTGATGGGATTTTTGCCATTGACCTCCCTGTGAACTAGGTTGACTTTTGGCCATGCAAAAATATCAGTAGATGGACTGTCTCTTTCCAGCAGGTCCTCTCTGCAGGACAGCATGTCCCTGCACTGCTGCAGGCACAGCCTGTCGTGTGCAGCATCCACATCACCCTTCATTCCTCCTTCGCAGGAAGAGCACGGAGTTGACTCAAGTTTGCCCCCAACGACTGTAATGCGCAAACCCAAGACATTCAGAAGCAGGATAAAATCATAAACACTGGCAATTACTACCCTAGGTTTCTGTGAAGTGAGAGTTAAGAAGTTGTTATAATTCCTGTGATCTGACTGGTACCGCTGATGAAGGAATTTCTCACCTATGGTCCTGATTCCGTAAGTGCTTAACACCTCCCTACTGTTAAAATTGTAAGTAGTGCTTTCTACTTAAAAGTTAATTTATCTTACAGGATGTGTATAGGATGATATACTTGCCTAAAGTTTACCATGTGCCTAAGTGCTTTACTGGAGAGATGGCCAATATCCTTAGATTATTCTTAAGAAAGAAAAGCTTTTATTTGTGATAGTAATAAACACTAAATTCTCAGAAGATTAAAGGATTGAGGAGACTTTACATGTCACTGTTGTGCGTACACAGCTCCCTTTGAAGTCAGTAGAACTTGTGTGTGCAAAAGGGCAGAGATATAGGGCAGCAGAAGTTCATTATATTGTAGCTTAGAATCCAAAGAGATCGGTGGATATCTAGAGTGAGTATATGAACGTCTAAAGGCCTGAGTGCTTTGAAGTGGTCTTTCTTCTTCTTTTCCCTTTTTTTTTTTTTTTACAAAAAAAAAGGAAAACGACCTGAAACTTTCATTTTTTACCAAGAATTTAACTCAAAATCCACTTGCAAGACATTTTGTCTTTCAGGAAGCTTCCCCAAGAGTGAGTAAAACAGAACAGCAAAGGTTGTTTAGAAAAGTTGAGGAGAACCTTGGACATACACAAAAGGGACAAGAGGCAATCTAGAGGCAGGAGATGTTGCTGGAAACAGGAAGGTGAGCTCCTGAGCAAAAAAGACTTGCACCTAGGAAGCAGAATGATTGTACTCTAAGCGAAGATGGAAAAAGTGTCCAGGAGAAGAGCATGTCAGAATCTACCTCTGGGAAATCTGTTGAATCAGGAAAGCTATGATTATTTTGCACCTTGGATAGTTTGTGTGTGCTCAAGCAAGAAAACTGTATAGCTATTTACTTGCTTGCCGAAAGAAAACAATTAGCTAGCATTCTTAGTAATGTTTTTAAATGAGAACATTATTTTTGTTTTGTAAAACATCGATCTTATTTATTGACTCAGTTTTGGAAACCTGCAAATGTTTGATCTCTCCTTGGATTAGGGGAAGGCTTAGAGCTCTTTACGATTCTTTCTCTCCGCGTTGAGGAAAGTGCTGAGCAAAGAATGAAGGGTACTTGGCACTCTCCCTCACTGCTTAACATCGCTATAAAATTGCACCTTTCAAGAACCAGAATAAAGACTGAAATGGAACTATTCAATTTCTGGTAACAATGGCATAATATTAATCACCTATTAGCAGCCTCAGTCATTTGGCTTATTTCCTCATTTTCTACCAACCTCTTAAGGATCCTGTTTTGCCCTTGCTGATCTCTCTCTTACGTATGGCATCGGCAGCTGTATCTTGGTTTGGGAGGATGTATGTGTGGAAAGGGAAAGGAAGAAGGATGACGGGCTCTAGCCAACATACTTTTGCAAAACAACTGCTAGCTCCCCACATTGCACTATTTTTTTCCTGCTAATTACAGGAAAAGTGATTTATTAATATTTGTGCAATGGTAACTTCTCAGCTCACCCACAGCCTTTTCTAATCCAGTCAATTATTTTCAATATTACATTTAAGCTCTGACTTTAATTAATGGGGTGCAGAAGTTTAAAGCATATGGGGTTGCTTTTCTTAAGTCTGGGAACAACCGGAGTTTAAAAATGCTGCAGATACACTTCTCAATACTGCACTTAAATTCTGTTTCTGAAAATACTACATATAAGTTGTCACATTTTCTTCAGCTTGACATAAAATTCTGTGACGTGTCACATCAAATAGCAACAATCATGAAATTTTTAGGGATGTGTCAGTTCTGAGATACATACTTTCTTGCTTTGATCCATCATGGTTCAGTTGGAAGATAAAATAATCGCTTCTATATATGTTTTATAAAAACATATAATAAAATATATATATTTAAAAATTTTCAAAGTATTTGTTCTGAAGCCCCTTTAAAGAGAAAAATGTCATTGCTGCTAAAATTTGCTGCAAAACCAGCACCTGAGTTGAGTTTTTTTCCTGCTCCTCAGTACAATTTGAATGAGTCTGTCTGAACAAAACTTTAAATGACCAAAGAGAGAACCTTCCAGAAAACCCTTGCTCCCTCTCTTTGCTACCGTTAGCAACAGGTGGAGTGAGGAGTGTGCAAAATTTTCTAGGATTTCACAAGGAAGCCTTGCAGCTATGGCACCACCTCTCCTTTCCAGGTGAGGTGGGGAGGTGAATGAAGCAATGAGTAAGTCCTGGCTCCCAGCAGACCCCATTGCTGGTCTCTGCCCACCCCTCGCAGCACAGACCGAAGGAAAACTGTGGAGTCACTCTGGAGTCTTGCCTGGTGTTGGGAAGGGGATGTCCACTCTGTTTTGGCAGAGTGGGAGGTGGCCTGGAAGCGATAGCCAGGATGGGTGATTGTGCTGATGTCCTGGGGACAAGTGACAAAGGAGGCAGAGGGCGCCAGTTCCTGTTTCCAAGTCTTTTGGTCTGAATGTGGTGTACTGGAGAACACACTAAGGAAAAAGAAGCTGAAGGACAGCAGCTGAAACTTTGTGATTTTTCCTTTTTTTTTTTAAATTTTTTTCTCCCAAGGAATCTTTCAATGTACTCGCCTGCTGGGTCCTAAGGGAATAATGAGCTCCAGCAATTTATTACACTGTCTTTAAGCAGAGCCTACTGCTGTTATATTAGGGAATTACTTAAGGAGTTACTTAGGTCCAGGTGGCTGTTTGAAAACTTATATTAAGAACTTACATCACTTGCTTTCTCTTGTAGTTAAATTTAGGTCCCTTCCTTTGGCTCATTTCTCCTTTTATCAGACCATAATTTAACTGCTTGTCACTGGAGACAAAGAGAAGCCTAAATAAGCTTCAGCATACACCTGAGAAACTCTGCTGGGGAGAGCTAAGAAGCAATGTTTTCTTCTGAAAATCATTGTCCTTTCACAGTGATACTAGTAGTTTCTGCTTTCCAGGGTTGGATGAAGGATCTACTAAACAGGAGAGGTCAAAGGAAGAGGAAAGGCAAAGAAAAAGTTCACTGCTGATCTCACAAACTGGGGCAGGAGGAATACTGAGGGTGACATGAGGGTGCAGCTTCAGCGTGGTGTGTTCTGGACTGGCAAGATGAGTGCTCAGGTGCTCAACATGCTATTGCAGTTCCGGGAAGATGGTTAAGATCAGGAAAGTAGGATATTCTTGCTAACACCAGAGAGTGCTCAATTCTGGGGACTGATTGTACGGAAAAGCAGTTTGTGCATACTTTAAATTTATATTGCAATGAAATGCTTGTTTCTGTGTTTTGGCTGTTTTTATAAAAGCACAGTGAGGAATATAGAGAATATTCAAGTACCTTAGGACTCTGAGTAGTGGGGACTGCCTGTACAGGGACAGGTGAAGGAGGTACCTCTTTCCCATGTCATTCTCCATAGAAACCAGCTTGCATTTACAGTGAAGCATTTTAAGGGAAACCGAAATTGGTGACGGTTGCAGAGAAAAGTCTGCCCTGTAAACTGCAGTGCTTAGGGAGCTGATTGACAAGCAGCTTAGACATCTGGACACTGGGAGCAGGGTAGACAGCTGAAGCTGCCAACCTTTTCAGCCTGTGCCAAGGTAAAGCTGTCCCAGCTCATCAGTCAGCACCCTTGCATTTCCTAGGTCTACAGATTTTAAAGAGTCTATGCCCACCCATAAAATCTAATAATATGAATGAGTGTGTTTTATGACATTTTTGCCTGAATAACTTGGAAGTCTGAAATATCTGAAGACTTTTTTTTTGAGATATTTCATAGCAGTTTTGTTTTTTCCCTTAATTCTGGCAGAATTAAAAGTGATGAGTGCAAGTGCCTATAAGTCATGCAATTTTGTTGCTGTTTTTTTCCAACGTACCTGTAAGCATTGTAGAAAATCGACAGCTAAGGCTGTGTGATGTCGTAGGCCGGTAGGTTTTCAACTCAGAAAACTGAGGTACGGTTTCAGGGTTGAAATGTTCACAATAGTATACTAGATTTTCTTCTCTTCTGGAGAAACTTTGTGTACGTTACAAAATGATTGCACAATTCAGTGCAAAGCATAGTCTCTTCTCGGTAGAAGAGGATAGATATTAACAGCAGAGAATGAGCACGTAGATTTAACTGCAGGCTTGACTTCAGAACTGAAGGGTTTGCTGCACGTTTCTTTCTCAGCCATAAGGTAGAATTGGCAGCTACATACTACCTCCATCATGCTAGCTCTAATCTCTCTTTGCTCAGATTTTTCCGTGTTGTTGCCTATATGTGATAGTCTTCCCTTCTGTGACTCATGAGCCAGCTGGAGGTAAACATAATACAGAACGTCTCTAGTCCCCCTTACAGGCACAGACACACAGGTAATGCTCCAGCTCTGGATGTACCAGAGCCCAATCTCAACAACCTGTTTTGAGAGCTGTCTTCCATTTGATCTGTTTAATAATGAGAATCAATAACTGGCCCTGGCCACCATTAGCACGATCAGTCACATTTTCACATCAGGCATTTGCACAGATACCTTCATGTATCATGACAACAGCGTTTCATCACTGTGATGTGAGATGTCTACAGTAAAGTGAACATCGAGTCTAAGAATGTCTTGAGGATCTGGTCATCATCCTTGGGTGACTGATCATCATCCTGATGTGAATGTATAGTGTCTCAGAAATATATGCATTATATGCTATAAGCATTGACTATTTGCCAATCTAGCATCCTGGGAGAGAGGTTTCCTAAACCAGCTTAAAATAATCCCTTAGAGACAGATCTAGAAAAATATATTTATAATGGTGTTGCCTGGTGTGGCTTGAAGCCATTTCCATTTCTTGGCCCTTGTGGGGATGTTAGATTAAAACAGGGGACATATATTGCATAAAACTGATTTTTTATGAAGTAATGAGTGAAATGATATCTCACAAACTATGATGCATCAATCTCACCAGTGAAATAACATCTGATGGATTTCATAGAGCTGACCTTCTCCTTTCCTCTTTTTTCTGGAAATATCTATCTTCTTCCATATGTAAATTTTGCAGCTTCACTATGATGTCCTATAACCACTGCTCCCTCATTATCAAGTAAAGAGCAAGCCAAGTGATACTGCCTTTTTCCTTCTTCAGCTACTATCAAAACACTGCAACAACTCCAGTCACAAACTCAAGAGTCTTTTGACAGCAGCAATTAAGCGACTTAATTAATGAGTGAATAAAAATGATAATATTTACTGAATGGGAGCATCCTGTTTTGCATTTTTATTCAAACTGTGCACCTGAAGAATACCACTGAGTACATTGCCTCCTCCCCTTCTGCTTGCAAGCTCTTCTTTTTTTTTCCCCACACTATTTTGCCTTCGCAAGCACCCAAAAGCTACTGCATGTATGGACACAAGCATAATGCTGAGGCATCGTTAGTCCCTTCTAGCCAGCTAAGGGGAATATGCTGCTATCCTTGCTGTGCCTGACCCTCAAAACTTGGATCATATTTAAGGGATAATTTCCATGGTGCATTTGTAAGCCTGAACTTTACATCAAACTAGGTGATTCGTTACTGATAAATGGCTAATAAAACATTACTGCATTTTGTAATTAACAAACCTTGGAATGCCAGTTCTCTCCACCCACTTTCTTGACATGGTTCACATGCTTGTATGTAAACTTCAGTTCTCCATATTCTTCATTTGCCTGTTAATCTGTGCAATCTCCATATATCACATGCATACATATAAATACATATTTAAGTACATATTTAAGTACTGGATTTTCTCAATGAAATATATAACCCATCTCAAGTGCAAGTAAAGCCCCATACATAATTATTTTGGAATGACAGACAGTGAATTCCTTAGCTATTATTTTTGACGACCCTGTCATGGATGCCAGGCATATATTGTGGTAAGAGCCTGAGAAACTTGGGAAAACCCACCTGGGGAGCAAACTCCTTTTTTCTTTATGGAAAGGTTCCCCAAGTGACAGGCCTGCGATCCTGGGTGAGCTTAATTAAAGTCAATAGAGAAAACTAAAGCATTCAAAATTGCTGCCTTTGGGGCTCCCCCACTCTTCTTTTTCTTCATTTGCTGACACTTTTAAGGGGAAGGTGCATTTTAAATTCCTTATTTGGGGCTCGGGGCTCAGTTCATCACATTCCCCTTCTGTTCTGTATCCCACATTAAATCTTTCTGACACTTCAAAGTGTTGTTTCCCATGATTTATGGCTAACTAATGCAGGTGCACTGGGCCTCCTGTGAGGTGCTGAATGCCCTCTTTGACATCAGTATTAATGAATGATGTTTTGGCATACAAAGCCAGGTAAGGGATGTTACCTAACAGTACAGATAAGTAAACTGAGGCACTCAGTAAGACAGCAATGAAGCCAAGTGAAGAACTTAACCTTACCTGACTCCCAGAGCTCTACGGTGTTTACTAAGCCTCTTATAGGATGAAGTCTGACAAGAGGATCAGTTTTACTCCTTGGGTTTTTCCAAAATGTGCCTAACCAGACCTTGTGTCCCCATTCCTACCTCTTTATTTCATCTCTTCTGCTGCAGTTGCCTGTCACAAAGACACACGGGAGAAAAGGAGTTGGGAGCATAAATGGATAAATCAAAAATGTCTTTGTGTAACAGGACCTTGACCATCTGCTGCACCTGCCGTTTCAAACCTTTGTCTATTTTGAATCATATACTTTCAAATGTCACAATCACCACTGGGCCTGAAGCATGGATTAGTTCTTGAGCTTGTAATGCTTGCTTTTGAAATGACTGTCAGGATGCCTTCTGACTTGGGCACAAGGACTCATCAACTGATAACTACAACATTTTCATTCAGACCCAACCTTGCCTGGCAGAACTCATTAGAAATGAAGTTATTAGCCACACTGGGACTGGGGCTAGGGCATTTGCAACAAACAATCTTTGGGGTTTGGTTTTGGAATAAAATCCTCATTTACCAGCCTCTGGTAATGAGGTGGCTGCATGACTTAAGAGTGAAGGTATTTTCATTAGCATCTAATGCTTGATATGCTTAATGAATTTTGTGGATTAGGAAATACTTTAAACATTCAAGCGATCAAAATCCCTGATAATAAGGATGGGTGTCAGAAATTCCCCAGTTCTTATTGTTGGTCCTATAACTCTTACACTGTTCACTACATACTAATCTAAGCTGTTTTGTGCAATTACAGTGTAGAGGGACCGTTATGATAACATGGTAGCAATTATATATTCTCTTTTCCACAGCACTCAGAAGCGTAAGACGTATGCTATGTCAGAGCAGGGGGAAGTCAAAGTCCAGTAGGCAGAGCTCACAGAGGTTAAGACCAGAGCTGTGTGACCTGCACATGAATCTGGAAGGGACTGAGGTGAGGAGATCCACTCAGCCTCATCATGATGAAGGCTCCGTGCAAAATGGTACCTGAGATCTCAGTTCTGCAAACAATGCTTCTGTTCTATTTCAGGCCTGCAGTATGTCTAAATCTGGCAGATCTGGTTCCAGTCCATTTCTATTTCAAACCACAGCAGACCAGGCATCTCCTTCTTTCCCGATCCCTCTTTTCCCCACTCCTTTGGCAAGCAGCTCACCACTTTACTTCCCTCCTGGAGGAATGATATCAATGCTGAAAAGGTTAAGTGTGGTGCCTTATGAGTTGGGACATTGTGAAATTTACACTCATTAGCTTCTCTGGGTGGCCATCAGGAATTTAATTAATATCGTTGACATGGGTTTTTGTAAGTGATATCATGGTTTCCAGATGCCCGTTGCTGAGAGAGACAGAGAGAGCATTTGCAAAGAGTGACAGCTTTCAGGAGCATACAGAGGCTTTGTACTCTGTCTTTGCAAGAAGAAAGACAGCTCTGGTTGCCACCTTCTTCCTGTGGGAAAAAAAGGAAGAAAAAAAAGACAGCCTTTTTGCAGGTAGCCTCACTCATGACAGTAACATCACGTCTGTTTCTGCCCTTGTCAACACATCTCACTGTCCACAATCACTCATCTTCTCCAGACAGACAGCACTGGAGGAGATCATCAATTGCCAATGCAATTCAGCAGATACACTTCATAAATTTTAATTACATTCCCACTGAAAATGAATGGTCAGAAAATATAAAACATCTGCCATCCAGTTCATTTACATTTTTCGTACAATAAATCATCAGCAACATCCAAAACAATGGATTAAATTATGTGGAGTGTGATAGGTCAAGAAAGAAGAAACAGCACCCATTGTGTGATTACTGTTTGGACCAAAGCCATTACATGGTGTACAGTATCAAGGAAAATAAAAACATTAAAAAATAGTAACCGTTTGGACTTGTCCTCATAAATAAAAGATCCCTGGTCTCAGATAGACCCTGCTAATGGATCTATTACTGTGTCAATGGAAGAATGAGGTTTTGTTTAAGTAAAAGAATATTTAGTTAATTAAGATGGAGGAAAATGAGCATTTATCAATTGAGAGGCTGTGCTATTTAGCTTGTAAACAGAATGAAGAAGTGATGTCAGTGGAAAATAATCTGTTAATCAGGTTTGACTAGTATCATGACCGTTAAAATACCTCCATCTACTTTTTCTTCAGTACAGTGCCATGAAATGCTGGTATACGACCACCAAATAATGTGTCCAAACTATGCATTTCACTTGGCATCAGATTATAGCCTTGGCAAGCCAAATGTGGTATTGGGAGGGGATCTATTAGATCCTTTCAGTTTGTGTTTGGCTAGGATGATAGGTGCGGTGATGTTGATGAGCCCTGCCCCAAGAGGTAAGAGAGCAGCATTCATCCCCCCTTCTCCTTCCAGCTACTGAATTGCTGAAGAAACAAGCCAAGGTGGCAGACTTTCTGGTCTAGGTAACACTGATTTTCTCAAATCTGCTGAGATTCAGGTACCTCAGACTCTTGAAAGTTATGGACAATTTTTGCCCTGAACTATGGATGCTTTATGTTGTTCAGTACTATGTGTATATTTTTTTCTAGCACAATGATACCATATTTATGTCACCTTCTGCTGCATTTTCCCCCAAATCATGCTTTCTTCAGCAATCCTTCTTGCTCTTTGCACTGTTACTAAACCTAAGACATTGTCCTCTCTGCCTTTAGATGTTCTTATTTTCTAAAAACTGGAAGTAATTTTGGCTGGATCCACCTTAAGGCTTGTTTGTTTGTTTGTCTTTTAAATGGTACCAATACAAAGGCACAGAAGTCCAGGAGAAAAACAAACTATCGACACACTCAATCACAACGTCATGGATACAGCATATCCTCATCCCTAGAGCAGATGAGAGATTAGTGTGTTTGTTAACCTCAGTATCTTTCCTGTTGAATGAAATGGGTGGAAATCAGGTATACACTGAGCAAATGTTTATTTTGACTGGAAGCCCTGTCACTTTGTGTATTTATGTGAAATAGAGAGATGCATGCTTAGCCTGAGGAGATATCTGTACTCTTCAAAAAAAGGCCATTGATGAATGGCTGTAAAAGCTATACTTTTATCTGGTTTATGTGCTTCTAATGCTGCTCAATTGTTGCATATTAGGTTAAAAAATAGTTCATTCTGATGTTACATCATGAGAATGTCTCACAATGGTATGTGCAATCTATAGGCCTCTTTTATTTGACGATTTACTACTGTTAAAAGGAAATAAAAATCCTCATAACTTATGAAAGAACAATGTAACTGAGAAATTTTTCAAGGTGTTCAGCCTAAGATCTTAGGCTTCAACTAGGAATAACATTTTTTTTACTTGATGTATCTGCATGTTTTTAATGCAGTTACACAAATATCAGAGGGAAAGAGATAGTAATCTTTTCCCTTATAGAGATGTTTTACTTCATACTAAACTCCTTTACAACAGTAATTATTGAGAAATATCGCAGAAATGCTGCAGCACATGTTATTATTATTAGTTACTATTTATACTGTGACACATATTGCTCTACAGACAAATAAAAACAATGTGGCTTTCCCTCTCTCGAAATGATGGTTTATGAGCATTTTTCTGTGAGTTTGGTCAGCTGGTTTGGATATGACAAGTAACTATCCTGCAGTCTATTATTTTTACCCCAATCCCCACCCCAAGTGTGGATTTTTCTCAAACCACAGTGTGCCATTTGTTGTCTCACCTTCTCACCTGGTACCTTGGTACCATTCCCACACCTCCCTACACGTCTCCAAATCTCCCTCCCTGTGCTGGGCTTTTTCACTCCCTATTCTGACATTTTCATATCTGCTCAGTCCAGGTCTGGAAGTGAATGCATCAAGTCATGGTGCAATGTTCACAGTATCTCCACCCATCCTGGAAGCAAAAGGTATCAGCAGGCCAGTTTTCCCACTGCTTCCAGTCTTTTTTCTCAACATGGTTCATCTGTGTATGGGAGGATCCTTTGGACTAACCCCTTTTTAACTGCCCTTTGCCTAAGCACAGTTATTGACTATCAGTTTCTTCCTCTTAGACTTTCACAGGAGTCCCTAGGGATGCCAAACCTTGGCCAGCATGTCGAAGAAGATATACAGAATATATTCTTAAAGGAGATAACAGTTATATTTGTGCTGTTCAGGAAGTGCTAGGAGTTGCTAAGGCAAAAGTCTGTTAGACCTTCCATACACTTCAGGTTTACAGATTTCAGGGGGCCAGCTGAAGGCCCACATTCCCAAGAACATCTTCAATGAGACACAAACAAGAAGTTCATCCAGTCCTATAAGTGACTTCAGTACTTCTTTCTTGGTGCACCTCCAGCACTAAACATCTGCAAAATATAGAGAGATTGAGGAGAAAATTTTTAAAAAGCATCTAGGTGCCTAAAGAGCCTCTTCTGCAGAACTAAACTGCCTAAATTGAAGTCATCTATCTAATTACTAATGCACCTGAAAATCATCTCAGTTCAGGTACCCAGAAGTTTCTACTACAGCTTGATCAGTGGTGACGTGGCTTGGACCAAGTGTATGTTGTTGCCATATGCCTCCCCACCACCCTCACCAGCTGAGCTTCACTTTGCATCCCAGAGATATATATCAGAGCACACCAGGCAGACTCCTCCTGGGGAATGTTCAGCTGGAAATAACACTTTGCAAGCCTGCTAAACGTGCTTAAGCCACAAATGGGCAGCTCAGACGACGGGACCAGGCTGCAGCTAGTCCACAAGACTGCTCTTAAAGATGTGTGTTGTCAACACGAAGTGCTCACTCTCAACTTTTTTGCTGTACATCTCTGCTCCTATTGGACTGCGTGACTAATGCAGCCACAGCCACTGTAGCTGTGCAGTTTATCTCAGAGCTGACTGCATATATACATGCACATATGGGGCTCTGTCACCTGGACATACGTGTGCGTGCACATGTGTGTGCGTGTGTAATTTATCTTTTTTTGTTTGACACGCCAAAAATAATGTATGAGCTCCCTCTACTGCTTTATACAAAGAAATTAATCAAGAAAATTGCTTGCAAAGCTGAGAACATTTTATCCATATCTTGCTGATAATGCTGTATGCACAAACAATACTAAAAATAATAGCGTATTATGCTTGCAAAGCACTGTCCAAACATCAAGTAATTAAATAAACAAAAGAATCTGTGTTGGCTCCATTGCCTCATAAACTATCCCAAATGCATTTATTTTTATTAAATGAAACGTGTCAACATGCAGGGTAAAAGATTGTTTTCTGACTTCTGAGAAGCCACCATTAAAACAGTGAAAACTCTATTGAGACGTTAGATATATTAAGCGTAGAGAGGTCTTTTTCTTTTCTTAAAAACAATAAAAATATTCAAAAACTTAATGGTGACATATTATTGTGTATTAGTAGGTTTTGGATGTTTTTCATGTTTTATTAAACTAGCATTGTATAGTTAAACAGTGAGATATAACCTACTTCTTGAAGTTTACCTGAACTTATTTGACCCATGGGAAAAAAAACAGATTAATTAAGTGATGAAAACAGAGCTCTGCTGAAGAACATGCTTCCAAAGACTTAAAGAAGCTCTAAAATATATTGGCATCTTTTCTTTCTCTTCTTGTCTCCCTAATTCTACTGCTTTTAAAAATGGTACAAGAGTGCTATCTGAAATACGGCAGTATTTCCTGTTATGGAAAGTGTAATTTTGATAAATTGACTTGCAAACAAATTATTTCCTGAAGGAGCAAAATCAGAAGTGTAGTTCTATGAATGTTTTCAGAGAAAAACTTCAATTACAGCTGGAAGAAAATTTGCAGTCAATTTTTCATCCTGAAAAATATAGATTTAGTTAAACAGAAAAATGATGTATTTCTATCAATTCACAGTATCAGCTTGAATGACTTTTGAAAGATTTTTTTGACATTTTGAATTACAGAATAATAGACTGAAGGTACCCCTGGAGTCATCTGATCCCTGCCCAAATTAAAGTGTCTCAATATTGCTTAAGTGGATGCTTTTCTCCAAAAATGTACTTCATTTTTATTAAAAAAAAAAAAAAAAGATATGCAGGAAAAGATCCCAAAGTAGATTAACATTTTGAATCATGCTAGACAATGAATTTGACACAAAGCGATGCTTGCCTTTGCCTTTCAGTTTGCTAAGAATTCAAAAAATATTTAAACAAAAAAAAAAAACAAGAGAAAATTATTGTCAGAGCAGTCCACTAACAATCAGGTATATTGAAGTCTTGATCTGAACTGAGAATGACAGACAATGAGAACCAAATATGAGAAACATTTCACTCGGACTGCACCAATGACGTAGGTGAGGCAAACTAGTGGAGCTTGCTGCATATTAATTGCAAGAAGCATAAAAGAGGATAAACTTCAGTAGATTTACATTTTCAGAAAATCTTCATTGTTGGCTGCTTCTGCACTTTGGCCTACAGGAACAAGCATTTTCTTGGCTTTTGGTCAGTTGTCTATTTAAGCTCCTCACAATACATGTATTTAACAATTATTTGCTGCACTGTTTACATATTGGCCAAGTGGGACTACAATCCTCTCCTTAACATTTATTTCATATAGTTCAGCGTTCCCAGAAAGACCTGTAGCTGAAAGGCAATTCATTGCAGCCACTACTAGTGTTGGGCTATTATCTCCTTTTTCATAATTTTTTAAACATCTATAACTTGTTTATCTACATATAGATAGGAATGGTTGAACTCGATGATCTGATGGGTCTTTTCCAACCTGATGATTCTATGATTCTATGTATACAAAATACATTAACATGCACAGACAACTGATAACAGACTAGACTAACGATCTAGGTATCTGTATTTTCTCTGCCATTAATGACTTAGCAAGAGTAAGTGGCAAAATGTCGGACCAGATAATCCTCAAGGTCCTTTTCAATCTGATATTCTATGATTCTATTAATGTTACATTTGAGATGCTCCTTTTTTTTTGTCAAACCTTGCTTCAGTGAAACTACTAGAAAGCAGTACCTCTCTCTGACTAAGTGTCGAGCTGGGCTTTTGAACTTTGTTAAGTAACCAGTATAACAGAGTCCTCTTCTATGCCTTAATTGCTGTGCAATATTACTGCACCATATTGCATGGTAGCCACTAGGTAGCTGCATCAAAAAGGGGTGCATGACTCGCAAAAACTGAGTTTTAATAAGCCATCTTTATTTGTCCACATTTGCCAGCCTTTTGAACCATGGCAATCTCTCTGTGAACAATTTTGATGACGTTCGTTTCTATTCTGCTTCTAATACTGCACCAAATTTGGGTCCAATAAACACATTATTCACTGATGGAGCTATAATTATCCAATCTACAGGCTTTGCACATATAGGAGTTGATGAATCAGATATTCTACCATAGGGCCTGATGTCTCTTTTGGCAACCTCACCACCTCAGTAGTTTCTGTTTTTCAGATTTAAATTGGTAACATTAAATGTCTTTAATAGCTTATTACTGGAATCCTTTACACAACAAGAGATGTGGTGAATACAAATAGAGTACTTGACAAATCAAGAGACTGTGATGGTTGGCAGATCCCATTGGCAATTTAGTAATTTGTTCAGGATCACAGATATTAGAGTTGGAAAAGACATATTAGGTGAAATCCTAGCTTGACTGAAGTAAATCGCAGAACTTCTGTTGAGTTCAATGGGGCTAGTTGTATTAACAGTGTACTATACCACCTTCCAGTATTGATCAGAGCAATCCAGTCTGTGTGCAGTTCTACAGGGAGCTCCTTGAATCCAGGCACTGAGACTTGGTAGGAGAGTACATCGTTATAAGCTTTATTGATTGCTGTATTCCCGTAGCACTTACCCAAACTACCAAGGCTCTACCCCTAGGCTTATTCAGAATTTACAGGGAAGTTTCTTCTTGTTGTATAAACCTGGTCAGGAATCCATGGGATGTCCTTTGGATGTTACGCAGCATAGCTAGAAATGACTCAGAAGATCCAGAATGACTTCCTAGATGTTTCCAGCAGTGAAGTATGCTTATTCAGGGTTGTGTATTGGAGCAATAAGCTCCTTCTTAAAGCCTGAGACTGATTATTTTCCACTGTCATCAGAAATATAAATGAACCTTTAAAGAGAGAACTGAGTATACGTCATAAAACAAAATCCTTTCAGGTGACAAAAAGGCAGGAGGCTACAAAGGAAATAAAGCAGTTAGTATGGAGGGTTGAGATTAGAAGAGCAAACGGCACTCAGGAAATCTGTGGCAGAAGGTATCATCCAGAGCACACTAAGCCCTGCTGGCCCTCACGTTGTCCTAATTATTCCTCAAATTCATTCTCGGAGCTGAGGTTCGAGATCAATACAGTGGAAATGTGACTTAGATGCACTTTTCTACTTGTAGCTGTAATGTACATAAACTCAGAACTGAGTGTGTAGCATGGTTGTGCACAGTTTGCTGTCATTTTTCAAGGCTTCAAGATTCTGTCCTGCTGTGTAGAAACTAGGGGACAGTCTCCAGATCTGAGCCCTTGAGAAGAAAAGCTACCAACAGCTATAAACCTTACCTTGTATGTAACCTGTACATTATGCATCTGGCTGATAAAATCCCATGGCCATATCTAATTTCAAATTCTTCCACTGACTTTTAGGCCGTAACTGAAAAGCAAAAATGCAAGGTGGTCGTTGTCTCAATACAAAACTTTGAAAGCCAAGGGTAAATGAAGGCTGTGAGCGACACATTTTTTTTTTCCATGCTTCTCACAGATCTGAGCTCTGATCAATCAGTTGCACACAGGAGTCATGACCCTGCTCTCATTGCTCTAAGGAACTGTTGTCTCACTGCATGCTATGACCCTTGGTTTGAACCTGGTAATATTACTGCTTGTGGATCTATCAGCAACAAGCCCTCTGTGGTCCCAATGTGCTTAAGAAAACTTAATTCCTCTTGTTCCAAATGTAGGGATCTCTTTTGTGCCAATTACCCTTTGACACTGCTATTCAAGCTTACTTTTCTAAGCACTGGTCCTGTAAACACGGCTCCCTTCACAAGGAGAGAGGCTGGCAATAGCAAGGAAAGCTACTGCAAAAATATTTTCTCTTGATGTCCCATTTTAGAACAATGTCTAAATGTATGTTACTGTCTTTTAGGAAGTTTTACATAATGACTGGATAGCTGACTTCCTCATGGCTTAATATACAAGTGCCTTGTACGTTTAGCAGACAGGTTGTAAATGCTTTATTGTCCCCATGGTAGTCTTAGATCTTCCTATGAATCTATGGATGAAATCAGATTCCTAGAAACCACTATTCAAATAGACCTTTGCATTGACTGCCTTGGTAGTCAGTCACAGTCTCAAACAAACCTTCTTTGTAGCTATATTAGTTTTGGTGGTACACATTTCAGTTATTTCCACTTTAGTGAACTGAAATAGCTTCATCTGACAAGGGGGTGAGTCCTGGCCAAGCAAATGCCCAGATGCTGCAGCAGCAGCATTATTAACTCCTATCGTCGCTCTGCTTGCTGTGCACCAGGCAATGCACATAAGTCTGTTAGCAAACATTTGCATGTGAACTGTCCATCAGGGGCTGGGAAGTGAAAACCTGATGTGAACCATGCCAGAGCACCAGGGGGTACTTGGCCCCCTCCGCTTCACTTCTGCACTGGCGACTTTTACCTACCAACCTGCTTGTTTACTGAGAAAATAAGTACATTTGCCATCACTTTCTATTGCAAGTTCCTGGTGACTTTTCTGGCGGAGGGGCAGGCTACCCCACCAGCAGGCAGCCGGGCAGCACTGTTCAGGCTGTTTATTTGCAAAGTGAGCAGGCTGGTGTCCCTGGGACGCAGGAGCACTGGGAGGGACCTGAAGGAGAGCACACGATTGATGGCAGCTGATAGCTTGGAGGCCTGCAGGCCTTTCACAGTCTAATCCAAGGCACAAATGCCACTTTCTGGTTCTTGAGTAGGGCAGAAGGAGCTTAAAAAGGATGAAGGCTGACATTGCAAGGCATGTTGTTGAGGGAGACTAGGCTCTCGTCCTGGCCACCCATCTGCTCTGGGGCTTTCAGGAGTGTACTACCTCTTGTTTAGCCACGATTTCTGCACCTTGCTGTAACTCGGAGTTAGACTGTGCTCCTCAGGGCAAGGCTTCAGCCGTCTACTCTACCTCTCAGCAGGGTTCCTTGGCATGTACTCAGCCCAGCTCCCACTGCAGCAACCCAGCTGTTTCTTGACCTAGAGGGGAGAAGGGGGAGCTCCTGGATATCTGAGAGGAGCCCACAGCCAGACCTCAGTTGTGATCGCAGTGCGGAGTGAGCTGGCTGTGTGTCATATTGGGGGCTGTGGTTGGAAGCGGCCACCCTGCTCGCCCTACTCACCCCACCTCTTCAGGAGTAGAAGAGTAATGAGATTCCTCCTTGGACAGATGCAGGTTAGGCATTGGAACGGTCTGCCAAGGGAGGTGGTTGAGTCACCGTCTCTGGAGGTGTTTGGGGTTAGGGTGGATGAGGTGCTTAGGAGCATGGTTTGGGGATTGGGGAATGGTTGGACTCGACAATCCAGTGGGTCTCTTCCAACCTGGTTGTTCTGTGATTCTGTGATTCAGGCAAAGGGAGGAGTGACCTGCAATAGCGAGCAACGTGCAGGATCTGTTTATAATGTCTGTCATTCCCTTGCCAAAAGACCACAAGGACGGCCTGTAACCCACTTCATCTGCCCTGAAGCTTTCTGCTCTCGGGAAAAAAAAAATGTTCACCATCTCCTTTTTATTTTTCTTCTGGTCATTCTGTGAAATTTAATGTTTCGCTAGCTGTTGCTGTTGGCATTTTTAACGAAAAGTTAGCAGCTTGGGAACTGGTGGCCTGCCAAAAGAGTCACCACATGCAACCCACACTGGCTATAGGCTGGACAGGCCACTAAAGGGAGCAGGGAAGAATGAATAGAAGTGGATGAGGTTTGTAGGATCAGGTTGAATTTTCAGGGTTACACTGAAAGATCTTAATTATAATAATGTTAACTGTTTCCCTCTCCCTATGATGTTTCAGTCATGTCCCATGGGGATGCTCAAATAAGCAACAGTAAATCTCTTTCCCTTAGCACATGGCACTGGTGAAACCTTGCTCCCATTGCAGGCTGATTTAGAGCTGTCCTGATCTTAGTTTACTGCCAAATCCTATTGTGGACATGAAACAAAAATGAAATTTATTTATATGTATACCCTATGTATTGGGGGTGGAGCTATTTTTTTCTCAGAGAACTTTTCGCCTAAGCTGAAAAAAAAGAATGAGGAATCCCTCAGCCCCAAAGAAGAGAAATTCAGAAAGTTATGTGCAAGGGAAAAATAGAATACAACCTATCCACTGAGTTTGTGTGGACTGGATTTTTCCTGACATGCAAAATAATGACATTGAAGTTTGAGTGACCGTTGACCTTTGATACTGATTATAGCAATTTCATTTCAAAGCACTGATTTGGGTCGTCTATTATTATTATAGGAGGTTTAGCAGTTTTGTTTAGCAGTTCAGTTAATTTTAGTTGGAAAAGGCCTTATTCTTCGATAGTTAGCACTTTGGGTAGTCGCCTCCTGAAGAGCTTCCTCTCTGACAGCTCCCTTTGGACACTTATTTCCAGTGAGTTAAGGTGGGCTTTTGGGTTAGAGCTTGCAGAGCTGGGAGTCAGGAGGAAATCAAGGCTGATGTATTTTTCTCACTCTTTCTATCTCTGTACTGCTTTATTTCTGGAAAATCAAATGTAACAGTTTAATCAAAAAGGAAGTGGGAAACTATGTAAAAAATACTGCCTAGTTTTTGCACAAATAAAGAATAAATGAACTAGAAGCATATTCATCAAAATCCAAGTCAATACTGAAATAAAGTTGGCCCCTGATGGTACACATAACATAAAAGGAAAAGAAAAAAGTGGGGAGCAAAGCAGTTATAACAAGGATTTTTTTTCTTCTGTGAGATTGCTGTATTTCAGAATATAATAGCAGTAATGCAGTCTATGCATAAATGTTATGGAGCAGGGGAGGCTTTGTGTTTAAATTAAATATTTTTCTTTGTCTGCAAAGAGAATGTCATAGAATAGCTTTGGGTACAGTTTAAGACTGGGAATTAACGCCTGTGTAATTTGATGGGGGGGTTGAGTTGCAACTATCCAGTGCAATCGATGGTAACAGGCCAGATGGACCCTTTAAAGTCCTGGCAAGACAGGAGACCGCACTTGTAATACTGTGATGTACAGGGACCAGGAATCCACCCAGGGGACTGGGAATTCTCCCAGGGGCTCCCAGCCAGGAGTCTTAAATAAAGCTCTGGTGCAGAAGGAGCACTGGAAATGTTAAAAACAAAACAAAAAAAAAGAGAAGAGAAAAGGCAAGCCAAAGTAGGCTGCAGAAGGACTACCCATAGAAATATTTGTCCTATAATGTCTGAGGGAAACCGCTGCCTGTTTTTTGTTTGCTGTTCTTTCTCTTAGTCTGGGTTTGGGGGAAAGCTGCTCAGGAGTTTTTCCTGGCATGGCTGCAGTGCTTGGCCCTGTGACCTGGCAGAAAATGAGGCAGGGCTGCTCCCACCAGCTATGCAGTGGTTCCTAAGAGGTGACCTGATTTCCACTGAGATCAGCAAGCACTCCTTCAGCAAATCTGCACCAACCTCCTACAGAGGTCCTATACCTTAATTCACCACCATGCCAGGAGTCATTCACTGAGGCTAGAAAGGATTTGATCTTAGGTGGAAGGACCTATCCAAGAACAGACTGTAACAGGAGGCAGGGACTCTTTGCCATGTCATCAGTCAAAATAATATCTTAGAAAGTGGTCAGGAAAACTAAAGGATGACCTGTTCCATCAGATGCTCACTAGCCATGTGCTTCCCTCTCAGGTTTTCTCATTGACTACCAAAGTACTGTCAACATGGGCTTTAGGAAATTTTATTCCCTTCTAATTTGTTTAGATCTTGCTGTTTAGGATTAGGAGAAACTTTAAGAATCAAGGTGTGCATCTCTTTGAATAAAAACTTGGATCCACTGATGACAATATAATTCTGCCATGGCTTAATGTATGTCATCTCAGTAAGATCTCTTGAAGCCAACTGAATGATTTCTGGACAATGTAAGAATAAGACTGTACAGGTTAACCCATCCTTGCCTTGAATATTGTCCAGGAACCATAGCCCTAAGGAAAATACTATCAAAGTGAAAGGTAGAAAAGAGCAGAAGCTCATCAAACTTTTTCCTTCCCATTTTATTGATGTCTTTATGATAACCAGATTTTATGAGAAACAAAGATCTGGAAACAACTTATGAGGCAGCTTCCTCTTGGCCTCCAAGGGAGGCCTCAGGAAATTCATAGAACATTTCACAGAAATATTTAATAAAACCACCCTTGAGTCCTATACGGTCATTTAGGATACAGAAACTCCAGTTTATTGCAGTTGGGAAGAGGCCAACAAACAGATCACACTGCCAAATGTTTGTGGTACTGGTAAAGTTTCTGTCAAGAGATTTCAGTTAAAGCACACTTCACACCTGATGAAGGCATTGCTTTTTTAATCTAGTTTTACAATGTATTTGCTTGTTGGATGCAACCTAACTTCTGTTGCCAGAGACATATGGTCAGTTCAGTAAAAGATGGAAGGCAACTTTCTCCATAGTGACCTTTTTATCCAGCAAAGGATAGAGAGAGCCAGCACCTCTTCTGAGGATGCCGGTCAGGTGAAAACATAGAAGAAGAAGCCCAGAGTGCCAAGGAAAGCAGAATAAGACAGCAATGTCATGACACCCCTATGTAGCTAATTGCTTCATTTAATTCCCCCTCTAATCTACCCAAAAGAGGTCATGTTACCCCTAGTGCCTGTGACGACTCCACTTACCCCACTGTCTTTGAATGTGTTTTGGCAGGCCTGCATTTCTTGAGTGATTTTTTTACCGCAGATATTGGAAAGGCAAATGTGTGGTTTGCCTCCAGAGTAGGAGAGCAACAGCCTGCAGAATGTTGTTAGGTGGGAGATTTAACTGCACAAGCTGAAGTGCGATTTTAGAATTGGCATGTTCCCTTTTCAACTTATAAACCTATTTTGATATTTATAGACAGTCATAAAATATAGCAGGAATGTTTTAATATATTTACTTTCATGGGACAGCTACGTCTGTCCTGGAACCAAAGCTATTATTTTTGTTCTCTTTACTTGTTATCCAGTGATATGTAAATTATTGATCATGTTCACTCAGGTTTAGCAAAGTGAGCAGGCTTACATCTTAGATGTACCTTTTTAATGGCTGAAACAGAGGGGTTTTTGAATGTGTGGGTAGTAACCTTAGTTAAGCATACTGCTCTGAAGATCTCCTATAACCCATCAACCAAACTAATATGTCTACCATGATGCTGTCACGATTACCTTTGATGTGAAATCATCATCCTATTGCTCAAGAAAGGAGGGATAACATTATCTAAAAAGAAGAGTTTGGGTGACAATGACACTGATTTCTAAGATGAGATTTTGCTGTTATTGCTGCTACTTTGACATTCCTGGAACTGCTAAAATGCAGCAGATGACGGAATGGAAACGGAATGTGACTTATAAAGTAGCTTAGAGTGTTCCTCATCTGACTAGTAAAGAAAGAAAGAGGAAGAGAGAAAGACCCTCTGAGACTGTAATGTATTTGCTGAGAAAGAGAAGGCTGAAGGTAGAGGGAGTGGAAAGTTTTGATGAAGTTGGAAGGGCTGAATAAAGGAAGTTCCATTTAGGTTGGGAAGTTTGGTCTTCAAAATCACCACCACTTTGGCTCCAACCCAAATTAAATAATGTATGTTTTCCTTGACCTTCTGCTACTTTTGCAGTGTGTTATATGATACATTCAAAAATTAAACTGGTCCTTAATAATACTGCTTACTTTGGTGTTATTATTGGAGTACCACATACACCCTAATCCTCCAGGCTTCACTTGGACAAAACTACCAGTGTTTTCAGAGCAAATTTCACCAAACTGTCCAAAGAAAGCTTGTGAATACAGCTTCAGAACAACACTACATATTCTCAGTTCTTGCTGCAGTGGTAACTGAAATGGCTTGGACATATCACAGCAGCACTGTTTGGAGATACGTCAGCATTGCTTGTTTTCATCAGTCAAGAATTACTATGAGATTGGCTGGAAGCAGCAAGAGAGAAGTGAGGCTATTAAATAGGAAATAATGGACTTCAGGCTAAGGAAGACACAGATAGGTCCTTCCTAGAATCAACTTGTTCACCTCTGGCCCCTAGGAAATGTGCAGTAACTGGCCAAGACTATAAGGGACCTGCAGTTGTGAGCTCAGAACTCTTTTAGATCAGCATAAATAGAATCTGTCTGTGCTTGTAGAGATACCTAGTCTGTGTTTTTATAGGTGCTCAAATAACCTGGCAAACTAAATTATTGCACAAGCCAGGTTAAAACCTTTATGAAAGAAAAAGATTGTTGCATTATTGGCATTAATGTGATTGAAAGGGTAAGTGCAGAGGCATAATGCCCTATGGTGGCAAGCAAGGCCCATGGTTAGGTTTCTGCTTCCTCAGGCACCAGGAAATAGGAAAAAAAGTGGAATGGAGAGTGACTAGTGTACTACTTTTGATGATCTTTCTCAGGTTTTCCCTGTCATCATTGCTAGTGAAGGAAAGGGAGACTTTGCCCATCCACACATGCTGTAGAACCTAGAGTATTTATAGACTTTTCCCTTAGGACAGGAGAAGAATTACTCTTGTGTACTGTACAGTAGTTTTCCTTTATTTGTAGTCCAAATTACAAATGTCTTTAAATGTGCTTGCCCTCTTAACCCCGAAGAGATCTCTTGTTCTAGAAAATGCTTCCTAAAGTGAAGAATTTGGAAGAGCTCTTGAAAATGCACTTCGATGTGTCAGAGAATTCAGGTTTCGATCTGGTAGTGTTCAGAGCACGCATAGAGCACTAGAGGGATGGACAAAGAATGAACAAGAGGAAAGGAGAGCTCAGTGTTGTCAGAAAGCCACAAGACCTTTGAATTATTACATTGAAAATTGAAACTGCACTATCAAAATTGATGGAAGTGCCATGTAAGGTTGTTCTCCCCTGTACCTTATTTCCAAAGTTTGCACTTTGAAATGTGTTTATCTGTAATTCAAACCTAGGGGGCTGACTCTGAGTAACCTGAAGTTATTTTTTTTAGCATATTTATTTACATGACTCTATGCATGATGACCCTTTGAGCACAGACAGATATGCTGATGTGCTTTGAAATAAAAATGAATAGACCCCTCCTTTCCTTCCAGTCCTTCCCATATGGTAGCTCTTGCAAATTTTTCTTTTGTGATTTTGTGATTCTGCTGTCTCAGAAAAGATCACAATAAAATTGGCATGTTATTGTTAGGAGAATGCTTGAAACTAACAGCATAGCTACAGTATTAAAATTATTACTAAAATAAATATGTGTGTGTGTGTGTATAGTCTTACATGCCTCTTCTGTGCAAACATACCGTGTCATATGAGAGCACTTCAGGAGGATTGTTACAATTCCTCATAAATTATGTCCCCCTACCACTACCTGAAGATGAAAGTTTTCAATATTAATGCTGCAAAGTGGGTATTATGTTGATTTATGCTAATCAGTTCTATAGATGCTGTCATATTATATTGTTAAGTGATAACACTGGTGAAGTACTGTTGCTTTCAGTGCTAACAGCCCACCAGTGCCGGTGTGAAAACAGCAAGGAAGCCACCCACCTCTACAATCTTTGTGATCTGCTAGATGCAGCTGGGAGCTGGGGACTTCTCTGGTTATGCCATTTGCTTGGTGGCATTTTAGTGGCATAGATTGTTATGCAGAGGTTATGAAGGTGGAAAAAAATGAGACATTTCTCAAACGCCTTCCAGCTTATAACTGTTTGGTTACAACAAGGGCCATTACAGTGGACAAGAGACCTTCCTTGGGCACCCACCGTAACCTAGGTGCTGTGAACATCCATTTGTGAGTCACGTGCTGGAGCAAGAAACCTCAGTGTGAGCCAGCTCTCTATGTGCCTTATAAGCGAGGTCCTACCGATGCTCTTAAGCAAGGTTATCTGGCCTCTCTCCATATGGGGAGAACTATGGATATTGCTCAAGACCTCCCTGCTCTCTGCAGTAGTAGGACTACTAGGAAAGGTTGAAGAGACAGGGACAACAACTGGGAAGCGTGATGATCAGTTGATCTTCCTTTGCAGCATGGACGTGCTGACTCTGCCTTCACTCTCCAGAGCAGCACAGGCTTGTGTATTTCTGAGTGCCTCATTTGTCTCCAGAAGAAAAGTCAGGGCTTAAGGGAACAGAGAAAAATACCAATCTTAAGGTATCTGAAAAGGACTGCTGTTTATTTGCCTTGTCTGTTTGGTGTATACACTTAATTATTTATAATACCACTTTGCTGTAAACTGAGATTAAATTCAAGCATATGTACAGCTAATGACCACTAGTCTGTTTCAACAAAGAGGTAAGGAAGGGCTGACATTTTCATGTTGAGTCTAAAGGAGGTGTTTTAATGAAATAGAAATGAGTCAAGTAATTTTGCATTTACCTTTTGTGCCATTTCGTGTTTGTCGTGTCCCGTATTCAGGTGCATGAAAGACCTTCATGTGATGACTGCAGTCTGGGACTGACACAGTTGACTTTCACTGTCCAGAGTGTGACATTTTTTGGTTTGTTTGTATTTGGTATTTCATGTTAATTAGCAGAACATGGAGAACATAATGGCTTCTGATGAGTGTATAATAGAGCTGATGTTTGATGGTGCAGTAATACCACATTCCACTATTTTAAAATGATAACTGAGATCAGGCTATATTGTGGCTAAAATAACATGACCTTCACCTACTTGCCTGTTGTGAAATTTTACCTCAAAGGCTGTATTCTAGCTGTGTAGTTTTTCTTCCAGGCATCTCTAGATTTATTATCTAAGCCCAGCCTGAACTCAGTTCTCTACTTTTGATCACTATATTAATTTAACTGAGGAGTTTCTAAAACAAAAGCAATATTGATAAAAAGGAAGTGGAAGATACAGAGAACACAGCAATACAAGCTTTTCTTGCAAACGAAAGTTGCCCCGAAGAAGTAGCAATAGATCAAACTCTCTTCATCTCCAGGCATGTCTATGGTAATAGAAGTTAACTTTAGTCCATTCTTCTTATTGACACGTCATTTGTTTAAAAAGTAAACATGGTTTGACTCATAGACTATAATGATCAGTTTTTAATATATAGTGGAAAAATTTTAATGGCTGGCCTGTGATTTTTTTTTTAGCAGCATCTCAGTACAAAGGGGTGGGTTAGGAAGGAGTGCAGCTGCTGAAGTACAGAATAAGAAACTCTAAGCAGTCCTTGGGAGACAATGAGAGAAAAGTTTCTTGTTTTACCCACTGCTTCATTTCTGAAACTCGTGTGTAGTTAGAAGTGCTTTTGTCTGCTGTAGATCACACCAGGAGCTATACCCTCTTGTTCTTGGTTTCATGGTACAGGGCAAGTGAGTCTCTTATCACCAAGCATTCCTGCATAACCTTGCAGGAGGATAATATAAGGGAATCAAGAGCGAGAGGGAAGAGACAAAGAGCTAGGCATGTCTTCAAATACAGCAGTCTTCTTTCCCTCAGTCAGAAAATGTTGGTGTGCAGGAGTGAACAACAGTGAGTCAATGTCAAATTTCTCATGAAATTTAAGAAATCTGTGATGGGAAGTTTTCAATTATTGACTGAGGCTTATGGTGAAGAGATATCAAAGATCAAGTTGGTGCTCAAAAGGACACGTTTTTTATTGGCAGAAGAAGTGAAAGCAACACCAATGGAGATCCTCAGCAACCTTTCATAAAATGATCTGTGGAATTGCCTTGAATCTTGGCATCATCATATGCAGCTGTGTGTCAACTCAGACGGAAACTATGATTTTCTTAATATATTGGAAAAAAAAGAGTTGCAAGCACAGTCTTGGGTTTTTTTCTGTCAGACCTCATGTATCTCCACATTTTCCTTAATGCAGGGTAGAGGCAGACATGCCCTCATGCAGGACCATGGGGCAACTACTGTCTCAAACACTATGCAGACGCATTTTTCCTCTGTACCCTAATAACGTGATGCTTGGATTTCAGCACTTTCTCAGACCTTGGCACAATCCCGTTTTTCCATTAATTACTGGATTTCTCCATCAAAATAATCAGTGATGCAGTAGGACTGGCAGTAAATAATACTGTAATTGTCCTTAGCTATCATGCAGGGAATTGTTTCCACCTCTCTTTTTGCCTGGGGCATTTGATACCTCTGGCTATGCCGGGGAGTGGATGTACTTGAATGTGATGTGTGTATGTGTACATGTATGAATGATTGCCTAGAGCTTGCTGTGCCCATTTTCTTGCACAATAGAGGCATAACAATTTGTCTTGCCATCACCAAAAAGGAGCAGCAACAGTGTTCAGCTAAAAAAACCCTCCCTCTTCACTTGTGAAATAGCATGTTTGCACTGATTGCTGTTATTGAAGCAGTTTATTAAGTATACAAGGAAGCCCAATATAACAAATTCAGAGGTAAAGAAAGGTTGTAAAGGCCAAGACAGTAGTTTTCCTGTGAATCCACTCATTATAGGGTCATTTGGGCTGTTCACTAGTTTTCAGGGAAAATGATACTTTTGTGGGGAAAAAAAAAGAAAAAAAAAAAAAGAAGGAAAAAAGAGGAATTTACAAAAGCTGAAGTGCTCTATCCTGTTCTCCTTTCCCATTGCTCAGTTTTCTGATAATCTCTGGTATTCACTGAATCAAATGGTGACTGCTGATTTTTTTGATGATAAATTGCCTGTAGTGCATGTGGGACTAATTATGAGATGGCACATTTCATTCTGCCACCTGTATAAACTAAATTTTAGACAGGCACAATAAAGGAAGTATTCACAACAACACAACATTTGGAAAAGCTGCAGACCTTCCTACCATTCCCTCCCCCACTCTCACTAATGGAAGACTTTGTAACAGAAACATGGGTCTTGAGTCTAAAAAGAGAAAACCTGAGGGAATATAAGGATGTGAACAACGGAGAAATCAACCTGGAGGATCTACAGGAAACGAGAAATGTGGATCTGGGAGAAAAGAAAGAGAAGGGCAATATGTCCATAGAGAAGGAGAGATCAAAGGGAGGGAAAGACCTGAAAGCAATAAGATTGTTTTGGCACATGAGAGGGAGATGATGAGGCTCAGAAAGTTGGCCTCGGGAGTAGATACTCGATAGGTACAGACAAGGAGCTAAGAAGAAAGGGAGGAAATCTGGGTCAGACTCTCCTTGGTGTGTGAGAGTTGCTTGGTATAGCTTAGAAAAGTGAAACAGAGGATAAATTGTGACCTTTTCTGAAATCTTGGCATGCTCAGGGCACAATAAACGCAATCCACATGAAGCCAAAAGAGACACAACTGGTGATTTTTAGCCTGACTTCTCTCTTGCTCCTTCTCGGAGTGAGGTGGTGTAGAGTTTCTTTTAGTATTCTTCAGAAAGAAGGATACTTTTACGCAGGATCAAATTTCCAAACCATTTTAAGTCCTATCACATCCTCTGCCTGATATTTCTCTCACTGAGTGGTGATAAAACAATGGGCTAGTAGCTTTCCCTTTTTGGAATACCTTTTTTTGCCTATAGCCTTCTACACACAGTTATCCTTTTTATACCCTCCACTTTCCACATGTGTTAAGAGAGTGCGAGTGTGCATGCAGTTCCTTCTGTATCGGAGAGAGAAAGTGTGGAACTGCTAATGTCGTCCTGTGTTTTACAAGGTGATATTGTCGTGGGCCCTTACAATAATAAATAAATAGTCTTCTTCCCATCTTTTCTGCTCTGATACTGGTGCTTGTATCTTCTGTCTTTTCCAAGGGTCCCAATGCAATAGCTGACACATAATAGCACATCACTGCTGCTCATGCATGCAAGTATGCTTGTGTATGTATTTACCTATTCTCATCATAGTAGCTGTCTGGAATCAGCTTTTGGGTACATAGTCTTCAGATATTTTAAGTCTCTTTTTGTCACTGTGTTTTGTACATTATATTATACCCCACAGGGATATCGCTGGGATATCAGAGATAGAGCTTTGTGATACGTTTTTAATCTCCCAGAACAAGTATTTGTGACCTCATCTGTGTTTATCGCAGTATTCCTACATGATTGAAATCCTAGCACAAAGATATTATTTCAAAGAGAGTTATGTACACACATATTTGCTTTTCCTCTTTCAAGAGACTGGTAAAGATCATAGCAGTTGTATTTAGACTTTCCATAGCACTGTAGCATATATGTACGAGAGATAGCATTTCCAATGATGAAGACTCTAGCTTTTTTGTTGGTTTTCTGGGGAAAAACAGGACTAGATCACTGTGAGTTGGTTGAGTGTTTATCCGATCTCCCCTAAAAACTACTGAAAGCATTGTCTATCTTTAATCAAAAAGAGATTGACATTTTGGAGGTACTGAGGTCCTACAGTATTTATGCACATATGTCCTGAATAAAAGACAGCGACACAAGTTCATATTCTTACCAAAGATGAAGAGTGAAAGCAGCCATACCCTCAGATTCCAGAGAACAGACTCAGGAAATAGTGGGAGAAAGAGACAGTGCTGGGACTACAGGAACATGATGAAATTTCCTTCTGCATGTAAACTTCTGTTGTGACTTGCACATTAGAAAAAACAGGTTAATATGAACCTGAGGCACAGAACGGAGTCTGTCTGAGTTTCACTGGCAATGCAACTATGCAGAGTTTTTCTTTTGCCATCTATACATCCAACTAGCCAGACAGACATATGGTTATACTTTGGAAAAAATCATAGCCATTTTGCAGCTTTTTTTTATACTATAGCACTCAATAATTCTGCCATTAACTTTGCTTTTGCAGAACATTATTTTGTGGACTACCTTCACAGATGAACTATTAGGAATGCCAGGAAAAAAACCAAACCTGCAGAAGGAGCAGGTTGGTAGACAGGTATCAGTAAGAGGTCCTGACAATGCATTATTATTCTACTGCAATACTGTAAACTTGGATTTGGTTTGAAAGACTTTTTTGCCTTCGGTTCTGAGTGCACCCTAGACATATTCAAGTAGAAAACTTGTGTGTGTCTTGTGGTGGACTCCTGTGCAGGCACAAATGTTGCCTTCCATTGAGTGTTGAGCTTGGAGGTGTGGAGCAGAGCAGGCTGTTTCTTAGGACAAATGGACAGGTGGGATGGGGAGCTGGGGACCTGTGAACTGGCAAGTGAGAGAAAAAAAATGAAAGCTACAGAAGAATCCTGGAGCCCTCCAGGAACTGAAACCTTTTTGATCCCCAAATCAAACATTATTTCCAGTGTCTGCACTTCTGTTCTGTCTCTGTATCAAGTGAAAACAGAAAAATGTGATGGAATTGAAGTTAAATAAGCCACTTTTTTACAGCAGGAACAATAAATCTGTTTAAAGATGCATTGTTACTTTTCTTGAGGAATAATTTAGACTATGTATCAAATGGAAAATCAATAGTTTTTTCAATTACAAATAATTGCCTTTTTGACTCCTTTCCACTTTTTCTTTTTTATTTATTTTGTCTTCAAAATTTTTTACTGAGAGTGTCTTCTGTCTCAAGTCTAAACTGGCAACGCTTTCAACACAGAAGCAGAAAAAGCATCCCAGGAATCCTTACCAGTGACGGCTTCAAGGATTGTTCAGACTGTGCAGAAAGTAGCCAGAAATTCAGGAGATGGCACGAGCTCAAGTTTACTGCACTACAGTATGAGGATAGTGAAACCCACATGCTGTAAAATTGAATGTAAATGCTGTCAAGACTTAAGGGAGATGCAGTCAGTTCCTCTGGGCTCCTCACTAGTTGGGAAACCTTTCATTTGAGTCATGTAGAGATTAGAGTCAAAGGAGATGCTTTTTAGTCATCTAGGCAAAAACGCTTCAGGTAATCTGAGACGGAGTAAAAATTAGAGATAGGAAAATAAAAGACAATTTATATAGCATCACATTTTCATAACTTCTCCTCAGTAAGTGTCTGTGAGAAACAGGGGTTTGCTTATTAATATTCTTTAATTTGTTAAAATCGGTGTTGTCTTTGCATTTTGTTGATGAAAGAGGAAGAAGCCCTGAAGTTTTGTGGTGGAACAGTAACCAAGGAAATGAATATTTTCTAAAAAAAATCATGTTTTGAAGGAACATTCCGTAAAGTCAAACCTGCAAGTAACTGCAAACCTGGGTACCTGTGTGATATCCTGTCTTTCCTAGTCCTTAGGATTTTTGTGAATCTTATCTTCACATATTCTGCTTTGGGCTATCCATCGGTCTCTTTAGATTTTAGGTCTGATGTAACTTTGTTATCAGTGTCATTACATACTGTAACTTTGGGGGGGGGGGGGGTCTTCTCAAGGTTATGCCTTTCCGCAACCCAAATTTGTATTTGTATTCAGGATAATTATGTCCAAGCCAGCTTCTTAATCAGTTAACTTAGCTACTGACAGGAGCATAGTGGGTACTCAGGTGGGACCACGCCAGAGCATTTTGCCAGGATGCTGGGTAAGCTGGGGCTCTAACTCCATCAGCCCGTAGAGCTGTCAAAGTTAGACTGGATACATCAATGGGAATTGCATCCACATGTTTGGGTGAAACAATAAATGCATTATAACTTGGGTTAACATCATTGTTATCTTATTTGAAGCTTAAGCATAGTTAAAACTGTTAAATGCACCCAAGCCAGTTTGGAACTGGTTTAACATTTTCACTATTCACTCCAGTGAAGCTCAAAAAGAAGCCCATTCGTGAATAGTTCTGAAATTCGTGTTGTTCTGAAATTCCATAGGATTTCTCTCAGACATTTTGTAAGTGGAGAACATGACCAACCCCATTTCCTAGTGGAAGCTTTCTCTTTGTATACTTCATTCGTGAAAAAAAACTTGAGCTTTTTGAGCCTTGGACTCCTGAGCACTTTGTGGAGCTTCTGGCTGCCAGTGAGATGTTGATGTATAATACATTCCTCTCACATGCTAAAGACTCAGTTCCCCAAGGTGAGAAAAAGAAGCAAAATTTTAAGCCTTAGCATCTTGCATTTCCTGAGTATTTCTTAAAGCTTATATCTAGTTCTAATGAAGGATAAATAGTTGGCAGAGGCACATTCTTCTCACTTTCATAAGGAAAGGTGTGTCAGAACGGGGAGCTAAGAAAATCTTAATGAAAATGCACACGATTTGAGAGAATGACATTTCTTTGAACATTCTTGTTCCTTCTTCACTTCTTGAAACGTATTTGAAATGGTAACAGGAAGACCACTAAAAGCAGATGGTGAATAGAAGGCAGAAGTTGTTACATAATAAAAGGGACATTTCATAACAGAGAACTATTGAGGGCCCTAGACTCTCTCAAATGTACACATTCATAACACCTTAAACAAGTGCCAAACTGAAACTGCTGAAAAAGGGCAGAAAAAAAATCCGTTCTTTTCCTATTAAGATAAAGTCTGCTTTTCAAAAATAGACTGTAGTGCATGTAAACTTTATTACAAACAAAAAAGAGGTGAATGTACTGCTTCAAAACTAAATATATTTTTACCATAAAGTTGCAGTAACTTCTAGTACTTTTTTTCCCATAAAAATAAAAATGTAACTAACAGCAGAGGTTGTAGTAGTGCCAGCTCTGCAAAGCATTTAAGAATGTGCTGAAGTGCTTTCCTATGCAACAAAGCCCGTAGCACATGCTTTATCTTCAACCTGTGCACAGCTCCCATTGAAAGCTTCAATGTTTAAACATGTGTCCAAATGCTTTGCTGTACCAGAGCTTCGGGCACAATTCATTGTCCTTTGAAGCCAACGGGAATCTCTCCAGTCCATCCAATAGGTATCCCATCAAGCAATAAATCTCAAATGTTAAACAATCAAAACAGAGAATAACAATAAATCTGTTAAAGGCAGTCATTGACTATATTCAAATAAAAAGAGCAGGATGTGGGCACAGCTATTCCAAAAGCAGACACAAAAAGAGTTGAGATTCACTCAATAAATTCTTTGTTCAGTTATGTATTCACTGTGCTCACTCTGCTAAGCTATAAACCTGTATTTACATAATTTTTGGTGTTTCAGTTCACTGTGGTCCTGATTTAGCAAATTACTTAAACAGGTGCTTCACTTTCTGCATCTCTAAGTCCAAAAATCAAAGTGGATCCACACATACTTGTAGCCTATCAGAAAACTGGAGCCTAGAAAATGGCTTTGCTGCATGTCAGATCAGATAAACTTTCTTCCATAAAGAAGCTACTATTCAGAGAAAGAGTCAATATAAAATAATTTTATGTTATAATTTAATCTGCTCACTGTCTGATATGAGAAACATTTATACAAAGGAAAAGTCATAAAAAGCAAACAAAAACCAAGCAGCAAAAGCAGGGCATTGTACACATTTGGCTATAGTTACTTTAATTTTTTAGGCTGAAAACAGTTTAAGACATGATAACAAAGCTCATTCACCCATTGTAAGCTTTGTCTGCTTCTTTGAAATGATAAAGCCATGCTATCAAAGGCAACGGACCAGTTAGAGTGCTGAACTATTGTGCTGAATGGCAGCAAATATAATACAGAAAAAAATCAGATGGAAACAAATTTTGCAAACTGGATAAAACTAAAGCTCAAGGTTTGCCGATCTGATGCACACTTCTCAGCCGCTCTATGCTTTCTTATTATAACATCGAAAGTACTAATATGGCAGAAAATTTGTATCTTTGTGTTATAGTAATGCCTTTCTTCTCATATTACTTAACATCTATATCACATTAGAAACCCTCACAGTACTCTTATAAAATAAATTGACACGTTACATTAGCCTCCAATACGACAATTTCACATCTTGACAGAGAAGGCATGACAACGACCCACTTAACAACTTTAAGGCTGAAACAAAGAGAAGCATGTTAATGCCTATTTTGTGAAGCTTCAGTCCTCGGCATTGCACCGCTGTTGACATTTGGGTTGGGTAACCTCAGGACTGTTCTCCTCCTTTCTGCTGACATCTCCCTGACAAAAAAGGGACACAAATTATCCAAGTGGTCTGGTCATGACGGCCGGACAACTCTCTCGGCATATGCTTTAGGATAAATATGGTAGCGATATCAAGACTACTCCAGGCTTCTCCTGGCCACTCAATGACTAACCGCTAACCTCAACTTACACAGGATGTTGTTTGCAAATTCTAGCTAAAATCTGAAGGCAAATACATCATTCTTTGTGCATCAGAAGCATTTTCTACCTTTTAATCCCTTTACACGGCCAGGCAAGAAATTCTGGAAACGTTCCCTCTCAGGTACCAAATGTGAGCCCAGAACATTTCCCTTCAACATCTCCAGGCATTTCACTCTCATCCTTCATCTTCAGGATTTACACAAGGAATTGTCTTACGGGAAAGGCAAAGCTTTGGGAAGCTTACTGTATCTGTTGTGTTTGTGTTGCTATTGACATGAGGTTGGCCAAGCTAGTGCTTTGCTTCAGTGCTGGAATATGCTGCAGCTTCTTTTGTAAGTAAAATGGAGATGGAGACATAAAATGCAGAGAGAGCTGATGATGCATGAAACACAACAAAAATGAAGTGCAACATAAAGGCCAAGTCATTTTATAATTGTTTTCTGAGTAAAACTGAATTAGAGTCTCAGTGACAGAACATTGAAGGATACATTCTCATAGATTATAGCGTGGCATGCTAACATAGTCAGATGTTGGTAAAAGCAAACTGATATTCCTAATCAGTCAACTTTATTAACCTCATATAAGATAACACAGTGAGTAGATATTGCTTTTCCTTTGTATTTTGCTAGCAACCTGCTATTGCCGTCATAACATATTATGAGTAAAACTGCACAGCAGATAAAACATCTGTTTTGAATAAGCAGGTGTATGGCAATTTCAGAACCAAACCCCAAATCCTAATTAAAGGTTGCTATACCCATTTAACAAAAAAGTGTTACTGAAAGTTAATGGCAGTATAACAGTAGCATATGGATGCACGTTCCTCTGATTATCAGGAGTCACCTAATAAGCAAGTGTATCCACAACTTGAACCAGCTTTCCATTGGATTTAGTCTTACTGTTTCTTAATGCTGAATTTTAACATAGTGAACAACATCACTTTTAAACAATTGAAAAAGTGTGTGGGACACCTTTCCTATCTGGAAAACTGATGTATTTATGCTAAACACTGACCATTTTGTTATTACTAGCAACATTTCCCATTTACACCACGTTAACTGTTTCTTGAATCAATGAGTCTTTCTGTTGATTCTAGCTTTATTAACAGCTGTTCTGAGATCTGTGAAGAATTCTGCTACTGTTATAAAGCATTTGATTTCTCTTGTCCAACTTGACAGGTGGAGACTGCTCTGTTCTGTTTGGGCCTCTTAGTAATTAAATCTATTTCAGAAGAGTTACTGACAGTTTTAGAAACATGATTAATAATGCTGCTTCTTAAACAGTAATCAGGAGAACTAGAGAATTCAGACAAGGCAAATTCTTTCCTCTGAGTGTCATTTGGATGTAAAAGATTGAGAAAATACAGACCACAACCTGAAAAACATAGATCATATAGCAGGAGTCTTTTTGTGTTCTTGAAGGAGAGAGAAGCTTAAGGAGAGCTGCCTTGAAGTGGTCTTCCATCAACCCTCTAGATCAACTCCACTGCAAAGTCTACGAGACCTTGGCATTAAGCAGAGGGCTGAAAAGACCATAAAGGTAGTTAAATCTGGTGCTAGGACAGACATTAAGTTCAGGAGTTATGAATTACCCTTCTCCTACTCCTTCTACAACATCTTGAGATGTTTCATACAAAGGGCCCAAATGAACAAAAACTACAACGTGGCGCTTGAAAAGAGGAAGAGAAACAGAGGGTAGATAATGGTACGTTGACTGACTCTACTATAGCTAATAATCTGAATCTATCTCAGATAATTTAAGAGGAAAGTGAAATAAAATAAAGTGGAGAAGGCATGCATTGAAGCTGTGCTCAGAAAAAGCTCTTCCTTGGCCTTTAAAAATAATGCAATGGAAGGCTTACATTTCATAATTAAGTGTAACTGTGATACAAGCACCTCATGAACTCCATAGTACTTCTCTCCTTCTGTACAGTTTCGACTGTGAACTCAGTCATTCCTCCCTGTCTCCATGCACACATTTGGACTACTAGTTTAAAATTTTGTTTCTCACATGGTTAATGCTAATTTCTTTTCACAAATTAAATCTAATGACCACTTTATACTCTTTAACATGACTTCTTGCATGTTTAAATAAATAGAAGAAACCAAATCAAGTTCTTTCAGTCTTCCATTACAATCAATTTGTTCTAAGATGTTCTAGCACCCTGTGGGAGAAAAACCCTGAAAAAATAAGGGTATTTATGAGTAGGATTTAAAGGCACAGTGCCCCACTGATACATGCATTTTAGCAAATTCCAGTAGATATAATATTGAGCTTATTGCTTAAGAACTCCTACATCTGTCTTGCTTGGAGTAAATTCTCCTTTACATGTATGCAACATGAAGACACAGAATTCTAATCCTTGTTTAACACAAGGCATCTTGTTGTGCTTAGTGCTGTACAAATGCAGAACCCAATCTCATTCTTTAAACTTCTCACAAACTGTCATCATTTCTTTAAAAGTTAAGCATCATGTTTTTTGCGTGAACGAACTGAAAACATATATATCAGTGTATTGGGAATTACAGCTTGAAACATCAGGACTGATGGAATAAGGGAAAAGGATAAAAGTTCCTGTTAACTATTTTACCATGTACAAGTGGAAAAAGTAGAATGAAAATTTCTTGTCCAAAATGTTGCAGGGTGTGCCAGATTTTGTGGCAAGATGTAAGACTCATGACTACTAGAAGGTTTTTATATTTTTATTGTGCTGGACCACAAGCAAATGAAGGGAATAGAATAGTGCTTTACTTCCAAATGATTCTGTTCAAAACATAACACATGCTTCAATTTATTTTTCTTAATTTAAATTTGACTGACTGATATTAAGAAAAGTTGTCTTCAAGAGCAAGAAGGGTTTGCAATGCTCAGTGTTAGCAAAGAGTGAGCTGGGCTACGGACTCCAAGATTTTTCAGAAAACAGCATGATAAGCTTAACACCTTGATGCTTTTTGAGCCTTTTCAGAGCACATGGTTCACATATGCACACATTTCTGTATATTCAGGAGCCTGAGAAACCTACAACACGGAGAGGAATGCTGAGACTCGTCTGCTTCTAGCCTGAGTCCTTTCTTGAGCACACCTCCATGAAGGTCCCATCCATTTGGGAGACAGAGCTGGCAGCTCTTTAGTCCAACCTGAGCATTGCACAGTTTAGGGTGCAACTTGCATATAACAAAATAGGCACATTGCTCTCTTGGAAAATGAGATCCACATTAGACTTAGGCCAATGCCTTGGCTGGAGACTGAGTGGGCACTTTCCCCTCCAGTGTTTGGGAACCTGCCCCGCAGGCAAAGCCTGGTGCCTGTTGTCTTCCTGCTTATTCAGAGCTGGTCTACTCCTGTGTCTGTGCTAGTATACCTAGGCTAGCTACCCCTTTATTGAAAAAGAACTTGGAGAAATGGCACTCGACTCCTTCAAAACACACTGAGTAACCTGTTTGAGATAGGAGACACTGCAGGCGAGCTGACTCTCATTCATGAAATGAATCCCCTCCAGGGAGGTTGTTCTCTCTCTGGACTCGGCACTGGGCAGACCGCTCCTCGAATCCTGTGTTCAGTTCTGGGCCCCTCACCACAAGAAGGATGTTGAGGCTCTGGAGCGAGTCCAGAGAAGAACAACGAAGCTGGTGAAGGGGCTGGAGAACAGGCCTTATGAGGAGCGGCTGAGAGAGCTGGGGGTGTTCAGCCTGGAGAAGAGGAGGCTGAGGGGAGACCTCATTGCTCTCTATAACTACCTGAAAGGAGGTTGTGGAGAGGAGGGAGCTGGGCTCTTCTGCCAAGTGACAGGGGACAGGACGAGAGGGAATGGCCTCAAGCTCCACCAGGGGAGATTTAGGCTTGAGATAAGGAAAAAATTCTTCATGGAGAGGGTGGTTAGGCATTGGAACAGTCTGCCCAGGGAGGTGGTTGAGTCACCGTCCCTGGAGGTGTTTAAGGTGAGGGTGGATGAGGTACTTAGGAGCATGATTTAGGGATTGGTGGGAATGGTTGGACTCGACAATCCAGTGGGTCTCTTCCAACCTGGTTATTTTGTGATTCTGTGATTCTGTGAAATTGCATTAGTACGGCTCTTCAAAAACTGACGCTAATAATTAGATATTTTAAAAAAAATCCTTAAAATTCCTTGAATAGTGTGAATTCAAAACAGACAATTGAAACTTCCGTATTAATTAAATCAAGTTCTGCCAATAGACATCTAAAGGAATAATTGAGACTATAAGCCATTCTACATGCCAGCCTTAGTAGACACTTCCATTTACCTTTTCCTACAAAGAAGATGCCCTGTCAGTAGCAAGAATATGTATATATTTAAAATATATAAATAGATATGTTTATATATAAATAGATACTTTTATAAGTTTGTAATCTATAACTCCTTTAGGGAAAAATAGTCCAGACAGAGGAATTTGTAAACTTTTTTGAGTCCTTTAGAATTAAAAATGAAGAGGGCTTTGCTAGCCTGTGAACTCCAGAAAGATTACTATTCACATTTTGGTACAAAGCAGTCAATACTGCAAAGGTGGGAGGGGCACAATAGTGAGTTCATCTGCTGATAGTCACCAAAGAGAAATTAGTTACCGTTTTTCAGGGTGAATTTTCAACATATTCAGTTTTTTCCTACAGTATATTTGTATTTTTATCATAATCTAGCATGACTAAAAATCTCAGCTATGCTGAAGACTGCCATTGTTATAATACACAAACAGTATGGGTTATTTTAATGGACATATTGCCTTAAACTGAGTTTTCACCATCTGTTCTGCCCCTAATTTTGAATGCAAAAAGAACATATTTCACAATTACATCTGTAAGTAATGATATAAGTAATTTAAATGCATGTATATGTTCACACAATGCAGCAGACAGCTGGGGTATTTTTTTCTTGCAAGCACGAACCAAGGGAAGAAATCTACTAACTCCTCAAATAGCATTTTCCCCTTTCCTTCTTGTTCCCCCATCTAGCAAAGCTGTTTCATTGCAGGCAGAGTCTTTCCAATAAGCTAATTTTGCTGTACCTAGGAGTTCAAAGCTTGCTCAGTAAACTAATGCACAAACTCATTTTTACAATGCTTCCCCTGCCTTCAACCAAATCCCCTTTGGCTTGAATGACAGTTTGGCAGATGTGAGGCATTAGATCAATCAGTTTCAATAGATGTTCAGGAGGAGACAGGTCAGGCTGTGTGGGCCAGTCTGTCTGTGCTTCTAGGTCTGCTTTCATGCCTCCTCTTCTCATAGAATCACAGAATCACACAGAATCACACAGAATCACTAGGTTGGAAAAGACCCACAGGATCATTGAGTCCAACCATTCCTATCAAATATTAGCCCATGCCCTTCAGCATCTCATCCACCCTTGCCTTAAACCCCTCCAGGGAAGGTGAATCAACCACCTCCCTGGGCAGTCTGTTCCAGTGCCCTATGACCCTTCCTGTGAAAATTTTTTTCCTGATGTCAAGCCTGAACTTTCCCTGGTGGAGCTTGAGGCCATTCCCTCTCATCCTGTCCCCTGTCACTTGGAAGAAGAGCCCAGCTCCCTCCTCTCCACAACCTCCCCTCAGGTAGTTATAGAGATCAATGAGGTCTCCCCTCAGCCTCCTCTTCTCCAGGCTAAACACCCCCAGCTCTCTCAGCCGCTCCTCATAAGGCCTGTTCTCCAGCCCCTTCACCAGCTTCATTGCTCTTCTCTGGACTCGCTCCAGAGCTTCAACATCCTTCTTGTGGTGAGGGGCCCAGAACTGAACACAGGACTCGAGGTGCGGTCTCACCAGTGCCGAGTACAGGGGGAGAAGAACCTCCCTGGACCTGCTGGTCACGCTGTTTCTGATCCAAGATAAGATGCCACTGGCCTTTTTGGCCACCTGGGCCACTGCTGGCTCATGTTCAGTCGCTGTCAACCAACACCCCCAGGTCCTTCTCCTCCTGGCAGCTTTCCAGCCAGGCTTCTCCTAGTCTGTAGCTGCTCAGGGTTGTTGTGTCCCAAGTGCAGGACCCGGCATTTGGCCGTGTTAAACCTCATCCCATTGGACTCAGCCCAGCAGTCCAGCCTGTTCAGGTCCCTTTGGAGCCTCCCGACCCTCCAGCAGATCCACACTTCCACCTAGCTTGGTGTCATCTGCAATCTTGCTAAGGGAGCACTCGATGCCTTCATCCAGGTCATTGATAAAGACATTGAACAGGGCTGGACCCAGCACTGAGCCCTGGGGAACCGCACTTGTCACTGGCCTCCAGCTGGATTTAACTCCATTTCCCATCACTCTCTGGACCCAGCCAGCCAACCAGTTTTCCACCCAGGAGAGTGTGCGCCTGTCCAGGCCAGAGGTGACAGTTTCCTAAGAAAAATGCTGTGAGAAACTGTGTCAAAGGCTTTACTGAAGTCCAAAATGCTACATCCACAGCCTTTCCCTCATCCATTAGGGGGGTCACTTTGTCATAGAAAAGCAAAGGCTTCTGCGAAAGCCGCCTGCTGCAGGGGAATCCTGGACTGACTAGGATGCAAGCTGCATGGGCGGAGTGTGGGCCTTAAGCATGGCAAAAGTGGAGCAAAAACTTAGGTGGATATGATAACCATGGCCATGTGGAAGGCTGCCATGAGAATACATTGAGGAAACCATTTTGGCTCCTACTGTAAATGCCTATTTTCAGAGAAAGACCTTTGGCTGGAGTGCCATTCTTCTGCAGGTGCTTGCAGGACCATGTGACGAGAACTTCATCATTCAAGTCATGCTATTCAATACATCTAATTCCTTGACACTTTTAAAAGAAATCTATTAAATGACAATTTGAGAAGTATGGAAAAAAAATTACTTCTTGAAGGTGATATTTAGATCAAAGCTGATTTTACAGATTTTGTTCAAAGGAAATCACAAAACCTGCAAAAATTGAGAGGATTTTGCAGCATACTGTTGTCCTTCACATGTGTCATGTACACTTAGTATACCTGTACGTATCTGCTGACGCTTGTCACTTCCACTAGCAAAATGAACTAAGATACTAAAAGAACTCACACTAGCAGAAAGTAGAAGAGGAGGCTACTGTAAATTCCTAGAACAAAATTTCAACGAGGAGTTTGCTCTAATTGTTTAGTGCAAATTAATAATAGGGGTTAGAGAATCTTTTATTTTCTGTGTTATTGCTGCCTTTTTCTGCTGCTGCACATTTACTACTGCTAGCTTTTTGCAATCTAGGAAATAAATAACAGTAGTGGATTTGCATGGGCCTTATATTGTAGTTTGACAGTATTTTCTATAACTGTGCTCTTCAGACCATACTGCATTTCTTACTTTTTAAGTGATAACATCATTTTTATTGTAAAGAGATAATAAGCAGAAACAATGAAATACTGATCTATGACAACTGTCCCTAAATGCTTACAGAGTTGAGAATGATGGAGGAAAATTATCAGTGAATGTTTAGGTAAGGTGAGTGGAGTCACACATCAGGAAAATTTGAACTGCGTTGGAGGTATTAGACATTCAGACTGTCTTATAGTATCTTTAGAAATTATTTCATTTCAGCAGCTGTCTCTTTCCTCTATGGTGGATGTGTGATTATGTATGTAACCACATATAAAATGGAGTCAGACAATAACTGACTGGTTATTGATATGCTAAGGAAGGAAGAAATGCTCAAACTGGACTATGATATGGATCGTATTTTGCGCTGTGGTCCAGTCAGTCCAAAGGCAACAGAAAAATGCACCCGCACCGTGCTCTCTGTTCTTCCATCGGTTTCATAGGATTGAAATACCCCTCTAGGTTAATATTTGGCTGCAGGCTTGGAGCATGTGCCACCAAGGAAGTAAAGGATGAAGTGCAGGCCATAGGTTGTTGTAGAAAATTTTTTTTTTTAATGTGTGAAAAGAACTTGCATGGTAAGGAACTCCAGATTATAAGCGGATCAGTCACAGCATAAAGAAGTTTTTGAAACTAGTGCTACAAAGGGGAAAGAAGAAACTGTGTTTTCAGGATCCTGAAAAAAGGATCTTAAACACCTGAAAACCATAAAATTATTAAGGCTGGAATGGAAAACCTAGCTGAAGTCATGAGTGACAAGGGGTTGACTCCTGCTTGTTAACACTAGATGATTTTTCTATACAGGGCACTTAATGTTAACGAACAAAATCTGTAGCTCTTCGTTTCTAAGCAGTTTCAAAGAGCTGATGAATTAGTTTTCCTGGGGTAGGAGAGCAGCTTTACTCGTCACAGAACACATTTCTAGCTAATTTCTTGTAACTTTTCAGATGGGTCTATATGAACAGACTTTCAAAGCATATCTTTTCAGAAGCAAATGGTAGAATAAGGGCACCCTTTGTGAAGGAGAGGAAGTGAAAAAATAGAAGCTGAATGAATGAACAAGAAAATAAAATAGGAAAATAAGGAAAGGAACACCAAGAAAATAAACTAGCAAATAAAGAGGGTGAGGTATGTTAGATACTCTGCCATATGCAACTTCACTGCTGGTTTGAGACACGGAATCAAGGCTAGAAGAATCAAACACAATTACATTAGTTTGCTAATTAAACAGCCACTGCAAGTACCTACTATGAACAAGTGCAAAAATTAAGCAAGACAACGAAAGGAAAACAGGTGCTTAAAATAGAAGGGTATTGTAATAGGAATTGGCTATCTGAACACTCTGGCCTCCTGGAGACAGTGGGAGACTCCAAACTCAGGTCATTAAACAAACTATATCCTGAGCCCACTCACTATATTGGATCATACAGAAAATGAGAATTCAAAGATTTCTGATGTTCTGACATGGAAATGCAACTTTGATCTGAAATCGTGGTTCAGACCCTTGTTCAGTGAAATCATTCCCTAGCTTTACCAGAGACTTTGATGTCTTTTAATATTCTTAAGCACATAACCTCTAAACAGAGAGAGATATGCTGGAGGAGGAGGAGATTTTGTTTAAAAAATAGAGAACTGGGAATATAAAAGAATAAAACCCAGATTTTTTTTAGTATTAATTATCTATACAATGAAACCTCTCTGGCAGATGTGCCAGCCAACTCTCTCATCATCAGCTTCAAGACTTCAATCAGTGGATGACTCACAGTTAGTGAAAGAAAAATTGTTCCAGCTACATAAGGAGAGCATAAATATTATGTTTCACTTGGTATCATAATTAACTGCATGCTTCAGATATTTCTTTCATGTCTGCTTTCACAATAGGTAATATAATTTACTGTTAATAGGATTAAAATGTCTTTTAAAAAGTAAATACTTCATTGGTTTAAGAATGTTTTCTGTTTGTTTTGTGTAGATACATATTTGGCTACAGGCACAGTATTTACACCTCAGTGTAGGAAATAATGAAAAAATTAGGAAATATGTATAGTCCAAAAGAAAATGCGTTTTTTTTCTTTTGCTTGACATAATAATAAAAACTTCCTTTCTCTGAATTCCTGAAAATGAATCCTGAAGCCCCAAATCATGTCCATTTTAAAAAAAATTCATGCTAAAGAAAAAATTCCAAATTATTGCAATGTCAAGACACAAACGTTTGTGCTAGTGACTTAATAATGGTAATGCTCAAACTCCCAAATTCAGAAGAACCCTTTTGGTATAGATTTCTGAATTGAGAGTCATAAAGGAAAACCATTAATAACTCTTCTAGGAAAAGGAATTCTGTCATATATAGTTACTTCAATTACTTCCCATTCTAATATCTGAAAATACACCCACCTAGACCACTAAACTGGGAAAATGCAGGCAGGTAAACAAAGAAAAAAGATGAAAGGGTGGAAGCAGTATTAAAATTATAATTATCAGCATAAGCTTTAGACTTCAAAACACAGCTAAGAAATACATGAATGTCCATCACTGAATTATTTCTGAGTTCTGTTCACAAATATTTTTCCTGGTATATTTATAATTTTGTTTTGCTTTGATTGATCCTCTCATGGTTGGACTCGATGATCCAGTGGGTCTTTTCTAACCTAGAATTTCTGTGATTATGCTAGATCTTGTATTAGTTTTTAAGTTGGATGGTTATTTCCACTGAGATTTCTGTGACTAATACCAGTGTAATCCAAAGGAAAATTATATCTTAAATACCAGTATCTTACATAAGGTATAGTTTACTCAGTAGGTGAAGGGAGTGTTAATATATAGGTTGCACCATTACATCTGTGGGTTGGTTAGTATAGATATCTGCTCAGAAGAGATCTGGTCTCCCTATTCACTGCAGCAAACAGAATTTGGCATAAACATTTGGATGTACTCACTTAACTGCTGATCCATCTATTGAAGTTTCATTAGGGAGCCATGTGCATTTGCAAAGGATGAATGGTTTCATTAGCACTGAGACTAATAAACTTATAAAAGTTAATAATGTGAATATGTTTGATTTGGAATTATGCACATAGACATTAAGAATCACAAAAAGGCAGGCTTAATAATGGCCGTTTTTTTCTACACTTACACAGCTGCTGTATTTTTCACTTTTCTAAGACCTTTTAACAGAAAAACCCCATTGATTTCTTTCACATGTGGTCTTATGATATTATCAACAGGTTCTAATATTACACTAGGACTTTGATCTAAAGGCACAAATTTTCCCCCCTCTGAATATTTCCCACATGGTTTGATGTAGGATTTTGGATTCCTAATTATGGCATTTTTTTGTCATTAATAGATCAAGGTAAGTACATCAAAATCATATTGTAGTTGAAGGACTCGCATTTTGAAGCATTTTTAAAGGCACAGATGACACAGGTAGTCTTTACATGCTCCTTTCCTCGAACACTCCCTGAAAACTTTCTACAATAAGATATCCTCCATGCTCAAACCCCACAACTTACCACAACATACCTCTTCCATCTGTCCCTGGACAAGTTTAGTTAGTTAGTTTTAGCACCTAAGTCACGTAGCCCAGTTTTCTTCATCACCATTAGAAAAAGGAAATGTGCTTCATTTTCCCTCTCCCCAGATTGCTTTTCTGATGCCAAAGTTACCTGATCATCTCATCCTACTCCATGATCTGTGTTCTGATTTCCATCTTTAAATATTCATGATGGGGTCTGAGTAATCTGCTCTCATACTAGAAGTCTGACCTGGCAGCTGGAACCTATTGGTTATCTCTCAAACTTGCAGACACACACTCTTCTGTTTCTTTTAAATGTGAAAAATTAATTTACAGTTATTGAGGTTACTCGATTACAAAGTAATCAAACATGATGCAGAAAGCTCTGTGTTAGGATTGCAGCTAGCAGAGGTACAACAGCTTCAGTACAGGATGATGCTAAGATCTCTACAGGGTCTCCAGGACCTCAGTTCAAGGTCGTTGCTGAATTTAGTTCATGGGTCCCTGAGCCACCTTTGAATGTAATGTGAAGAGACTAAATCATTAATACACACATCCAAAAAGTTTCAGCAGGGATGGACACAGGAAGAAAGACCCTTCTTAGCCTGGCCAGAAAGTATTACACCAGATCTACAACACTGTGACTACGTAAGTCAGTCTCACTGACTACACATCTTCCCTCACTTTGGGGAGATTATCCATAATTGCTCCTGATAGCGATATCTGTCCCTTCTTGTTGGGACCTGGAGTGAGACCACATCAGGTTGTACCGCGGAAGACACTGAGTGATAAGGGAAGGAACAAATGAAAGGCACAAGCATTTAGCAGGCTTCGAACTGAAGATATATAGTTGAAAACTCTGTATTGCCAATAACTTGTGTCACTGTCTATTTACTTTCATCACTTTCTTTCTGTTAGCGAGAGAACTTATCTATGACAAATCTATCAGTGGCTCCAGTCTTAGGCTTAACTAATAACAGGGCTGCAGCTGCAGGAATTATAAATACATCTGGTTTTGTGCAGCCTGGTACAACACCGTATCTATTATGATGATCTGACATACACCCTAACATCTCCCTCAGGTGCTGGCACATGATTTACAACAACCTCAGGTAACTGATGTTGTGACACCTTTCATGCATGTGTGCTAGGTTCCTGTTAAATGACCATAAAGTGAGCTACTAAAGGGAAACTTCGTCAGAAAAGAGCAAGACCAAATTCAGACCTCCTGTAAGTGGGTGCAGCTCCACAGACATGACATATTGCAGCCTGCAGAACAAGATGGGGATTAGACCTGCAGTGGTATCTGTTCTTGCATATAATTTTTCCCATCTAGAGGAGAAACAATACTCCCACTCCTCTGTAATTAATAGAAAGTATGTCGAGTTGAATGGCTGTCGCCTAAATTATCCTCCCAGTTCTGCATTATTTGCCACCAAGAAGCAGTAGTGATGAAGGGCATTGTGTGAAACAAGAAAGACAGTGAGAAATTTTGGGGTGCATTCAGAAGTCAAGCAAACAAATTACTGAACTAAGGTTTTGTTTTGGAGTCATCAGAATGACATTTCCCTAAAATTAACAAGAAGAAGTAATACCTTTGTATTCACTCACTGACATGAACCACAGCTAAAGGCTTTATTTCAAATATGAATATCTAATCTTACCTAAACTGGAAAAGGAATTCAGGATGGTTTCCTTTTTCTGAAAGGTGTTGAAAGATACATGAAAAGTCTGAGATCCAAGATAAATTTGCTGCTCTGCCTGAGGGTAATACCCCAGCTCCAGCCTTCACTTGGGTATGTGTGCTCCCACACTATCCCTTTGACACTGTCCAACTTCATACAAATAAATAGACCAATGAGTCTAATTTTAAAATTAATTTTTTTTTTGATACGTGAGCTCTTTCTTCAAGACCTGAAGAAGGGCTTGTGTGTCTGAAAGCAGATCTCCTGGATTTTTTCCATCGTGACAACTGTGGGATGTCACAGGGGAGTGCTCTGGTTGGTGGGACTCCTGGGTGAAGGACATGGGAGCAGCCCTGGCTATTAATTCATTGTTGCTTGTCCTGCAGCTGTAACTCAATCCTCTTCTTCTCCACCTAGGAATGGAAGAAAAGACTTCTACATCTATGTACTCAGGTAGTTTAAATTAAACTTGCTGTATTGCATAGGGGTAAATGAAGTACTGCTTTTTAAGGGTTTGCTTGTTCTTGTTGTTGTTATTATTATTCTTAATAATAATCAGCATCCAGGGCTGACTAAAACTTGTCAGCTGTCTAGCAGTGATGTTTATGTTCATAGAAGTTGATGAAGTCATAGAATCACAGAATCATGGAATGGTTTGGATTGGAAGGGACCATGAAATTCATCTAGTCCAACTCCCTGCAGTGAGTAGGGACATCTTCCACTAGATCAAGTTGCTAGAATCTCATCCAACCCGACCTTGCATATTTCCAGGGATGAGGCATTTACCACCTCTCTGGGCAACTTGTTCCAGTGTTTCACCACTCTCAGCGAAAAACTTTCTTGCTAATTCCCAGTCTAAAATTCTCTTTTAATTTAAAATCATTACCCCTTGTCTTGTTGCTACAGGCTCTGCTGAAAAGTTTTTCCCCATCTTTCTTATAAGCTCCCTTTAAATACTGAAAGGCCACAGACAATGAGGTCTCTTCAGAGTCTTCTCCAAGCTGTACAGCCCCAACTCTCTCAGTGTGTCTTCACAGGGCAGTTGTTCCAGACCTTTGATCATTTTTGTGGCCTTCCTCTGGACCTGATCCATGTCTTTCCTGTGCCAAGGGCTCCAGAGCTAGGCACAGTATTCTAGACGTGGTTTCACCAGAGCAGAGTAGAGGGGTAGAATCACCTCCCTCGACCTGCTGGTCACGCTTCTTTTGATGAAGCATGGGATGTGGTTGACATTCTGGGCTGCAAGTGCACATTGCCGGCTCACTTCCAGCTTCTTCTCCACCAGAACTCCCAGATCCTTCTCTGCAGGGCTACTCTTGATCTTTTCATCCCCCAGCCTGTGTTGATACTGAAGGTATCACTGGAGGTATGTCACTTCAGTACAAATGCTATATATTAAAAGTCATGACTCAGTGAAATTAAAGCAGATTTTCTGAGTGGCTGGTTACAAAAAAGCCCATCCCTGACTAAAGGTAACATCTCTGTCAAATTGCAAATGCCTTGCTTAAAGTCAAACAGCTACCCTGTCAATGAAAATGCTGTAAATTTATTTCTGATTTGTTAAAATGTATTTGCCCTTGTTCTCAGAAACATGAAAAAAACTTAGACGACATATTAGAAAGACAACAGCCCAAAAGTCTCCCAATGAAAATTTCCCCTAGAAAGGCAGCTGATGTGCATTTCAGCACAGTTAAAACCAGGACAGAATTCTAAGCCATAAAGCTGGAGTTTTATAATGAGAAGTACTTTTGCTGTAGGCAACCCTTTCAGATCTATCAATAGTACAGTTAAACACAAATTGACAGATGAAACTTTCAGGAGGGCCTTATTAACAAGTGACTTAGACAAAGTGAAATCTTAGTGAAAAAGCTTTCCTTTACTGTGTTTTTTAAATCACCTATGTTTTTGTTTACCATCCTCCAAATTCAGCAAGCTGACACTTTTGTGTACTTCAGAAAGTCTTAGATAGATGCACATCACATTGCATGTGAGCTGTGAGGAAAGGTGCTATCAGTGATTATGGGCAAAATCCTGCTCACACATGTGTTCAGAACTCCTGTTTGGGTTTCACAGAGTTTCACATGCATAAAAGAGAGTGGGATCCGGTCCCTAATCTGATGACACTTTTTCTGTAGAGCACAGCAGGTTAATAATAAAATAGCATCTCGTCATTTCTGCATGCATTTTTTTTTGAAAGAAATAACTGCCATGTCTTTGGATCAGGTGTTAATTATTCCCAGTAAGGTTTGGTGGATAACTAGTGATGCAGATATCAAACCACCCACTCTCTTTGTAGATGAAGGGAAAGTATCAGGAGGATTTCTGCTGAAGTATTCATCACATCTCAAGTCTCAAATTGTCCAAACCATTCAATTATAACACTTCACTCAATGCACGTCAGCATGTCTGGCACTGTGTTTCAGGAATGAGCTGAGCTGGATTTCTCAAAGAGGCAGACGTTGGCTTGTCCCCTTGAGGGACAACAGAAAGAGAGTCTATTGGCTCAAAGTTAAGTCCCATTCCTGGATCAGTACATGGCAACTGTGGGAACTATTACAGCTTTCTAACTTCATAGCCTCTAGACTCAGTTTGCACATGCATATGGAAGAGGCTGAGATTTCCTGTGGTAACAGCACAAGCACACTTATTGGCACCGAATAAATAGGTAAAACACTGAACTAGTGATGACTCAATGAACAGGTCTAAGGATGTGGGTCTTATCAGTGTAGATCTAACCCTATCCTCACCATTAACTCTCTATAATGTTAAATGGAAGCAGTGCCCAAAAGAGGAGAAGAAATCCTTTGAGTCCTTTGAGGGTTATATGAGATTTTGTTGTTAACTGCAGAGATACAATACATCACTGTCAGGAAACGGTGATCCTGGATTACGGTTACTGATAACATAAAAGGCTTTCAGAGGGAGATGATGGACACTATGCCTGTTATAGTAGAAATTAAAAAAGAGTGGCTGGAGAACTTCTAAGCAAATGGGCACATCACATGAGCAGGTATCTCCTTAAGCTCTTTGTGTTTGCTTTCTGTGCTGGGATGGGCTGCACATGTTCCCAGGGCAACTAAAAGACTGCTCGCAGAGTTTTTAGTGTTAATGTTCAATTTGATATATCAATATAGTTCTGCTTGCACAGGCTATAATGAGCTCAAGATCATAAAGCTCTTATCAGCAACTCTGTTTAAATGTAACTCAGATGATTCAGGCTCCTCTTTACTCTCACTTCAGTCTGTTTTGACCTGAAGCTGTAGAATGACATTGGTGAAAATTAGCAAGGTCGCTAAATATCATTAAGGCAAACATTTCTAAACCCCTCAGCAGAACTCAGCCAATATCAGAGTCTGTCTTTGTAAGCTCCATTCACTGTCATGTTTCTGTGTTAACCTCCTTAATTTTAATAGGAATCCTAACTGTGCAAGTATTTTGGCTACTAAAAATAAAAGGCAAAAAAATGTTTTCAGAAAGTCTTGTGTCTGTAGACAAGTAAGTTAGTGTGTGTGAAGGTAATGGTAACATAGGGCTTTTTCCTCTGCTTCTCACTTACTACCCTAGACAGAAGAAAAGGAAGTCTGAGCTTTTCAAGAAAGTGGAGAAACACAGGGATGTACTTCCATGACTTCCAAAACAACAAAGCGTGCTTGCATATGGCCTCTGGTGTGAATAGCGGAGTTCAGATCTGCCTGCCTGTACCTGCAAAGATGAGTCCTGACTGATTTCGGATCACATATCCCATCAAAACATATTTCCACCCTATCAGCTCAACCGCGTTAATGCCTATTCACAGGCTGTGTAGAACTGGTTGCCAGCCTGACCTAGTTGTCAGGCTACATGCAAAATGGTGCCTAATGCTAAGGCAGCATTTGTAACCACACATTTGTGCTCCTGGGGGTTCAGTGTACCTAGTTCACAAGCATGACCAGTTGAAATGGTAAAGCTTTTAATTAGGAGGAAAAACAGAAGACAACAGACATCTGCGGGCAGTTTTCTTGAGAGCTAAATTGATGATGAAAAGCTTTCAGTTCTTGAAACCGCTCAGTAGCCAGGTGTTTTCTAGTGTGGTTCTTTAGTGCATTTCACTGCAGCATGTCAGTATTACTTAGCACTATCACATTTACATCAACTCAAATGCTGTAATGCAGAGAATATCACCATAAGGAATGAAATGTGTCAGCCTGCATACAGGGATTCTTGGGAAATATTTGCCTTTCAAAAATCCTGTGGCTTTTCTACAAGTTCTTCTCTCATGTTTTCTACCCTAAAATTCACAGGTAATTACAATGGTACGAATAATCCACATTAATCAGGTAAGCAGGTATTTGAGATCCAGCACATCTCGTATCAGACAATGCACATGAAAATATAGTAATTGAAGCTGAGGAGAAAATTCCCCACTGACAATGCCTATGTAAATCCACTGTAAAGAATAATTCTATGATTATGTAAAATTTGAGCAAGTCCTTTTATCTTTAAAAGAATGCTGCACCCTATTTAGCTTAGCACACCAATTGGGAGGCCCACAGAGTAAGAAGCAAATTGTAACAGGGTCCAATCCTACAGGATTCACACAGAGCCAAAGCAAATGCTGGCAATGCCTGCAACTACTTTTTAGTTTGACCCTGGCTGAACACCCAGTGCCCACTGAAACCACTCTATTACTCCCCCTTCTCAGCCAGACAGGAGAGAAAATATAATGAAAGACTCGGTGGTGGAGGTAAAGACAGGGAGACATCATTCACTGATTACTGTCATGGGAAAACCAGACTCAACTCAAATTATTTTAATTTGATACCAATCAATTCAGAGTAGGATTATGAGAAATAAAACCCCTTCCCATCCCCTCACTTCACTTTTTCCTTTGGGCTTAACTTTGCTTCCAATATGCTCTGTTTCCTCCCTCTGTGCAGCCAGGGGACAGAGGGATTGCAGGCAGTTCATGACATGCTGTCTCTGCCATTCCTTCCTCCTTATGAGGAGGACTCTTCACACTCTTTCACTGTTCCAGCGTGGGGTTCTCCATGAACTTCTCCTATGCGTGTCCTTTCCACAGGCTTCAGTTCTTCATGAACTGCTCCAATGTGGGTCCCTTCCATGAAGCATAGTCCTTCAGGAACAGATGGTTTCTGTGTGGCTTCTCATGGGTTCAGCCTTGGCCAGCAGGTCAGACTTAGAGTCATTTGCTATTGGCTCTATCAGACATAGGGGTTGCTTCTAGCAGCTTCTCACAGAAGTCACCCGTGTAGCCTCCCTTGCCATGCAAACCCAATACATTTATTCTGTCAATCATCTTCCTGGAGAAAACTCCTCTAAATTAATGTAGCAAACTGCACCAGGCTTCACGGCTCCCTAAAGCTCTCTGTCTCTCTCTATCCCTCTCCCATCCCACATCTCAGTATTTCTTACTGCAGTTTTTATTTCGCTCTGTATCTTTACTGTCTGTATTTCAGTGTTTTTTGTAAGACCATGATCTATCACATTTACTCAACCTGACTCTACTCTCAGATGGATTTAGATGACATGGAAGGGTCATTATGTTGCAAGCCTTTTCTGGTAGGCGCCCTGGCCCTAATGGAATCCCCCTGATATAGGAAATTGCTAGCAGGGAGTGATAAACACCTTGAAATGGAACCAAAAATCTCAGCACGTGAGTCAGGAGATTTCTGAGCTCCCAAGAGGAAAAATGCCACAGGAGAAGACACTTGAAGAGATTTTTCTTCTGATTAGGACACTAAGTCCGAAACTCACAGTGGACCTTCCCTGGAGTTTGGGGCTCTCCTTAGCTGGAAGGGGAGGTCAACATCCTCAGCCCTTAGCCTTCTTGTGCAGGAGGGGAGATGTGAAAGGAGTTTCCCCTATTGCCATCATAAATGCACCTCTGCTTTACTTCTCTCAGTTGAACACTGTTGTTTCCTCATGCTGTGCTTTGGGAGGTTGCATTGAACACAGAGATGGTATGGGAGAGAAGGGTAATTATTTAGTTCTCTGGAACTCACTGTATGAGCTTCCCTGGCAATGAAAACTGGATATCCATCCCATTTAAGCGAAAATTCTTACAATGCTTTAGTCAAAACTGTCCTTTTCCTTCTTGCTCTGTGGGCCATAACCACAGGCTTGAGAGTCACATGCTTTTATTCTAGCTTGGGGCGAGGTACACTCCCCATGCTTCACTCTAAACATTGGAGGATCTTCCATGTTTGTGCAGGGGTTGAACAGGAATTTTGAGGACCCACATGTTCAATATAAGAGACATAGTAGTCCTTAGACAGTAGGGTTTTTTGGGGGCTAAAGCCTTTCTCCAGTTTTTTGTGTTCTAGAAGCAAGAAGTGTGCTGCATAGGAGTGAGGCTGGCAGGCTCTGACTTGAAGTGGAATGATGTGTAAATGTGGATTCAGAACAAAAAATTTCTTTCTGGCTAGCAGACGACATGCTAGAACTAAGTTCAGATGAGTTTGTATTGTTAAGACCACACAACTCCCTTGCCACTGCTAGTGCAAGTCCTTGCAAATGAGATGGGGAAGAAGCAGAGGCACAGTTCAGGTTTTCAAAAAAAGCCGTCTATAGCAAGAGGAACACACAGCCTAATCTTTGAGACTGAGACAACAGCTGATCCCTCAGGAGACTGTGCCAAACAAGTTAAATATAAAGCTAATAAAACAAATCGCAACTCAGTTAAAAGGCACGTGGACAATTCCCAGAGAGACTCTCACTCATCACCCAGCACTCGTCATTTTAACATATGACCTTGCTATAAAAGTATGTACCTGCTAGTGAGTGACACATGAACTTGCACTGGTGATCTTCCAGTACAACCTGGATATACTGCATGTGCTATTGCATGAAGTCTTAACCGAACTGGAGCCTAAAACCAGCACACTCTTGTTTCTTGAAATAAATTAGAAAATATTCTAGCAATGTTCCACTAACAACGTGCAAAATATTAAAAGTATAAATGATGTGCAAATGATGTGCAAATGATGCAAAAAAAAAAGTCCCCCTTTCGAATGTTTTTAACTTAATCATCTTGGCTGCAAGAGGTAATGAAAGAGAGAAATTGTGGTGCTATGGTGGACTTGGATATACATTGACAGGCAGATACCTCATCAGACAGCAGATTTGTGAAAAAAAAACCACAGGAGAAAAGACTAGGGTAGACCTATTACTCAGAGTAATACCTGGTGTTAGTGTAAAATGAGCCAATGTGACAAAATCTGGCCAGAGACAGGGAATCTGGAATTGGTAGGTTTATTCAGGTATGTAAGGGCACGTTAGTGCTCAGGTAGAGCACAAATTTTCACACCAATATTTTGTATGCTTCAGCTCATTGCTAACTGGAGTAGGAAAACAAAAAAAAATAGTCCTGAAAAAAAAAAGCTGAGGTTTCTAACAGAACTCTCTCATTTACATTTTACTAGAGACTGGTTGCTGGGATGTTGTTCCATAATAGCAGCAGCATTGGCGACTTTTTCAGCTTCACGTCTTTGAATTAAGTATACATAATGACATATCACTGCAGCAAGGCTTGAATGATATGAGGAATGTGATAACCCACTGCCCAATACCTATTCTATCCAGGCAATGCAGGCTGTGCTGCATGCTTGCTGCAATGCCATCCATGTGCTCTCAGAAACAATAATCAGGTCTGTTAGAGCCAGAAAAACCCGCCAAGGCCAGCAGTGACAAAATCACAGTAACATAAAATAGATTTAGCATATTTTTATCCTATTTTGGAAAAAAAAAATCCTTATTCCGTTATTTTTCTTTCCTTTCTCCATTCCTGACTCATCTGCAGCTTGTGCCTTTTCATCCTCCAGCCGGCTCCAGAGATCCTCTGGGAAAGGTAATAGTTCCACACACACAGCACCTGCTTCCCTCTCCCCTGCAACAAATAAATACCCTCAAGCCCTTCAATTTATTTCAGAATCATTGAGGGCAGTTTAAACTTTAAGCCGGTAATGTATTTTTAAAGGATTTTTTAGGTAAAGTTTGTGTATGTCTGCAGGCATGCCTGTTTCTGCACATACAAGGAAATCTTGTTGCCCCAGACAAAGCCATCTCTGTGTCATTTGGTTACCAGCTTCCTCAAAATGATGGTAATGCCCCTAAAGAGTTGAGGCATCAAAAAATCCTCATATCACAGGTGGACTGATTTCTGAGGCAAGAGGAGATCTCGAGATGTACAGTACTCTTCCTTGGACTAATTCAGGTGGATAGTCAAAAAGTCTAGGAATTATAGATAATAATGAATTGTTAAAAAATTGCTTAGCCTCTACAATGACAGCCAGGTACCCTCCTGTATTGTTTCCTCTTATTGGATATTAACCAGTAGGAGTGTTCTTAGTTTTGTTCTCTGTTTTCTAGTCTACTTTTTAGTACTAAATTCTACTTGTTCTTTTACCATGTCACTCAATTCTTCTGCAATCCTTTCAGGGGTACTCATTCATGAGGATACTTACTTGTATCTTTACTGGTCTTAAATTTCAGATTTCCCCTTTACTCTGCTCTATTTCCATATGTCATTTTCCTTTTCTGCCTGTCTAGGAGTTGCTGTACCTAACTCTGTAAAGCATTATCTCTCCATCTCTCTAAAGCGTTTTGTGGTACTTTGTATGAAGGATGGCATATAAAAATAAATTGTATTGCACTGTATTTTTGGACTGGCATCTAATCTTTACCGAGCTCATTCAGCCTATTTCTGAAAAACATTGGATTTTAAGGACTCTTCTGATCCAATGAATCTTGATGACTTTTCTGATCCTAGAAAAGGACTCCCTAATTTTCAAGTCATCTCCTGACACTAACATAGAGATAGGAGTTGGTAGAGTAGCTTGAAAAATAGGGATTGGAAGAAAAATATTCCTGGAACTCTTCCTTGTGCGTCGTGTGTTTTAACATCACCTCTGTCCTCCACCTCCCGTTTTACTTGCAAATGTCCACCAGTATGAGTGCTGGGGCAGGGGGGAGGGAGGCAGACTGATGGTGCACTACACTCATAGCAAAACAATCCAACAGCTTGCTTATGCATCTATTTGGCTTAGGAGAGAAAATTAGAACAGCTTTAATCTGCTAGCAGCATCAAGCAGGGAAGCACTCCCTGGAGTGAAAGCGTTAGGAGCATCACAGCAGGGGCTGATGAGAGACAGCCTGCTGCGGTGTCACAGCAATGCAGTTGCACTCGATGCACAAAAAGCTGGGGTGCTAAGGAGGACCCAGATGACCTGACTGGGAATTGTAGGGGGAGAAAGAATAAGATTTTGTATTGGGCTCTTCTGCAATAGGAAAATGCTTTTGAAGGAGTGCTTCAATATTACTGCCTTGGCTTGCCCTTTCTCACTTTTTACACCTTGCCACATAAAAAAATATTGTCCCTACCTTATAATAACAACATGCATGTGCCCTCCTACCCTGATGTGGGGACTCATTTGATTCAGAGATTTTCTGCATGGGTACAGCCATGACTCTATGTCAGAATTTGTCCTCATACTGGAAAATTTAGTGAGCAGGAGCCATACATTTACATTTGTTATGCAAAGCGCAGATATGTTTGCTTTCCATTAAGTAACTTTATTCATAATAAAGAAAGAACAAACTCTGAGCTACTAAGGAGAATTGGGTGGTATAGAGATCTTCCTTGCTTGCTCACTGATCTTTGAAGGACTGTTCAAATGCTTGGAGAGTCAGGGGTATTATTTAGCTTGTGGCTTTCAGTAAAAGCAGCAGATTTGAGGACTATGATTTCTTGGAAGGGCCTCCTGCATAATCTACTTGTTGCGTTTGTTCTTTGGCACACAGAGAATGATTATGTATGCTGTCCATTGCCCCTGGAAAATAGTCCTACCCTAGCTTGCCAATGTGCTTAATTTTACCCCAGTGAGTAGTTTGACTGCACTCTGTGGATGCACATGTGAACATAAAAGAAGGTAAAGCACATGCATTTACAAGGTGAGAGCTAGGACTTGTGGAGGCAGCATGAAATATTAAGATCTTCTCACAAAAAAAACAAGGAACTGAAGTTTGCAATGAGACACATGCTAACTAAACAGTGTGGAGTTAAGACTCAATAGCCTCAATGGCAAGGAATAGCTATTATTTTTTCTTATATGTCTATGATTTTATATATTTGTTGAGACAAACTGACACATTTAAAACAGTAAATCTTAGATGTGAACCTTGGATCTTTGCCAGGATTGATTATTAACCACCTGATGTAGATTTCTGTAGCCAGAATATATGATTTACTCTGTCTCCTGTTCATAGATGGTCTTCTCCAGCCTACTTAAAGTCTCTGTTCTCCTTAGGAATACTGGGGTATTGCAAATGGTCAGAGTTCAACCAGCTTGTGTTACTTTGTGTGGATGTGAAACATGGTTAAGACTTCAATTCTAAGAATAACTTCTTCCTGATTATTTTATGTTCCTGTGACTATCAGAACTGGAAACCAGCCTCCGTACAGCATGCAGCAGTTATCCTGTCCAACCTCACAAAGGACTTACATGTCCTACTTCTTCTTAGAAGCTGTACAAACACGTGCTGATGTTTCTCAAACTCTTTTCTCTTCACTTTAGAGCTGCTGACAGCTGTTTCCTCCTCAGCTTGTTATTTGAAACTGAATCTGAAAGTGCAAAGACTACCTGCTTCTAAAGCCTTTCTCTGCAAAATGCATCTACAAGGTCTCTGATGACAATGATTCGTTCTTCATGGGAATCTTTGAAGGTGAGCTGGAAGGTGGGGAGTTTGCTGTCCATATGCTGGAAGCATGAGGTGCTTTCTGACAACTGCATGTACCAGTAAGCACCAAATTAACGCATAGTGAAGAGTGTGTGTACATAGGTAAGTGGGGAAGGCAGGTTATGCTACTTTCATCAAGAAGTCCTGAGGTCTAATAGCTTGAAAGTCTTAGAACAAGGTGCCGGAGTACAATAGCCATGGAGACTTTCTTCTTGCTTCTCAGCAGAGACAACAGGAATTGACTGGGCTTAGTATAAATCTGTGCATATTTTAGCGTACTGTACTGTTGAGCTATCAGTAGCAGCAGAAATGCATCTTGTATAAAATGGAATTAACGTAGGATAAACCGTATGGTGTGGAGGCAATTTCAGAGTACTTGAAAAGGGCTACATGCACTCAAGAGATGAAAGGCATCTCTGTATAACTGGCCACTGCTGCACACGGAAAAATGCTGGAGCAGGCATAGTCTAAATGGCTGGAGCACTTCTGCAAATGAAAACCCAGGCAGTTCTCCTTCATATAGTTTGTACATTAGATCTATGAAAAAAGCAGATAGCTGGAACTTTCTGCTCCTAATTCCTGGTGGGTGATATGAGAAGAAACTATGTCAATGCTGGCATCCAGCAGTGTTATCCTGGTCCTAAGTGTTTAGTAAAATATTTGGAGGTGCACTTCATTTTTCAGAGCCATTGTCATAGTGCTTTCAGTGAAATCTCTGAGATACAATTCTAGTCATCAAAATAATGCCATTTAGTAAGGATATGTTTTTAAATACTTTAACAATTCATGTGCAACATTTCTAAGGATCAACGACACAGAAGAGACAGTTCACCTTCCTCCCCTTTACTGGAGCAAGTAAATAATACTATTCACTAACACAGCATATAAAAATAATCTAGAACTGCAGAGCATGGTGACTGATTCATGTAAGGATTTTCTGACTAGTTTTAGTATTATGGGACAAACAAAACTGAAGAGTTCTTGCTTTGACTGTTTTCCAGTTTCCAAAAGGCTACTGGTAACTACTTTTTACCACATTTCCAAAAGACCTCTCGTCCTGGTTCTCTATGGTAGATATTCCTTCAGAAATATCAGTGATATCCATGGTTATCATGTACTTTGTTTTATTATCCCTTTGTAAAATGTCACATAAGCTAAAGCCAAACTGAAACTAAACATGATCGACTTCACTCAGCAATGTGAGAGTCTGAATCCTCAATCAAGTATCACCTTCAAAATTATTACTGAGTAATTAATCTATAATTCATAGTGTAACTGGCAAGCAAACAGGTTTAACAAAGGAATTTGCAGTTACATGTCCAGAAAACAGTGAATGATTTATTATTTTACTTATAGCTGAAAGTAAATAATCTTTGACCTGACGATAAGTTGCATAGTTTGAATAGGAGCTGTGTGTTGAACTAAAACAAACCTTCTTATCATTTTCATCCAGTTAAGAGGCCAAACTTACCCAGAAAATAATTAAAGAAATACCAGAAGCTGCAGCCAATTTGGTTGAGGATGGGCCAGTGCTGTATGATTTATCATTGGCTATGGTACGGTTTCCTCTTGGGCTACTGCAATTATTATTATTATTGACTTTATGCTTCGAAAGAAATAAAACTTTAGCTCCAGAACTCTAGAGTGGATGCTGTCCATCTGAACCTTGTTTGGCAAAGGTCACAGTGAAACAATTTTCACAATTTCTAGATGTATCTGTGGTCTCTGTGAGCCTTTTGCTGTCTCTAGGTCTGGCACAGGGGCCATGGTTTGTCTGTTGGCTTAAATGAATAGAAAATGGCTATTCGTATAATGACTATAACCACCGGAGAGGATCTATGTCTGTTATATAACAGCTGATAATGGGGTGCTGCTCCAGTTAAGCCATTCCTCTGAATTTAGAGAAAGTCTCTGGAACTAAGCTTGTGACAATATTACATGGGAAATGAAATCATAAACAAATAATGTAAGCATTTATTTATTACTCTTGACCAGGTTCCTTGTCGGTCTCTGCCGCTGTGTTTCAGGATCAAAAGTGCTGGGTTTTTACACTCAACATTTGCACTGGGTGTCACTGAAATATGAGACAGCAAAGGTGTCAATCCTACTCAAACTGACTGTAGAGGGCAAATTAACAGTTTATCTGGGTCATAGTTAATCAGTAGCTGGGTTGATAAAAGTTTCCTGTATTTACTTTAGCTCTCAGACTGTTATATTGATCTGCTTTAAGTTTTGCATTTGTGGTCCTTAAAATTGCAAAATTCTTGCATTTCATCCTACTTTATAAGCTCCTGTGTTGAGCAGGGCCCTACACTGCTGCTCATTTTTATAAATTTTCTCATCTGGCAAATATTAGATACCAAATAAGGAAGCGGTGAGTCTCCTAGGCTTCTCCAGCAGTAATTTAGGATCACTGTGATTTCCATGTTCATTTGATACCAGCACAGTGGAAACAGTCACAGAAGTAGAGCTGACTTACAAAATAAGTTCTTTAGTGATTAACCAGCTGAATGTTGAAAAATGAACCTGCTGAATCTGAGACATACGGGAAGGAAGAATCACAGAAGCAAAGAGAAATGATATTTGTTCTTCTAGTTTGTTCACCTGTGTTTCCTCTGTGCAGGTTACATACTGAGGGTTTTCCTCACAGAATACTTGATGATGAGGACCTTGCTGAATTTACTGGCTAATATATACAAGGCAATTACTATTAAGAAAGCCAAGTCAGTGATGAGTCCCAAGAAAACTTATAATTTAAATAAGCTTGTGGTCTCCAAAAAGTGCCCTCAGTCAATACTGTTGGTGTAAACTCTTTTGCAACTTAAAGTTCGGGGACCTTTTTCAGCCTGTTTGTGTGACTTGTGATGTTGCAGAGAAGAAATAGGAATTTGGCTACCATCTGGATTTCATTTCACAATCTATATATCCCAGCACAAATAGTCACAACCAAGAAATCCATTAGGAATTCATGGCCCGTAGAGCTTGACTGTTCAACTGACAACATTTATCATGAGCTTTTTGCAAAATCATATGAGATTTCATAACAGGTGTCCACTTCACACAGGTCATCACCACTGTGGCCTGTGTCAAAATCCATTATACAGTAGCTGAAAGCTATACATACGTGTTGCCAGCTACCTCCTTTTGCAATATGTGGTGTAATGCAGTGAGAGATAAGCAGGAGACACAAAGTTTAGATCTGAACTTTCCTCTGCTTCTCAGTTTCTCCCCCAGTGTTGAAAACGAGATCGCAGCGTTGAGTCCAGGGTTCTCTTTTCAGTCAACCTTCAGTTGTAATACAAAGAGGAAAATAAAAGTGCCATGAGTACAGGGTTTAAATAAAAATCCAACACATTATATTATTGTTTAGTGGTTACTTTTAAACAAAACATAACCATATGAATTCCACTCATTCTTCCTGAATTTTGTTCCAATCTTGTCAGGCTGGGTTGTTTTGATGTGTAATGACTCTCTTATCTGACATTTCCTATTGTCCCTAGTGGCTGTAAAATCGTTACTCCTGAGAAAACAAAGTTTACATGTTGATAAGTGGTGAAGGGAAGAATAGAGCTGTGATGAGAAACTGCAGCTACTCTTCTCACTTCTCTCTCATGCTCTGTCTCTAACAGGAATAATTCACATTCTTGCAATTTAGAGAAAAGTTTCTAAGTCCTCTATTTGGGAACATATTTCAGTTTCTCCTGGGAGATGAAAGCAGTTTGCTGTGCAATGCTTCAGAGCCTCACAGTGACTGATTTTATGCTTCCTTCTCTTGGGGTAGAATCAATGACGGTGGGGTATGTTCCAAAAAATTTATTGGAATAGAAGAAAAAAAAAAAGACAAAAATAGTTGAACCTATTTAATAGCTGTGATATCGTTTTACTGGCTTCCTCTCTCTGCAGGGCATATGTCAGTGGTTGATTTTGTGCTTGGAGCCCCAAAGGAAGGGTCTGTAAAGGCTTTTCCCATCCCAGTATCAAAAAGGGCACCCCAGAGACAGCCGTCCCTGATGTGATTAACCACTGAAATGGTACTTGCAAACAGGGTGCTGAAAACCTCTGATGTCTGCTGTAAAGTGATGAGGCTCAAAGTCACCTTGAGACAGGAAAAAATATGCCTAGAATTGGGAGTAAATATGTGAATTATTTATATCAATTATAATCCAATATTATTTTAAAAGTAATATTGGAAAATATCCTTATTGCATTAAGCAGCTTCTTAAAAACTGGACGGTTTAAAGTGGTTTAGCTTAAAATGAGCATATAAACAGTGCTTAGGATCTGAAGAAAAGAACATTAATTCGTTTCAGATTCTTAATGCACACATGTATTTGCTTTGCATTGCTTATGCAAGGAAATTATCTGCTAAATTAGCAAACAATGCTTGCTCTGTCAAATTCACTTTTCACATCTTAACTTGCAGTGATGCTCTTTCCCAATTGGACCCACATCAGCTTCTATTATCACAAAAGTCAAGGAAATAGGTTTTGGAGTATACCACGGCATTCCAAAGACTTGGGCTTCCTCAAACCAGAAAAATTCCCAAGGTGCTGCTCTGAAGTCTTGCAGATAATCTTCTCCTGCCAACCACGCCACATTAAAATCTGAGCTCTACACTGTCAAGAGATTCTGATGAACCTAATTACTGTGGTATTGTATAGAAGAAAAGAGATACCTATCAAAATTTAGAGAGGAAGCAAAACACCTCTTACAAATATTGAAGTTTAAGGAAAAGTTAGTTTTGGTGATTTTTGGTGTAGATCTCTGAGTATCACCAAAAATATATCTGTCCATTATTTCTAGGATAGAAAGGGCAACTAGCAGTTTCCATTATTCTGCCTCAGGGGTCTTGCAAAGCAAAAATTTTCTTCCTTATGAACATGTCTCAATTTGAATATTGTTTTGGAAAACAAATGCTGTCAGCAGAGCTACCCAAACAGCCTAATGTATCTTCTGTCAGTGAACCTGGCATTTAACACCAACTCATTTTGGAAATTCGAGTTATCCACCTCTCAAAAAAAAAAAAATGAAGTAAGAGAAAGTGCCCACACAAACATTTTAATGCAGGAATCTACTCATCCTGGTTACTTCAAAATGGCCATGGCATTACAAAATATGTAGGTTTCCTGCTGCACTGCCCTCATGTAAACTGGTTCCAGAGCAAAGAGGTAGGGCAGTGACACACTGACCACTTGCCTGCTGGCAGAATCATAGAATCACCAGGTTGGAAGAGACCCACCGGATCTTCGAGTCCAACCAAAAGTGCCTTTACCTTGTGCAACTCCTCCTACCCCAAAAACTAAAAACCGAATGTTCTCCATACCTCAGGCAGGCAGAGGCAATCAGTTTGAATAGCTATAGTCCCTCAGTGTAGGTAAGCGAAAAAAGGAAGAGCAGAACCCAGAATAGCACCTTTTTCTGAGAGCGTGCAGGGTTTGATTCTTCTACAACATCAGCTCCACTGTGCAAAATGGCAGGTAGCTAGCAGGCATCAGCTTCTGAGAAAGATGAATGGATACCTCTGGAAATTAAATAACTGATATCGAACCGCAAATCCTGCAGAGCCAGTTCCCTGTTGGCTCAGGGTGAGGTGAGGTGCAGAGGAAGGTGCAGGGCTGGATAGATGCAGGGACATCTGCACAGGAAAGATGTTGAGCTGCGATAGTATCATGTAGGTGCTGCTCCAAAGTCTTGCAGCCTAGTGCTTGTAGAGTAATACCATTACTTGACTACTTAATGTTTTAAACATCTTCCCAACTTATACATATTTTTTTAAAAGAAAACTCAGACACAACCAAAAACTGCATTAAACTTCTACCTACTTTTTGGAAGAAAAATCAGTGCAAAGAGTAGGGGAGGGATTTTCATTTTTGCTTGTGTTTTATTTAAATGTAATGGGTCTGTTTCCAAGGGTTACACTCTTGGGGAAAAAAATGGAAAATTATGCAAAAATCACAAATTCAGTCTTTAAATGACCCTAAAATTAATAAGCTTGCAATGCTGATGAAGTGTTACAGACTTTTGCAAGTTAGAATAAGAAGTGTTTTTATTTCATGCTCTTGTGCACTCATGCCTGTGTAGGCTACAGCTCTCAAAATGAAACTCTGAGGTCAGTAAATATAGCTAAAAATTGTGATAGAAGGTTTTAAATTTCAGGGGAAAAAAAGAAGAGACAAACGTACTACAGCCATATGAAAAAGAGTCATTTTGTCTTTGCTTGAGAAATCCCAGCGAAAAGGTGAATTTGCGCTTGGTTAAGAGGAATAAAAAAGTGGAGCATAATTTGGCCTGGGTTCTTGGAAAATCTGCCCTTAATTTAGCCAAGCATAAGGATGCCTCCTTTCTAAATAGATGGGCTATGGCAAACTTGCTAGTGTGAGAAGAAGCTTCTATAACATTTTAGCTACTGGGCAATATATTCTCTGCTAAAAAAAATCTTACGGTGCCTCCTTAAGCGCAAACAGAGGTAGCCAGCAGACAGTGTACAACATGTGTAACTCTGGGCACTGAGAACTTTGTGAGTCTGCCAAAAACTCATCTCATTAGTGCGCTTTGCAGCTGTAGAACAACCGTTTGGCTGAAATGATGTAGACTGAATATAAAACTGTGTCCTGGATGTGAAAGGCCCAGTGGAGGGAGTCTGCTGGAAGACCATGCACCAGAATGATGTTCTAGGAATTCCCTGGTCAGGGTACGAAAATTCATCTGCACATCTTGATACTCAGCTTTGACAGGAAAAGGTATATTCTCTGCAGTGAGATCTTTCTTTTCAGCTAGCTCAATCCTGGAACTGTAAGGCTGGAGCAGTACATCTTTTATACATAACACTCACAGACCTGAGATATTTGCGTCAGGCAGGAAATTAAGACAGCTGCTTGTCCCTTAGGAGCACAAATTAAATGCTGAAGCCCAATACATTTCTGCAATGTTTTATACACCTCCAAAACACAAAAGCTGTCAAGTCACAATTTTGGTGGGTTTTGAATTGTTTCTTATACACTGTCAGGGTTTCACGCACCGTTCTTTACATTTAAAGAAAGCAACACAGACCGATTTCTGACATGCACCCTCCTATCACATCTATCAGTACAGTACAGTGAGTGTTAAATGAATGTCACCACAGAGCCTCTCTCTCTCTGTCTCTCTCTCTCAAGTTTTAAATTTCCCTTGCTAGTGTAAAACTTAATGAAAGCCCTGGAGTATACAATAGCATTTTGAAAACAGGAATTTGTGACTGCTGTGAATCATCACTCACAGCAGGGACCCAGAAATGTGAATTGTGGGAGGAACAGGCTCAGTCCCCCTCTCTTTTTTACTGGGAATTTATTACAGGCGTGTCATTATTTACAATGCACCATTCACATCCTCTAAAGAGCCAATAAACTGGCTGCTGAATATGCATTTTGCTCTGTGGTGAACACAGATGTTTCCAGCTAATATCCATTTCATTTAATTTCTTTTCTTTTAAGAAAAAAAAAATCTATCTTGCTATTTCTGTAGCAGCTGGGTAACTATTTACCAGTCTTCGGTTTGGGAATCACTCCTCATATTTATTATAGTTGGTGCCATTTGTGTTGCTAAAAGTGAAGGTCTGTCCATATTACCATTCTCTGTCATTATTTGCAAGGGTCCAAATGCAGTTGCTAAAATTCTCTCATAGTTTAAAGGAAAGGCTGCTTGAGGATTCAGCATAGGTTCAAATATAACGTCAAAAATAACGTCAGATGTTTTTTGTGTTACAAGACCACATCAGAAACCACTGGTGTTTGAGGGGGATTTGTTTTGGGTTTGCATTCCTGTGAGTAAAATATGTTGTTAATTCACAACTGACAGGTTGGTGGTCATTAATTTACAGTATTTGCATTAGTAAGAGAAGGCACTGGCACTGATGGTGAACTGCAAAAGGTTTGGAAGTTCAACTCAAATAATCATTCCCAACTTTAGATGCCTATCTCTGCTAGCACTGTCCCCTGAGGATGCAAAACTGGCCTCCCATTTCTGTGAAAAACACTCTCCAGAGATTTTAGTTTCCTGCATCTTGTCTGGATGGAGTCTGAAAGTTCAAAGGTAACTAATAAATATGTTTCTGATTATCATAATCATTATTATTCATAGTCTGATAGCAATTTTTTAAAGCCTCGCAAGAGCTGTGGTTTCTCACAGTTTGAATACGGATAATGGCTGAGGAGGTGGCAAAAAGGGACTTGCGTTTTATCCAAATCAGATTGTTCAAACTAGATTGCTATTCTATAAATTCCTCCCCTCCTTGTGGTGTGGAAGGCAGTGTTATTGGAAATCACCAGATGGCTGGTTACAGATGGTGTTATACATTCTATCTTCAATTAGCTCTTGAAGAAGTGCTTATTGTTAGCTGCGGTGCAGTTCTTCCTCCACATGAAAATACTACGCTAAGACCTGCCCTGCCTGAACCTCTCCAACAAGCAAAGCACTTTCACGTATGAAGGTGAAACAAAGACTTCTCAAAAGTGCCCTCATGAGAAAGCACTGAAAACCCAGTGCAAGTGGATGACCTATGAGTGGGTGGCTCCCTGAATGTTTATCCTGCTACTTGCAGGTTGTATCCAATCAAGGAAAGAAAACGTTCTTGGGTTGTAAACAAATGGGAGGTGGGGCAGAGCCATACAAAAGCAGAAGGAATAGAACATGAGCAAGTCCTACAAAGTGACAAAGTTTACAGACTTTGCTCTCCACCACAGACTTCCCCCTCCAATTGCATCTGCACAGTCACTGCTGTCCTCTATGCTATGTCCTCTACTATGCTCATGCTTCTGACTCAAAAGAAGGACATCTGAATGAGTTAAGATGAGGCAACTCTGCTCAGAACAACATGCTTGGAGACACTGTCAGCGTATCAAAGAGAGGAACCCGCAGCCCACATTATAGTGGTAAGAAGAACTGGTTGGAATATAAATGCAAATTTCTCCTTATAAAAAGCTGGAGTCAATTTTTGTGGGAACTTTTTCTCATCCTTTTCAGGGGTCCTTCCACTTGTAAAAACCCAAGTCAGGAGTCTCTTGATATTTTCATGTAAGCTTGTGTATGAAAGAGGTATGTGCAGACCGGACTTGAGCTCACTACTATATCGCACCAAGTTCTTTCCTCCTCTATGCCTGGCAAAATCGTCAACTCTGTGGCTGCAGAGTGGTTACAAGCTGCAAATCAGTGAAGAATTAGGTCTTCTGCATCTGTAAATGTAACTCTTAATACATATTAAATTAGTGTATTAGTGTAGTGTATAAGTAGTGTATCTAATTAAGGAAAAAAACGTTTTCATCAGAGTGTGAAGTGATCAAACACTAAGGGTCATCAGACAGACTCAACAAGGGCCAGTTGCCCCTTTAAATAAGAAGCATGAATTCCAGTCACCATTGAGAACTGTGTCAGGTCACGACACCTGCCAGAGTCTCAGAGCAAAGATGGATGCAAGGCTCAATCTCTCGTGCCACGGTATATATACTCTGTGACTGTGCGGAGGGTCTTTACCTACCTAGGCTCCATCTCACACACTGAGGAGGCAAAGTCACATTCAGAGCAATCCTTAAATAGTAATAAAAGTTTTACAAGTCCCCCAGTGCTTATATAATTTCACTCAACAACTTCTACTCTCCTGGAGTCTCATTGTGGTTGCAGGCGTAATGGATTTCTCTTTGCTTCCCCACGGCAGAGGGCTGGAAGGAGCACGGCTGCCACTCATTGATCAGCAGGTGCCTCCTTGGCTGGTGCAGGCTTGGGGACCCACCAGTCAGTCCTTTGTGGTCCATGGTATGATGAAGAACTTCCTGGAGGTCCTTCATGGAAGCCAAGTGCAGTAGTTGAGTGAAGTCTGCAAACTCTATAGGAAGCAGATACCAAAGTTACTGGAGAAGTAAATAATGGGACCTACTTTCCAGCTTGTCTTTCTCATCTTATGGAGAGAGTTGCTGGGAGCCAGCAAAATGAAAAGTAGGCTTTTAAACCCCATTCCTTCACTAAACTGGGCATACTACACTTCCCTTCTCTGTTTCTTTATTCTCACTTTTCACTCTGCTTTCTCAGACTTCAGAGTGACCTTTTCAACTTTTGCAGGAATGGAGGTCTTTAAGGCTTTTTCCCTCAGTCTTTAACCCTATTTGAACTTACACCTAGCCCCATAGTCAAACTTCCTACATTCATAAGGAAACTTGTGATTTGGGGGATTCTCGAATCTTGCTTATAAGCAAGCAAACATTTCCATGCTTTTTCCTCGGTCATCCTTGACCATCTCATACCTTCTTCTCTTCTAACCTCTTCCCTCCAGCAGCCCCCCTCCTCAAATCTACCATTGTTCTGCTTTCCATCCTGTGATATTCCTGAACAAGGCTCACACAGGGACATAGCTAACAAGGAGACCACTAAAAAAAGCAGGATCTAAAGTTCAACAAAATCAGAAAGGTAACGGTGATTAATATGAAAAAAGGACAAAGGTGGCAATTTTTTTCTGTACAACTGCGCCAACAAAAGCCATGTAGACTAACCTTTATGATAATCACATCCTCAATTCTGTTCTTGGTGGCAAGAATTTTGCTTTCTACCCCCATTTTGCTACTGTGCTGTGCTTTTACATACAGCTCTGCCCTGCACAAAGCCTACCTCTCTCTCCCCTGTGGTGAACAAACACTGAGGAAGGGGAGATGAAACTAGTATGAGGGAAGCAGGTTATGGTTACACATGTTACTGTGTTCCTATTTTGGACAACTTTCCTACTTTGTCCCTATTTTTATTCTATCAGTACTCTAAGTAGAAATTATAAAGTTGGTAAAACTCTTCCTTTTAAACAACTTCTGAAAAAATCTTATCCAAGCACATTGAAATCAATGGAAATATTTCCATGAACTGCAGGGAACTTTGGGATAGTTTCTAAAAATATATTCATATAGGAGACAACTGCTTTATAGGGTAGATACTAGACATTTCCCAATCCTTCTTAAGGGCCTTTCAAGCTAAAACAATGAAAAAGAACAAAAAAGTTTAAATAAGATTAAGATTTGATGTACTGCAATTTCAGTACCACTCTGCAATTCAAAGATTGCTATCAATGCTGTGAACACAGTATGGGACATTTCCCTTCCTTTGTGTAATGAGAGAGAGGCATGAAGGATTGATTTAGCACCAGTATCAACTCTGAATTTCTTTTGGATTTTCCTGCAGTCTTCACTTTGTTTACTGATACATGTTCATACAGGATATACATGTGTATAGGTCTGACGAGGTATGTAGAACATGGTAGAAGATCACATTATGCTTTTTATTTCTCAACCTGTCAGTGAATGAAACAAAGAATTAAACCACAGTGACATTCTCTTCAAAGGAAAATGGTGTTTTTTTCCATACATCTCCATTATATCACATTGGATTCTATAGTTCTATACAATTAGAGAGTGCCAACAACAATTCTTATGAATGAGCCCTAGCTCCTTTCATTCCCTGGGATCAGCAATGTTTAATAAGTCCAAAGCACATGGTTTAACCAGTACCCTCCGGCTTGTGAATTATAGTATTGCCAACAATTTATAAAAAAAAAGGGGTAGGGGAATGTTTGAGTGGGATGTGCACGCATGTCGTGTATGCCACAGCAGGAGCTTGTTCTGTATAGACAGAGGTCGTCCAGTGCAATACACTGGGGCTGCACTTAACTCATCATCTCTCTGAAGCAGAACCAGGCTCAAACCCTAATTAAACCCAGGGTGTGAATCCCTGGAGGGTAGTGATAGAAGGGTCTGTGTACTAATCCAGCCCGTGCTGACTAACAGCAGCACTGCACAATCACTGCTGTATGAATATATTCTTCTGGCAGCTGCATGCAAATGGCAGTCTTTGCGATTCTGATGACTTTTCATTTTTATGACACTGTGTTTTAGCTTCAGGTGTGAATGTGAGACTCCCAGTTAAGTGGCTGTTCTGATTATTTTAAGTAGTCGCTAATCAAAATGCTGAGCAGAGGGGGCTGGGGAAGAAGGAGGAAAGACGTGGAGGTAAGAGAGGTAAAGGAATGAGTGAGGGTTAGAAGGGGAGGGAGGAGGGCTTTGCATCTAATTTTCCTAAGCAGGGCAATTTCTTTAGTGAGAAAGGTGAGCCTGTCACTACTTGGCCCCTGTCTGCTGCAAGTACTTTAACTTCTCAGCAACCCAAATGATGGTTATGGGGAAAAGGAAATAACTGGAAGGTTTCTACCACCAGCAGAAGCACCAGCAGAGGAATACGTTGTGAAAAATCAGTTTTAATAAAGACCCAGCACTGACCTTGGAAACATATGTATTTATATTATTGACTTTTGTATGAGGTTATTTGTTAGAAAAAAAGGGAAAAAAGAAAGAAAAGAAAATCTTTCTGTTCTTGTCTTGAGACCTCAGGAAAAAAATAACTAAAATTAGAGAAACTGGAGACATAAACGCAGTGAGTAGAATAAAGCAAAATACCTCTGGGGTGTTCATCTGCCATAGTAGTCATTTCATATCTCATCTGTTATATGAATGTGATAGCTTCTTCCCTTTTTGATAGGATCATTATGTAGACTCCACAGATTCAATTCCATTTACAAGTCAATGGTGTGAGATTTTATGACAATTCTTTTTACTGGGTTGATTCTGGATGATCTTCCTCTACTGAAAATAAAAAAAAAAAAGGGAAAAAAATAAGGAAATGAGGACAATGTCATTTTGGTGCTCGCACATGAATGTTCTGGATTCACTAGACATTTTTGTGACAGATCTAATACTTCTGTCTGTTGCGAATATGCCCAGATGTTAAGCCCTTGAATTAATGTTTCCAACAATTAAAGCGGTAAATGCTGAAAGAAGATCTATTGCTGTTGCTGCTGCACAGGGTAATCAGTTGGTCTTGGAAGAAGGGGTAGCAGGTTTCAACTGAACTGGTAGGTCATACTGTCACACAGATGACATACCTATTACCAAACTCCAAGAGGTGCTCAGGGTGCCTCATGCCCTTGCCCTTCCTTCAATCTTCCATAAGGCTGGCTCCATCCTGAAACTCCACGGATCTCATGGAGTGGTGGTGGCCATAGATCCAAGCTCCAGAGAGGGAGGAGAGATCTGTGAATTTCTGCTGTGCCTAAACCAGCTGGTCTTGGTCCTGTTGTATGCTGATGAATATATGCATCGAAAATGTGTTATGGAAGATGTGTATAGATCCATGGTGTCCATCTGCACACATTCTGTGGAATGGGTTTTAATTCTGCTTTTTCTAAACTGCAAGCAGAAGTTTCTTAGAAGGTGTGGGTTATATGCCTTTGGGATAAAAATCACAGAATCACAGACTCACTAGGTTAGAAGAGACCAACAGGATCATCGAGTCCAACCATTCCTATCAATCACTAAACCATGTCCCTCAGCACCTCATCCACCTGTCCCTTAAACCCCTCCAGGGAAGGTGAATCAACCACTTCCCTGGGCAGCCTGTTACAGTGCCCAATGACCCTTTCTGTGATTTTTTTTTTTTGATGTCAAGCCTGAACCTCCCCTGGCGCAGCTTGAGGCCATTCCCTCTCGTCCTGTCCCCTGTCACTTGGGAGAAGAGCCCAGCTCCCTCCTCTCCACAACCTCCCTTCAGGTAGTTGTAGAGAGCAATGAGGTCTCCCCTCAGCCTTTTCTTTTCCAGGCTAAACACCCCCAGCTCTCTCAGCCGCTCCTCGTAAGACTTGTTCTCCAGCCCCTTAACCAGCTCCGTCACTTAAATGAAACCCCATGCCTTGTGTTATATAAGTAAAAAAAGCTGAACTAGTGAGGGATTGTGTCAGTGAATATTGTCAATATAAACACATACTCACAGTGAAAACCTTTCTGCTTAGGATATCATTTCAGTGTGTTTATTGTGAAACTCCATTCTGTCACAAGCAGGATCCACCAGAGTAATCCACTTTCAATACCAAGAGCAGCATTAGAAAGCAAAATACAATGTCTCAAACACAGGAGGAGAAGAAAAAGAGAATATTCTTTTTTTGTGGGTCAGTGATAAGTCAGGAAAAAAACCCTCTTGATGTTCTTTCTATCTGCATAGTTACCCACAGAAAGTAAAGAAGGAAAGGGGGACAAGCCTTCCAAATTTCTCATCACAGAACTGATGTAAATTAAGACCCCACTAGCTTTCTGCAAGTGAATTTTTGCTAGGGCGTGTGTTTGTGTTATGATAGATAGCTTCTGTGCAAGTGTTTATACTGTTTTGGTGTTCCAGGAGTACCTAACATATCTGTCTCCACACAGAGCCTCTGGATAAAGAAGCTGTTTCTCCTCCCCCTCTCTCAGACACCTCTAGTATAAGCAGAGGTCTGTCTGCCAGCTTGGAGTTTGGAGCACATGCTCATGGACTCACGCTCCCCTGAGTGGGGAGGTGTATTCACCACCAAAAGAGGGAGAAAGGGCATTGAATCAACAAAGCAGAAAAAATAATCAGCCATTCTCTAACACTTGGTTAAAGCATTTGGTGGGATAAAAGAAGACCTGGGGACTTGTCCCCATGCTAATTAATCCTTACAGAGTAGTTGGATAAACCATTTCCTACTGGTTCCTGGCTCAGCATGTCAGCTTTTGACAAGCTGTTCTCAAGCAGTAGACTTTTCTGATTTTGAAGGGGAGCCTAGATGCATAATTTAAGGATTCAGATTCTGCCTGGCTCACAAAATGCATAAAGGTGAGACTGCTCAACGCTCAGCATTAGTTGCTTGTGGATTTAACCCTAGACACCTCCACCTCAGCCACAGAAATTTATGAGGATGTCTAAGTTAGGAGACTGTAGTAACACCTCACAGATTTTTGACTCACTTGAAGGGGGCTGAGACCCATTTGTGATGGGTCCCATTTATAACATTTTCCCCAAATGACACTGCTTGCCACAGATCCTGCAGGACCCATTACACGCCAAATACCTCATGTCCTGTTGATGAGATACAACAGCATAAAAGTGTATCTAGCAGGTGCTATTGATTAAGCCAAGTCATTACTTCCATGTGTATTCCCATGTGGAATTATCAGACATTTATGCCACATATAATGTTGGTCCTCCTGGGTTTGTGGCTGCCCAGGGTACACATTTTACTTGAGCTCCTTCCCATCCCCAAGTCTCAGTGGACCACCAGTCACGCAGAATTCACACACGCAGCCATCCTTGGAGCTACAGGCAAAGGGAAGGATGACAGCAGCATGATCAGCCTCCCTCCTCTGACACATTTCTGGATTATATGAACTAGCTTTCTATTCCATGGCAAAAATCAGAAGGGATGAACTAGTCTGTCATTTGTAAAGCTCTTTGGAGAAGAAAAGTCACTTCATAAACCTAAGGTATAAGTATGATAGATTAATTATTTACTAAAAGGGAGCCCTTTCCACTCCAAATTAAAGCAGAAAACTAAGGACTGTTTGAGAAACAAAGGGACTGCAAGAAACCCACCAGGCCATGGACATTCTTGGGTACACATGTGAAATAAATATTTCTGTGCTGGTTCTACATAGAAGGTAAATACTTTGGTTTGTTCTTTGAGTAGTTATGGACATGGCCCTGTCCCCTGAAAGGCCTTCTGTGTTGCTGTAGCTGGTTGATTGACTGTTTCTACAGAGGCAGGGAAAACCTAGGTAGTTGGTGAACGATAAACAGAGCACCTATCTCCTGTGTTCATGTCTAGTGTCACTTTTCCAGTCACAAGTGCAATTAATTCAGTGCAGTTGGGCCAAAGGAGATATTTCTATCTTTCATTTTAGCATAGATTATATTCTATAGCATGACATATTAGGTCATCAGCACTTTAGCTTAAATAATTATGTTTCACAGTGAGAGGGGTTTGTTTTACCTCAGTCAATTAATAACAAGCCATACTACAATTTAATAAGTATAATGAGAAATGCTCGTCTGATTTTTTTGAAGTCATGTGCTAGGGTAAAAGAAGGAGCAAGCAATTCTTTTTGACCGGTGCACGAGGTCAGTGGCAAGCCAATATCACTCAAGGGTGGTGTCTGTCAGCTTTGTTTCCAGACTGTGCCCTAAATGTTTGAAAATGTTACAGAAACCTAAAAGTTACATGAAATTAAATTCTCAGTGTTTATTGTCAATAGAGACAAAAGGATGTATGTGTGGGCATGTGTGTGTATATATGGATTCTCTCTTTTCTTACATACCCTGTTTTTCATTAGACACCTGTATCAAGTTTGATCCTTTCTTGCACCTTACATCCTGTATCTGCACTTCCCACATTTCTGACCAGCAAAAGAAAAGGTTCTCTGCTGTAAATATATACACCTGGGTTGCCTCCAAAGCTGTGGGTCCTCTTACCTCAGTAGATATTGAAACAACCAGCCCAAAGTTTTCTCTGTCTTTGCCACTTGCCAGCACATGGGAAAAAAATGAGGCTGCTATTAGAGCTCTAGAAGGACCATTATGTATTTTCCCCAAAGTCTCCCCTAGTTCAGATCCTGCAGTTTGCAGGGGAGGTGGTGGCTTACTGATTTGCTGGACCCTTCAATGCATTTACGATGCGCAGCACCTGCCGTCAGGGAATCAGCCCATGCAGTGACTGGTCCCAGCCTGGTCTTTCAAGGAGATCAACAGTGGCCCAGGAGGTCAAATGGCCACTGAACGCACAGTTGACAATAAACGCTCACATGTGGCTGAGAGGAGTGCATACCCTGAGGAGGAGCAGGCACAACCCTGTTTCCCGAAATCAGATTAAAATTTAATTCATAAAATTATTTGAGATGTAATCCCTTGGCATGGGAAACCACTTAAGTATGCACTCCAGTTTATCCTTATTTAGGAAAACAGTTTCAATGCTCCTAGTTTGGCAAGTGCTTGTGTTCCTTTTTCCTCAACAGAGTGAATTTCCCTAATTAAAGCCTTTAAGCTGGAGTTGTATGCTCATGTGCAGTTCTGCTTGCTTTTGTGAATGTTAGTTCTGTACTGAAAAGTGATAATCTTTGTACAAAAAAAGAACACTACTTTTGAAGATGACTAAGTTTTTCACTCAAGTAAACCATAGAAAAGTTTTGCATACGCTGTGCAATTTTAACATTGAAAAACTGTCTTATAGGAAGACACTTAGGGGGATAATTCAAAAGAAACAATCTTTTCAATACACTTTTCTCCCTCCAATGTTCTTGAACTCCCAAGAAGCAATTCACAATTTCCTCAAAATGGACTCACTTATAAAACTACTAGTTAAATAATTTCTACAAGTAACTATTGTCTGTAACTCATGCATAAGCAATTTACATTAAAAATCTGGGCTGTTCTTACTGGCTGCATCTCCCATAAAGTGTTTCTTCTCTCTTGCTAAAAGGACATATCTTTTGGACTTAGGTTCCTACTACAGTCCTTTGTGTTTTCATGATGCACACTTGGATTTCCACAAATATTCTAGTGATATTTGGTTACAATTCACTTGTGGGGAAGAAGAAAAGAAGTCTCATTCTCTTGAATTAAAGTGAGTGTATTTGAGCCATATAGCACTCCAGTTCTGGCCATTAAGCACTGTGTAATCTACGCCTATGCATCGTGTGCCAATTTGCCCAGACTCCTGCAAAGAGCAGAGTTTTTGAATCCACTGAAGAGTTATTAGTGTGCTTTTTTTTTATACAATTACAGTGCAGCTGTATACGTCTGTTCCTCTGAGCCAAGCATTTTATGTGCTAGGGGTTGGCATGTGTTGGAATGATAGAAATAAAAAAAAAATGCAGGAGAGTAATGTAGTTGGAAGCTGTGAATCTTGATGTTAAGGTGGGCTTACAATCAAGCATAGGTCTCTAAAACCAGGTGAAACTGTGGCTGCTGTGCTGCTCTTTTAGAGGCAAAACTTTGTATTAAGAGAAAAAGAATAAGCAGCTAGAAACAGAATTTAGAAAGATAATTAATGCTTTGCTTAAAGATCAAAGCAAGAACTTCATGATGAAGCATCAGCTCAGGACATCTGCCATGCAACCAAGGCAGAACTTGAATCCTTTTTCAAACTTGGTTTTATGTCCAATCTGTCTCCTGAAATGTTCAGAAGAGAGAAGGAAAATTGCACTGGTTAGATAAAGTAAGAAAACAAATGTGTAAAATCACAACTTAGCACACACAAAAAATATTCTTCTGTCAATGTATATCCCCAGGAACTTTATTGTCTCTGTATAATATTTCTGTAGGGTTGGGAGAGAAGGTTTAAGGCTTTAATCTTGCCATTAGCTACCTATGAGTCCAGCCCTCAGAAATTTCCTACAAGACTCTCTGACTCAATTAATCCATGTCACAGCCACTGCTATGTCATATGTATGCATGGAAGGGGTTTACTTTTGAGGTGGCACTGCTTGGTAGCACTGGTTGGAAAGAAGCTTGAAGAACCTCTCTGGGACATAGTTGTTAGTCTAGGTGACTTTGCTAGCTTCTTTTATTGCAAAGGTAGATGAAGTGTCCTCCCTCTGCCCGCCCACTGTTCATTTTTTTGCTAATTTCAAATGGACTAACAGGTATTTTTAAAAGCTTTTCATTCTGAAAAATGACATCACTCTCTTTTCTACCTCAGCTAGAGAGGAAAATAAAATCTGCGGTGACAGATATATATAAATACATATACACACGTACACATACATAAACATGCATGTGTGTATATATAGATTTATATATATATATACACTATATATACTCTATATAAGTATATATATACTCTATATATACTCTATATATACTCTGTATAAGTAAAGCTAAGGAGTTTTCAACATTCCTAAAATTTAGTTTCAACATACACATTTAAAAATGTTTAAAGCTACTACCTAGAAAGATAAAGAGTGAACCCAGCTGAACTGTGATGATGTTCAGTGTAAGAATGTAGACAGGAAGGTACAGGATAGTGGCAGGAAGGTTGGTTGCTCTTGAAATAGAGATCTCCTTGCACAAGAGAAACCGTGCATGAATTATTTTCTCCCTTTCTTTGAAATACTTTTGGTTGCAAGATAGATTTAGGCACAAAAATCCTAAAAAAATATATATAAGGGTCATGATGTGTGGAAGAGATTTTTTTTAAATTTCATTTGGGAATAGTTGAACTCGGAGGCAGTCTATCTGCCTCCCTGTCTGATGGTCTGTATTCTTCATGGCACTCCTGAGGCTGTGCTCTCACCGCATATAATTCCTCCTCGGTCCAGTCCTGTGTGCAGCATGTGGACTGCTCTCCAAGGGGAGGGGAATCTGACTTGGCTGGCAGTCAGAGCAGCAGGAGCAATTGCAGATGCTGCTATTTACACTATTTTCACATTCTGAAGAACAAAGAGCAGGAGGCTGCCAACAAATCTTAGAGGCTAAGCCTTTGCCCTACATGCGAGGCATGGCCAATGAATGCCAGCAGAAACATGCAGTGCACTACTTTGTCAGATATTGCATTTCTGTTTTGGTGAAAACGCAGTCAAGATCACTCACTGAGAAAGCAAAGAAAGTTAAAAAGAGCTTCATTACTCAATAGCGTCAGCCTTCCATGGGTGTGAGGCTGAATGAAATATTTCTGTCTCACGTGAATGAACCATTCCAGGTCTTAGGGATGCCTAACCCTTCAAATTCATGGTCGTGATGGTAAGTAGGATAGATGTTTATCCATCAGTCTTTATTCTAAGGAAGACATGAGCCAAACACCATTATTTGTTTGAAGGAACACTATTTCCGTGTGGAAGTGTTATAGAGGTTTGGGTTTCACTGCTGTTTCTGAGCAGGATTTGCCTCTTGTCCATGAGCTTCCCATGTGACCTCAGACAACTCTCTCAGGCTAAGGTTTTCAATGGGATAAAAGAGCTGACGTCTCATTGTCCTTTTGAAATTCAAGGATACTTAAGATTTTTCTGAAAAAAAAATAGATACTCTTGTATAGGGACAGACCTCCTTTACTCTCTTTAAGGGTAAAGACTTAGATTCAAAACTCAATGTGAACATCAGAATTCAGGAAAGTTTTGATGATGGGTTTGCTTCCATTTGACAGTAGAGGACCTTTGCAAAGAAGTGAGATATGGAAGGAACTAGGGATTCAGCAACATCTTCCTGCAAATGAGGGGATACATAGACTTGGAGTAATCTCAGATCTAGCTTTAATAATTATTCATCCACCCATATTTTCCTCTGCTTGCCCTACTGAATGTGAAACCATGGCATTTTAAATATATATATATATATATATATATATATATATGTATATATAAAGCAGTTTTAGGGAAATGACGTTTTGGAAGGTCTCCCAATTTCAGTGTTTCTGTGAGGTAGCTGGGAGGAAATTGGCAGACAATAGTTTCAGTGTCAGATTCTCTTGACTTGAAGGAGAATTGACAATAACATGAAAGAAAACCAGTTTCAGAGGAACAGTTTATCTTAGGGCACAAATGTGATGGAGTTTTAAACTCCAGGGGTACAACAAATATGAATTCTGGAGGCACCTAATTCAGATGAGTAAACAGACAGAGCATGTCTTCTCCATTATAGTACCTGCCTGACACTAGCTCAGACTTCACTAGCGAACACGTTCCCTGGGAACAGCCACAGGCTAATCCTGGATTTGTGTGCCCACAAGGAGTGAATATTGGCTATGCCTCTAGGGGACCCCTTTAGGTTTACTTTAATAAAAGGGAGAAATCTCAAGATTTGATGCAAAGAGCATATCCCAGATGGGCAGAATCGGAGGCCTTTGGGCTTTGCACCTTGGGTAGTCTGCTCACTCTGTGCAAACAAAGTGTAAAGTACTAGCAGAGCTGCATACTGCCATTTTACACCAGCTTTTTACAGATGGTCCCAACAGGGTGCAAGGTAGAAGATGACAGAGAATGGTAGCCCTTTTAGCTTCTGCTCAGACTCTTCTACTATTTAACTATTTTTGAGACAATTATTTTCCTGAGGAAAAAAAAAAAAGAAAAAGGAACAAAAACATCGCAAAAAAAAAATTCCCAAAATTGTAGTTTATATTCAAGTAGCATGTGTGCCTTTGAACCTCTAAGTAGTTTTAAAATGTGAATTAATTAAAGCGCCACAATATCTGAGAAGCAGGTATTATCACAGATGTTAAAAACAAGAGATAACACCCTGCAAAGAAGTTAAGTGGTTCAGTTCTGACGTCATGTCACATACTGCAGATGATAAACAAGCCTTTCCAATCACTAACATGTATCAAAAACCTGGGATGAGTCCAAGTCAGGCTCTTATTTCCTAACCCCTGGTCAAACTAGAGAGTAAGCATAGACTTACACACACACCCTCTCACGCACATATACACACACATGGAGTCCCTGGGGTGGGTATCAGGTCAGGGGGGAGGTGCTAGAGATTTTTATTTTGAGATGGACACAAACTGGTTTTATAAGCAATCGGGCAGATATCCCGGTTGTTCTTGGCTAGAAAGTCTTTTAGAAGAAGCAGAAAAATAAATCAAGTGGGAGAGTGAAAAAGGGAAAATTTGGAAGAACTTTATTTTCCAAGCCATCCCTGCCCAAAGGAAAGATTCCCTCTCTCAAAGCTCACTGGTCTGCCAGGTCACATCTCCAGTTGAACAATATTAATAACACACCTTTTCCCCAAATGCCTGAAGACATACAGTTGCAGAAGGGCCATTTCTGTGGCCCAGTAACAAGGCAGAAAGATTGTGCCATGAGAATTAAAGGGCAGACAGCGAGCAGGGAGGAGAAGAGGGTGAATGGTTTGTATAAATAAAGGTAGAGCAAACATCTCTTATTTGACAGTGCCATGACAGTGCGTACACTCTCATCTATACACAGGTGCCTGTCGGAGAAGCTACTATAACCATGTTGTAAAATATTCAATGACTCACTGTGAATAACTGTCTCATTTAGAAGAATAATCTGGTGACAAGACCAACATTGTTAAGTTGTGTCAACTTGTTAGGAAAGACATAAAACAAAAATACCACTAACATCCAAGGCCTGGAGGCAATGTCAATAATTTTTTGGAAGTGAATAACTGGAGGAAAGTGAGGTTGGGCTCCAGCATCTTAGCATGAGCTCAGTTTGCAGGGAGGAATGCAGTAAATTAGACCAGCCATTTACAAATCAACACCATGCTGATTTACTGGGGTAAACCCACTGTGGCAGAGATCCCTCCTGCCTCAAAGATGAGCAGATATCTGTTCTTAAGCAAGAGATACTGGGGATACAGCTCTGACATTTCTCCCCACTCTCCTCCAACATAAACATCTCTGCTAAAGCAAAGAGCAGGCTATCAACAGGCATCTTCTCATTTGACTTCATTTCTCTCTCTCCTGAGGCTAGGACGACCACTTCCAGTTTCAGCCGCCTAGCGAAATCTGTTGTGCTGTGTGAGAGCAAAGAAAGCGGAGGGGTGTGAGCCTTTTCCAGCTCTTCAGCCATCTCACAGTCTAGATGGATGCCTGCAGAGAGCAAAACATGATGGCAATATGGAGACTTCCAGATTGGGAAAGTGACTCCAGAGCAACACACAATATGAGGAGTGTAATTAATATATGTGCAACTTGTATAGTATGTTATATAGTATAATGGAATTTAATGGAATATAACATGATGTCATTCTCATTCCCTGCACAATGAGGAATAAGAGTGCCTGCATGACGGGGTGCGTGGGGAGTGACCAGGCTCGTAGGAAGGTGAGGCAGCAAGACTCGGTCCAACTGGCTGCCGCTGCATCTGATTTGACTGCACTAATTGCTGTGGGTGGTTCAGGCCTTGCCCCTGACAGCACTGGGACACATCTCTGCAATCTGCTCCTGCCTGCTGCTAGCTCATTTCTCTTTGTGTGGCTGATGCGCGGGCTCTTGGCACGCTGGCCGGATCACACACCTCAGTAGCACCTTGTGATTAACAGGCAGAAGCACAAAGGCTCCTGGCACACTGGCCAGCTTGTACGGCCCACTAGCCTTTGCTCTCCTGTGGCATCATGCAAAAGCTGCTGAGAGGCACAAGCTGGCTGCCAGGTGAGATGAGAACCAGCCAAAATGCCACAGACCATAGGGAAAATAGGGGAAAAGGAGACAGGCTGTGAGTCAGGGAATTTATTCTCTCTGGTAGTTCTTAAATACAACAGTCTGGGGCAATCATAACAAGAAAACTAGGAACACACATTAGGTGATTTGAATCATGGTAAAATTAAAAATCATTGGAGCTCATCTAGTCCACTTCTTTCCTCAAAACAAGACCAACTTCAAAGCTAGGTCAGGTTGCCCAGGGCACTGTCTAGTAGACTTCTGAATATCTCCATGGATGGAGATTTCACAGCCCTTAAGCAGCCTGGGCCAATGCCTGATCACTCTCACAATGAAGATTTTTTGCTGTGTTTCACACTGGAATTTCCATTACTGCTGCTTGAGTCCACTGCCTCCAGTCCTTTCACAGGGTAGAGCATGGCCCTATCTTCTTTATAACCTTCTGATGGGTAAGTGAAGTAATGAAATAGATTCACCTCCCAAGCAAGCATCATCCTCTCAGCCTTTACCCATGTGACCTGACCAGACTGGAGGTTCTCTGCCAGACTTACTGTCTACATCTTCTTTCTACCACAGAGCCCCAGAATTGGACGTTACTCAGGTGTGGTCTCACCAGAGCTGAACAGCAAGGAATAATCACTTCCCTTGACGTGCTGGCCACACTCTTCTATTTAAACTAGTCTTCACTGCAGCTAATTCATACTTAACTTGTCCACTAGGATTCTTTTTTTAAGCTGGCCTGGCCAGCTACTTTCACTCCTGTACTAATGCAGTTTTTACATCTCAAATGCAAAACCTTTGCATTTGCCATTGATGAACTTCATAATGTTTCTGTCAGCCCATTTCTGCAGCCTGTTTTATTCCCTCTGACTGCCAGCTCTGCTTCCAGGATGCTGGAAGCCTCCACAACAAGAAATTCTTCACAGAGAGGGTGGTTAGGCATTGGAACGGTCTGCCCAGGGAGGTGGTTGAGTCACCGTCCCTGGAGGTGTTTAAGGTTAGGGTAGATGAGGTGCTTAGGAGCATGATTTAGGGAATGGTGGGAATGGTTGGACTCGACGATCCAGTGGATCTCTTCCAACCTGGTTATTCTGTGATTCTGTGATTCTGTGATTCTGTGTGATTCTGTGAACCCACTCTCCTACCTACCCCATGCAAGTTCGATATCATCCAGAACACTAATAAAGACGTATCCTATCCCATCACTCAGGTTGTTTACACAGACACGGAGAAGCACAGTAACCATTCAGCATCTGGTCTTCAAAAGACTGATCATTAGCTTGTGAACCTAGCAGACCAGGTAGCTTTTCACTCACCCTGTAGTCTTCCTTGCAGTCCATATCTTTGAAGTTTTTCTACAGTGGCACTGCAAAGACAGTGCCAGGAACTTCACTAAAGCCAAGGCAGGTGACATCCACTGCTTTCCCCTTATTTACCAAGCCAGTCATCTCATTGTAAAATATTATCAAGGCGATTAGGTACAATTTGCCTTTGGTAAATACCAACACATTGTTTCAGTGTTCTGTTCTTTGTACACCTGACAACTGGTGTTGGGAGGCTTTGATTCATGATCTTCCCAGGGACTGTCATTAATCTGTTGTTTCCCAGCATTTTCTCCATGCCATTGATCTCTACAGCTCTTTAAAAAGGACAGATTAACCCCACAGTAACACTGTGCCCAGATGGACCCACGGCCTTGTACATGTCCAGTCTACAAGACGAGTTCATAGTGTTATCTTCTTCTGCCGTAGGCAGTAGCTCAATCACACACCATCACCAGCCACAGGTATTCAGGAGGCCTGAGAGAAGACCTTGCCGATGAACCAAGGTGAAGAAGACATTCAGCAACTAAGCCTTTCCCACATTCTTCATCACCGGGTACCCTGCATCATTCAGCAGCAGGCACACACTTTCCTTCATCTTCCTGGCTGATCAGTTGTGATCTGCTGTGCAGAAAACCCTCAAAGGAAGAGAGGTCTGTTTCACAGCTCCCACCGAGTCGTCTAGCACCAGCCTGGCTGCTCCGTTCTGCCAAAAAAGGGCAGCAGGAGACAGGCTCTCTCACCTGTCTGGGTGGGATGGGTATAGGGAGACCTCCCAAGGGGTAACAAGTAGGAAAGTTAAGAGTTTCTGCTGCATATGACCAATAGGTTGCAGGAGGTCCGTCCATGCTGGTGATACAGGCAGAAATCTGTGCTCACCTTAGAAGAAAATAAATGCCTTCTGGGAAAAGAACCAGCAATCAACCCATTGATCTAACTGAGACTTAAACAGCCATAATTCAGCAAACTATTAAGACACCTATCTAGTTGTCCACTTAATAGAACTATCCTGGAAAATACACATCCACTGAAGTTGAATAAGAATGAGTGCATTATAACTTACATTACTGCCAGCCGACAGATGGAGCAAGCTAAGATGAAACCCAGACCATTATAATATAGTGATCTTTTTGCAATTTTTTTCTATCTGAAACCACACATAACTTTTGAAGATGTAAATTTGTAAAATGCCATGCTTTATGTATTACATTTTTGGCATCTACTTTAGTTTTTAAGAATGGATGTTGTCTAATTATGCAGTGCAGCTCTGGATGAGAAAATATACTAAGTGTGCATTAAACAGACAACTTTAAATAATGGCACTTGTGCTAAGAAGTGTATTTTCTGGCAAGCAACTAATTTATAATGGTCATAGATATATGCATTAGTGTATGAAATGCTTGTCTTTATTTATTGATTTGAAGGGGCAGTATTATATTTTTGAATATGTCTTCTTTATTGGATCCTGTTTTAATCTGTAACAGACCCTGTTATATTTCACATCGCAGGGTATTCACATCACCTGAACAACAAACAAGAAGAATAACTATATAGTAAATAAACCAACAATTAATACTGTGTGTTTAAAAAGAGATAAGCTATAAAATGCCGAAGTTCAGCTCTGGCCTTTTTTTCTGACTTTTTACTATGAGTCTTGGTCTGCTTTTAATGTGCATATCAGAGGTAAAGAGAATGATATTAAATGACCAAATTTACTGTGTTCTTAGTGCATAAACCACTACACTAGATCTTTCTAAGCCAATTTAATTTTTAGCTTTATTCTTGGCTTAATGCAATGTTTTAGTTCATTGCACTTTTTGGATGTGCAGAAGCAAAGATAATGTGTTACACTACATTCATTTAATGTTTCATCAGACTTTTTTGGTGTATCTACCTTTTGGTTATTTTAAAATGTTTCACCCTTATCACTTCAGTCATGAAATGTAGATTCATTAAATTACCGTGCTGGGGTAGCTCAGTGCAAAATCCTTGTTTAAGATACAGCACTGGTTTGTTCATCAAGATGCCGCTTAAAAAAAATAAAAAGACTGCCTTGTCGGTCTCTCCCAGCTAACTCATTCCCAGCAATGAGTTTCCAGCAAGACAAACCATCTGATCTTTTATTAAGTGTATTTGTAAAGCTGCTGATATTTATTCTTCGAAAATTTCAAATAAAATAAAATAAAATAAAATAAATATTTAAACCTTAATGCACAGCGAGAAGTAACCTTTAGTTCATAGTGGGAGCTTGCAAGCATCCAACAGCTGCGTGACAGAGTTCATGGCATCTCCAGAAAGGGTTAACACCTGGACCCTCTGGTGAGCCACCAACCTGTCTCCTCTGAAAGGAGACAGCATGTCACTGTCAGAGGAGGGGCAGCACATTTTCTGACTTCTCTACTGAGAAAATATAACATACCTGGTTAAAATGCGTTTTAACAGTGGTTAAAGAAGTTCAAGGGAGTCACTTGTGTCAGTCCTTTATTTCATGTGATGTATTACAGAGTGTAAGATAAGACGTTTATAGAACAGGGCAGTTCAGTGGTTCACAATCACTGAAAACAAGTGCACCCAACTGTAAATGACAATTACAGGATCCCTATTTATCAGATATTAAATTGGCAGCATTGTAAATCAGACTCTGCATTTGGGGCTGAGGCTGGGAGAGGCCTTCAAGAGAGGAACCTTCTTGTTTGACTTAATTGAGATAAAAGCTTTGGGATAGGAAGAGCTTCCGTCAAACACAAAGCCACTTGGAAGCATCCCAAAGAACAGGAGTGCAGGCGGGCCACTATTTCCAGTACCACTTTTAAATAATCTGTGAGAATTTCTTTATTTTTCGAAAAAAAAAAAAAGGAGGAAAAAGAGGAAAAAGAAAAGAAGTAGGATGATAGAAAAGAGAAGTCTTTGCCTCAAAATGGCTCCTCTTATCTGGAGTAGGATTTTCTCAGAAAAGATTGTTTTCAGCTCTGGTTTGGAGTCCATTAGAAGCGCTTTGCATCAACACTATTCCTGCTATGTTGAACTGGAAAATATAGACCTCGGCTCTCTGCTCTGGTGGTTCCGTGAGCCTTTAGTCAAGGTCCCTGGCCAAAGAGGCCAGAGGGCAAGTTGAAGTCATATCATTCCTGGGCTGATGCACAGAGCCTGATCACTGCTTCGTTGCATGACCTCTCCTCAGCACTGCAGCCTTCTGGTGCTCAGCCATCTCAGACAAACCCACTTGTGTGCTGACCTACTCGTGCATGCACCGATATCCCCTCGTCGTCTGCCTGCCTGCCCGCCCACCCATCCACACAAGATGAGGCTGCTCCCCCAAAAATAAATAAAAAAGAAGAAGCTATTTAGGGCAGCATTCCCATCAGGTTTCTCTGCAAAGCAGTTTAACTGTAGTTAGTAAGTGCTTAGCGTAATCTAATAAAAGCCATTTTGCAATATTAAGCAAAAAACATCTGGTACCCAGAATTCCCTGATCATTTTTAACTAGATGCAATATCTCTCTCTCTTTCTCCTTCTCTTCACAGACATGTGAAAAATAGCCTAATAAGGATCCTTGTGGTAAAATCAGATGGAAAACGGGGAGGAAGAGTTCCACAGTCTCCAGCAGCTCATTTGAAGCTGCTCCTCCGAGTTTCACAATAATAATCAGTGCTGGCCCAGTGCCGCCGGATTATTTTGTATATTCATGAAGCTGCTCATCAGCCGTCAGGAGAATGTGCAGTAATCCTTGGATGAAATAAGGCCAATCAGTGGAATAATGAGGAAGGTAATATCTCCCAAGAGGCCTGGAGTGGGTTTTCATCAAACCCGGCTGTAGCTCTCCAACTATTTGCTTTACAAATGCAGCCTTTGATCTTTGATTTGGGGAGAAGAGGGGGAGAGACAGACGTACTGTTGTATTGTCCACTGTGAAAGGATAACAAGCTAGCACTGAGGAGGAGTAGGGAGGGGGGCAGAACCTGGCTTTTAAGTATCAGTCAGTTCTTGTTAACTAAAACCTCATAGTCTTTTTATTTACTGCTCTCTAATATATATTCACTTAGCAGGTCAATTTCTGGGAGATTTTTCCATGTACATATGCAGACCATAAGCCTGTTCGAATCACAGTGCACTAGGCCTGTAAAAACAGCCCCCCCTCGCGTCAGTCACTCTTTCCAGCCCCCCTTTCCCTTCTCTAGAAAGTGATGGAGAATGGCTGAGGAACCTCAGTGAAATCACATCTGGAGCACTGAAATCACACAATGGGTACAAAGTGGGAAAGGAAAAAAAGAAAAAAAATCTCAGTTGTTTCAAGGGGCCATTTTATCTGCATAACCCAGAAACATTCCTGAAAGAAAGCTCAGATTACATAGATGCTGTAAAGCATCATGTTGATATTTTTTATCACTATAAACTAAATTTAGTACAATATAATTAGCAATGCAAATCAGTAGAACACACTGCCTATAAGGCTGATCTTGAAAGCCCAGTGACGTTTAAGGGCATATTATAAAAAGAGTGTTCACAAAGGCCTTGGATGCAGTTGGAGGACAGAGACAGGAAAATAACTGTTTACCATAATCACCTTTGTTTCATTTTTTTCTCCCATAGCTCTTTACATCCTCCACCTCCTCCTCATGTACCACATTAAGACTCTCTTGTTACACAGTCGCAACTGAATCTTTCCTTCTTTACTACCCTACCCACATCTTTGTTAATTTTTTTTCATACATTTTGTGTTTCTTTATATAGCAACTGAAACAAAAATTCTCTGTATCTTTTGGTTGCTGACAAAACAGGAGAGTTATGATTCACTTCTGAGCTATGTTTTCATGGATTCACATATTCCACAAGAATATGTGTAGCACATTTTCTGGGTCAGACATTAGTGGTACTACATGTATTTACCCCATCAGACAATATTTTATCCCCACCCAGTAGACCTGATTCTGAGGTCTGTCTCTGGTTTCATTCAGAAAAAGAATCCTATTAAGTTAATTTTGTGCTTTGCCTGTAAATATTCATACAAGCTCAAGTTGTAACTATCCATTCTTTGAATATTTAGGACAGAAAAATACTAGGATTAAAAATGTACAAAAAAAAAGAGAGAAAGAGAGAAAGAAAGAAAGAAAGAGAGAGATAGAGAGAAAAAATGAAAGAAGGAAAGAAGGAAAGAAGGAAAAAGGAGAGGAAGAAAGAGAGAAGGAAGGAAGGAAGGAAGGAAGGAAGGAAGGAAGGAAGGAAGGAAGGAAGGAAGGAAGGAAGGAAGGAAGGAAGGAAGGAAGGAAGGAAGGAAGGAAGGAAGGAAGGAAGGAAGGAAGGAAGGAAGGAAGGAAGGAAGGAAGGAAGGAAATTAGTTCATGGAAGGAGGCAAATTGGCTTTGGATCAGTATCTGATCATCTTTATAAGGTTGTACTCCCAGAACCTCCAACCATGGCTGATTTCATGCTTTTACTGTAAACACTGCAGTTCTTTCACAAGCGTGTTTGGCTTTGAAAGCAATACCTAATATTTGACTGCAATATCCATGGCAATACCTTACCTGGCTTACATATGATTCTTAGCTGATAGTAGGTCAAATCCTACATGCTTCTTTCAAGTCAGATTATGAGTTAAATGAGAGTGAAAATAATCCAACGTAAAGAAATAATACCTTTATAATTTTCAAAAATATATAAGAATTTTGTCTTCCTGAGGTACTTCTTAGGATGCATCTGGGGCCTGACTTTCCAGTTATTGTTTGTAAGGGTGAAAACTTTGAGCTGATCCTTCACTCTAGGCATCAGAATTAAGGGACTGAAATCATCCATGTAACCTTTCTTCACAAAGGAAAACATTTTAAAGGTTGAAAAAGAGTGAAGCAGCTTTTAAGTACTTTGAAGAGCAAGAATGCCAATGGTATCAACACAGAACCACTTTAAGCCTCAACTTCAGAAGAGTTTTGGGTATTAATGATACTGAAACTAAGGATGTTTAGCACTTCTGATTTACCATGGCTCACCAAAAACATTGGCAGCATTCAGTCAGCTGCTGCTTTTGAAGACATGGCCACTACTACATGATGTCGGCATTCACAACTGCGGCATGGATGGTAAGCACCACCTACCATGATGACTAACAGCAGAAGTGACAGTGATTCATCTTTTTCTGACCATTCTCCACTCTGTATGTTTTCTTCCATTACCTACGACTAAGAGACCTGAAGTGGAAATGGTCAAGCAATGCAGATATTGTGAAGATGACTTTAGCAACCTACCTCCTTTTGTGCTCATGCTAGATGTTAGAAAGAAACCATTTTAGCAATCTGTGAAAGGGCTAAATTTGACATTTGATTCACCCTATTCTAGGATTTTAAACTGTGATGTAAATTAGTCAGAAACCAGTCTTTCTTCCATTTTCTCTTTTCCAAATGTAATACAGTTAAATGACAGAGATTAATTACTAAAGTAATTACTGCTGGAAAGCAAAAGGACAGTTGTATGAGACAGTCTCTCACATGATGACCAAGTCTTTCTTGACAATTATGCTTAATTCCAACAATGATTATTCTGTGTGGCAAAATCTATCAGCACAAGGGCACACAAGCGTTGATGCATTCTCACTCACTAGGAAATATGAGAATGAGGTAATTATATTTGACTGAGGCTCAGACATTTTCATTCCCAGGGGCATCTCTAGGACCTTTTTTTTGGAGGTATACGTATAATTTCTTCCCTTCCTTGTACTGAGTACCCCATTTATTCCACTTCTGCTGCTCCTTTAGTCAGAATTGAATAAAATCAGTCCTTTTTTTATGCAGGCTACAAGTCCTCTCTGTCTTGTGCTTACGCACATGCTGCACACACACAGACTCAAACATGTGAAAATTCCTGTTTCCGTGTCTCAGTGTTTATGGGGTATGAGACTTGGCTGTATTGTTTCTAGTCAAAATAAGAAGGCTATCTTTTCAAATCACTAAAGATCTTGCTCTATTCACTAAACAGAGCAAACAATTCAAATGATTATTTAGAAAGAAGGCTAAGAAATTAGGAAGTAATTGCTCATTGATATAACTTTTTCTCAGTACCCAAGTACTCAAACTCACTGTAAATGAACTGTAACCACTTCTAAGGGCAAAGTGTTGTATGACATTCATATGGTTGATGATAACTCTTTCAAATAGCTAGGCTAAAATTTGCCAAATGGTCCCTTCCCTATAAAAAACGTACAGCCACATTCTCATTAGTCAGTGCTGAAATCCTTTACTCACAGTACTAGATGCCACCAATATGTCACCAGAGGCAGAGGATGTTATAGTCTTAAAACGAACAGTTCATTCTAAGTACTGATAGAAGGAAAATTAATGTACTTTACCGTGCTTTCCTTTATTTCTCTGAGTTTCTGTCCTACCCAGAGACACCTGCACTTTCATAATCTTTGAAGTGTATTGGGAAAAGCTTTTCTACCTAAGAGTGTGTGCACCTAATTGTGTGTGTGTGTGTGGGAGTGTGTGTGTGTGAGAGAGAGGGAGGGAAAGAAGAGGCTTCAGGCTCTAGTGCTTCCTTCCAGGTGTCTTCGTCTGCATGATTTCATCTGTGAACCATAATCAACTTCCTTAATGAAATACGTAATTAACATATTATAATTGTGGTAAAGATGATTTTGACAGAAATCATTTTCCATATCTAATACTATGCTAATTTAATCTGTTCCTCACTCCCCGACATGACCTTTAGTGATTAAGTTTCATGGCAGAATTGTTGTTTTTTTTTTTTGTGATGGATTGATTTATCCATAGCAGTTGATACTGCCTTTCCCTCCTTGGATGTCATTTTTCTCTGCGCCTCTGCTATGAAAAGGGAACACAGTGATGAGTGGACATGTGGGGAAAAGAAGTGAGGATCCGCTATGGGGTTTTGTTCTGCATGGGGTTGTGAAAGCTGATTATGGGAAAGCTCAAGGCAGGAGGTGATTAGTTTAGCTACTGACACAAGAAACTTCTCCCTGTGGTGAAAATGTCTGTAACATATCTCAGCAGAGAAAAAAAAAAGTAGCTTGGTAGGCGAGAGGGAACGAAGAAAGTTACATTAGTCTATGTTTGTATAGAAGTAGAATGTTTATAGCCATTTAAATGTTAACTCCCTTTCCATCTCCAGGTACTTTGAGGTGTAATCTCTAGGAATCGTTTTAAAATGAAAGGCATGTCAGTGGCACTGTTGAGAAGACTTTGGGAGCACATTGCAGCCTCATGTCAAGGAGGTAATTTCCTGGCCGGGTCCTGAGGGCTGGCACTGAGTAGATGCTGGAGGAGAGAGCAAGTTTATCAGGCCAAGGCAGAAAGCTGATTCTAGACAGAATATTAGACTCCCAGTTTGCTTCCCTACTGAGATGATTTACTTCATATGACAACAGGCAGAAAATAAAGAGGACCTCAGTTCGTCATGGGCACCCTCCAATTCTTTTTTCTGTAGAAGGGAAATGAGAGCTTTTCAGTGAAATGCCTCAATCCTTGTGAAAAATCTGGGATTCATTTGTTCTGAGATATGGAGGCTATTTATTTTTTATGGGAAGGAGGCAGGCTGTGGATAATAATACAGAAGGTAAAGCTGGAATACATATTTTCATGCCACTGCAGCAGTGTTCCCAAGAAAACATATGCTGGTGTTTGGGCCAGTCTGCTTTGTAACTATCACAGGTGATTGGCCTTATGAAACTACGCTACAACTGAATGGATCCTGTTACCAAAAAGCCTGATTGATCTTAAATTATTGTTTTTCTTCTGGGTGCTAATATCACCTTCATCAATTAGCAGATGGTCTTCACAGTAAACTCCCTTCCATCTCCATTTAGTCATGTCTCAACTAACCTTTTTTTTTTCTTTAATATTAAAGTTATCTAACTGAATTTTCTCCATGATCATGGGATCCCCCAGTAATGAATCATAGAATCATAGAACAGTTTAGGTTGGAAGGGACCTTAAAGATTATATAGTTCAATATTACTTCGAATGAAGTGCACAAAACTGAGCAAACTGATTTCAGGAAGTTTTGCACTAGAACATGTGGAAGGAGACTTCTGCTTCCATACATCAGAGGTATGATGCCCCCCATGGAAGCTAGCAAAAGTCACACCCGTACTATTTCACTGCTGTATGACACCATAGAATATTGTCCATCATCACCCATGTATGCAACTTTTGGCATTATAACTTCTCAAATTTCAGATTTCTTCTTCTGCTTAGTTATTTGCTTTACTTTTTAGGTTATCTCCTGTAGTCCACCTTGCATTACTTGGACATGATTTTCAAATTCATCTCATTTGCCTAATCCTGGAGTTTTATTGTTTTGGGTTTTTTTTTCGTTTTATTTTGTAATCCAATCATAATCTCTAGCAGTTGTCCAGCTACATTACAAACCATAGCAGGATCTGTGCATGATCAGTATTCTGCAACTTAATTGGATCTGTTCAATTATATAGAATGAAAAAGGATTCGAACAGTTGCTGAATATGATGTTTATCTTAATGTAGTATTATTAGAGTAACAGCTTCCTAGGGAAGTCTGAGAAAAGATCCTATAAAGTACCTTTTGTTACATAAATATATGCATGGAATTTTTAGTAAAGCTTGAAATATTTAGCATTCAGAAGAACAAGGAAGAGAGTAGAAGGAAGAATGACAAAGGGAATGAAAGACTTCTGTATCTGGAAAGATAGGCTAGGACATTTCAACTCATAAAAGAGAAGGGGCAGAAGGATCTTATAAAGCTCTTTAAAATCATGGGTGGGACATGAAAGGTGCACAGAAAACAGTTTGTTGTTTCTGATAAGACAAAAACCGGAGCAGCAAATAAAATGAGTAGGTGTGGGATTTAAACAAACAAAAGTATGTATATGATGAACAAATTAGAAGCATAAGTCATTCTGGTCGCTGGATATGTTTAGATAATTTCCCAATGTGAATAGGAAAAAAAAATTAAAAAATAAAAAGTAATATCGGAACTATTGGATATGAAGACACAGCTTCTAGTTAAGATGGACTGATTTCAGAAAAAATGTTATGGTAAGCTAGAGGAAGTGTTATTATGTCTTCATTTTGTTCCTATATCTTTTACAGATGAATGGAAGATTTTCCTGGCTTTAAATAACATGTTTTTTTTCCAGATCTTGTACTTGAATGATAGCAAAACAAGGTTTGAAAACATGGCCCCCATAGCATACTGGCTAAAAAGAAGTAAAAGCAGAAGTTACCCAACTCCTTTTCAATCTGAGACTCGAGGCAATGTCATAATTATGAATTCTTCTGTCCACAAAGTTATCAATGCATATTTTTTTAAATGAAAAATAGCTCTCACTGCTTGCTTATGCTACATCTGGATTGTAGTCCTTACAATTCTCTTGTGTTCTGGGTCTGGGGTTTGCAAAGGGAAGGTTTAGTCCTTCACTACAGCAGCATCTGGTCTCCACCTACCTTTCAGAGTGCTGGTACAACCACATCTTGACAGTGTGACAGAACAAGTGTGAGCTGGTTTGGCAGATGTGGGTAGAAGAGCTTAGATCTCAGCTACCTATGCAATACTCCTTTTTGTAATTAGTGCATTTAAGTCTCTCTCTTTCATGCTCATAGAAGTCACATACACACTTGCATGAGGGAACACACTATTTCCATTAACCTAGACCAAAAGCATATTAAACTAAATACCTTAACATAAATATTCCCCAATAGTTTACAGAAAAAAACATGATACCAATAAATGACATGTGATCATCATTTCCATTTTACAGTTCAGTATTAACACATCAAAGAAGCTGAGAATTGTAAGTTTGGGCCCAGTCTTCAACCAATATCCATTAACTTTTGTTTTACACAAGTAAATGACCAGTCCCAGGCTGACAGGACAAAATAAAATTCCCCAAATCTAATTTTGTATACTGCATTGAAGAGTAAAAAATAAAGAGAAAAATCTGTTTGAAATGATTGCTGATATGATTCAATGCTGCGAACCTAAAAGGAGCTTTGTTCTCTATCTTTGCAAATAAAATTGTCGCTTTTTAATTAACTTAGTGCCATTTCTTGGGGTTTATTTCAATATAAATTTGTAAAGCTAGTAAAACTCATCTCTGATGAAGATGAAGGTTTGTATGCAAAATTGCATTAGAAGCCTAGTGTCTTTTCTGTCCTCAGCTAGCTACAGTTTTAGCTGGATCATCTATGTTCTGCTCTTCCTTATACATACCCTGAGCTTTACTATGTGAAACCATTTTCTTTAATTCCAAAGTAACATTTTTAGCAGGGAGGAAAATTTCATTTTGCTGGAGATGACAATACAGTTAATGTAGCTCACAGTAGATAAAAACCTGAAGGGCAAGTGAAATAGAATCTACAGTTGTCTTGTGAATATACATATCTTGTATCATTTCCAGCTCTGGTTTCCCTGGGAATGTCACCGTGTGTGTTTTGCCCCTCTGTGTACTAACACTTCTTCCCACAGTGCAAATCTCAACATTCATATATCTTCTTGAATGTCTTTGGATCATTTGGCAAGTCCCCAGATGTTCATGTGGGTTGAGAAAGTCTTAGACACTTCAGTCAGGATTCTTCATAGACTTGTGCCGCAAGGCATATTGTGCCCTTGTCATCCCATGGTGTCCATCCAATTATACGGCCCTAGCCATGAAAATGAAATCTAAAAATCAGTAATATGGAACTGTGTTATATATACGAGCAGTGTGATGTGATTTTTCTGTCTTTGAATAGGCACTCTGGTGAATCACTAGTGTTACATGGTGTATCTAAGTGGCCTTTATGAAACAACCAAGCAGGTTCTGAGGGACTGATGGGTGATATACACTGAATTTGTAAAGAAAATACAAACGTGGGAGTTATGGATCAGATTTTAAAAGGTCAGGAATCAAACGTCTTTAGAAACCTAGCCCTGCATATCTGTGTTTCTTCTAAATTTGTTTGGAGGAGGAGGAGGAAGGGAATAAGGGGATATTTAAAGATGTCAGCACAGGAAAGTTGCCAAGTTGGTCTGGGTTTGTAATGGGCTTCTTCATACCTCTTTCACCTTAGGGATTTTTAAATGTTCTTTAAAAAAAATATATTGCATTGCTTTTTTTCTGTCTCTTGTCAACTAATGTAACCTAACTCATTAGAGCAGAACATAATGTTAAGCGGTGACATATTAAACAAATGTAGCAACATTTTATTGTCCTCCACTTCCCCTCCTCCCAAAATAACACAGCTAAGAGGCAGATGGAAGCTGCTAATCTGGGACAAAATAGGTACTTCTATAATGAAGTGATGCAAAACAGGGGTTTTAGTATGATTTTATGCCATTCATTAAAATTGATCTATCCGTTAGCATGGTGGATTGACTACAATTCCTTTCAGACCCTACAAGGAGGTAAAACACAGTTTGTGTCATAATACTGTCTCCTCAATATCTTCAGCCTACGCAGAGGCATGAATCCTGTAGCCATTATGTGTGCTTGACTGTAGGGTAACATTTAAATATCAGTTCCGTATGACTAGAGATGTGTCAATAATTCTAAAGACAGAGATGTGTCAACAAGCAGTTGGCTGAGTCAGCTAACTGCAATATTTGCTGACTCTTACAGCCGCGTACAGTCACTGAGCCACTTCCATTCAGCACTTCAATTTTGTTGGTGTACTGATAAATTGACAACACATATGGTACTGCATCTAATTTGGAGATGAATTGTATTCATTTTCATTCCAGCTCAAACTCCATGCAGTGTAACAATATCATGCTTAACCAAAGCAGCCCAGTTACACCAAGTAACATATACATATTTTCAGCATTCTTCTCTGTATTCTTTGTGATTTTTCCACTGGCAACTGCACCAATATATATTTCCAGAAAGAGCTTGTTTTGAATTAAAAATCCTGGAATTAAAACGCTTTTAGCTGAGACCATTGTATGTACATTTGGGGTATTCACAAATAACTTAAGGGATGCTGTCAGGAAAAAAACACAGCTATTCACAGAGTCTTATTTGGATTTACTGTATTTTCAGTTATGAAGTTCAGAATAATTTTAAATCCTTCGTTTACTTTTCCATTGCTACAGAGACATCTCAGGTTCTGACACATGGCCCAGATTCACTGCTTGCTCTGATGAGATTTTCCTCCTGACTTTCATTCATGATGACCATGCATTTCACTGGCATTTTGCATGGCATTGAAAAGGAAAGGGTAAACAAAGGAGGAGATTTCTAGAACTGTTTGAAAACCATCATAACATTCTTGTTCCTTGTGTCCACAGATATTCCTTGTGATAACAATAAGGCTGGGTGGAGATGGGCTGGGAACTATACCTCAGGAAGAATGTATAGAATCCAGTTTCTTGTGGCTTGAGGGATCCTCTTGGATTTCACTACCCTTCCACTCCTTTACTTTTGTAGATCCTCCAGCCCTTGCATGGCCAGAGACAATTTGGCAGAAAGGCAAAATGAGTGATTATCATCAGTCAGCCCCACTAAGGCTGGCAGTTTGGGCTTTTCATGAATAATCTGAGACAAATGATTTTATTCTCATAAGAAAACATCTTCCTTGCTCGAGCATTAGGCCGTACTTAATGTACCGATCATACATTTCCATTAGTTTTGTCTCTTTGCCACTTTCCAATTTGACTGACCACCTTACAAACTTAGGTAGTACCAGTCAGCAAATTCGCAAGCATTTTTATCAACGTAAGTTTAAATCTAGATACAAAACATAAAAATGGCATTTATCACTATGTTAGAAGACCCAGACAAGACATTAATGGAATTGTGATACTTGACAGACAGAACTAAATCTGAATCTTCCCTGCCTGCATAAACTGTAGAGCGTGTTTCATTTTCCACACAATAGCTATTCTGAATTTATACTGAAAAATAGAACCAGAAAGCAAGTTTTGCACATTAAATATCCGTACAATTAATAATTTACTCTTCCTTTACTAAGTGTGCTTAATCCCAAATAAATGAGAACAAAGACCTTAGCGGGGTTTTGATTAAACTGGGAGAAATATCCTCTTCAAAGAAAAAAAAAAAGGGAAAGAAAAAAAAAAAACCAAAACCAAATCAAAAAGCAATATTCTTAAATCTGAACAGTAAATACTGCCAAAAACAACACAGAAATCAACCTGTTTGATTCCCACTGAAATGTCTACTGCTTTTCCAGAATCTCTAATATGGACTCTAGTATTTAGAAAAGATCAGATGCTTAGTATCTCCTGTGTAGGGAGAGGTGATATCCATAGTCTCAGGAGAGAAGGCTCTATCAGCATTTTACATTGCAAAATGTGATAGCCTGAGATGCTCAAAATATTTTCCCAGTGCAATATTTTTCAGTCTGAGGGAAATCATTTCATCCAAATTGAACCTTCATGAAGGAAAACAAAAGATAATCTAAAAAGCCACAAATAAAATGCTTCACTGATACTTTGCTTTTTCATTTGAGAAGGTAAAATGATTGTACGAAATCCTTACCTTTCCTGGTCACTTGTTCTGCCTAATCGCCTGTCATACATGGCCTCTCATAAGTATGTGACTCCTCTCTGGTTTTGACAAACAGGGCTCCCGTCTAGTGAAGAAACTCCTGAAAAATAGACCTTCAGTTGGAAGTTTCCACCATCTCATCTCAGACTCAAGGAAAAAATGCTTAGGAACAGCAGTAATAGCTCTGCTGTAGAGTTGAAGGCCTCTGGCTAGTGTTGAATATGTGCACTTTTTAAAACAAAACTACGCTATACTTGCTGACTGCAAGTTACAAGGACATATTTTAATTTCTGTTTTACTGTGTATCAAGGCTAAGAGTTGTATGGCTACTTGCTCAGAATGGAATAGTTTTCACATATAGACCACCTTAAGTATATATTTTCTAGTTCTTTCCTTCTTAAAAATAAAATGAAATAATAATAACAGGGTCTTTTCTTTCATCATGTTGGAAAGCTTATGTATTCTTATCCCCTCCTCCACAAGTCCTTCAGGGATTATTTAATTATGGTCTTGTAGAAAACTCTACTGTATGGGATTTGGGTTTATGGGAAGTTCAGCTTTTCCTTTTCTTTTCTTTTATTTCTGCTGAGGGTCTCTTATGCAACATTGGACTGTTTTATTTTTATGATTTAAAGCAATAAATTGTGTTTTAGGGAAAGAAAGAAGACAGGGTCTTTTTTGAATTTGCCTTTGTATTTCCTAGAGTACAGAACACAAGCAATAATTTCTGGCTGTAACTTATATATATATTTTTGAGGGAGTGGAGGAAGGAAATTATTACCTACTTTTTATATACATATATATTTTTTAACAAAGCAGTAGGGATTTATATGGACACAATTGTTTAGGAAGTCCCAGAAGAATCATTCTGAGATGACGTGAAGTTATACACATATGCAAGTCTTTCAGAAAGCTACATGGCCTACAGTTTTCAGATTTTAAACAGCCTCTGACAGGAATATGCATAAAAAAATATTTAGACAAATGACATATTTTTATTACTTTTATTTGACAATCTAATTGAGTCCCAGACCATGTATATAACAAAAAGCAGTTATCAGCAGTAGCTTATTGTAAGGGAAGGACACCCATCCCTCCCCATCTCTTTTGTTTAGCCCCAGGGCTTGGCTTCTTCAAGTGAAAGGTGTCTAAAGACAGAGAGGAATCTTCACCACACTGAATTAAGAAGAAAACAAATCTCTTCCCCCAACCCACCACAACGAAAATATTCTCTGCTATTCAGTGAAACAATCTAGAATTAGGGGTTGCCTTTGACAAACACAGCCCACAAGGGCTTTATCACATAAATCACGCACTGTGTGACCCTGAGACATTTTTATATTATTTAACAAAGGATTTGCACAATGGTGACACCATGCCAATCCTAAACCCATTTAAATCTTTAACCAGTAAGTTTTTAATCACAGAGTGAGCAGGTGATAGGGCTTCTGCTGAGCAATACTTATGTTTCACCAAATAGGTGCAATTTTAATGCTTCTCTTCTCCATAAGAATTGTTGACTATCTAATTATGGTAGCAGTAGGCAATTTACATACCAAGCACAACAAAATTATTACAAGCCAAACAGATGAAGTTTTTTTTCCTACTTCCAGAACTAGAACGTAATTCATATTAATGGTTGAATGGGTGCAGATAAAATAAGAGCTGACCCGAGCCTCTGAATAGAAATTGAACAGAGCTAAAGCAAACCTTTCTCATGCAGACTAGTTGCTCTCATAGCAGAGAAGTTCATTTTTGGGTCACATATTGCCCTTAAACAACTGGGTTAGCTAAGGTCAGTCAGTCTGTGGCCACTGACTGATAAAAGCATCCTGATTGCTGCAGCGAGGAACGTTCCTAGCACCATACATCATGTCATATGTACCCGGAACAATTTGGATGAATCCCCAACTCCAAAAGCAGGAAAGGTCAAAAGTTTTTTTCTTGCTACAGGATACACTGCTAGTATATGTACATCAAATTAGATTGCACAAAAGACAAGATATAGAGATGATTTGTGAACTCCTTTTATATGACACATACTAAATAGCATGTAGCATGCAGAGAGCTGGTAGGTCCTGGGGCCAAAAATGAAGTTTAAGTTCAGTTTTTCATTTTAACTATAGATAAGTTTTGTGGTGGGGGGGTTGTTTGTTTTGTTTTTAATGCAGCATAAGTTCCATATCACCAAGGAAAAGATCATTGCACCTTTTAGAAACAAATTTTTTGTATACTGATAAAGTCAAAAAAAATTTCAAGTTGAACAAAATGATTCATTTTTACAAAATGAAAAGCTTTCAATGCTTTTATAGAAAGATATTAACAGTTAACATATTAGAAATACAATTTAAATGCTAAGTAACATTGGATATTAAATTTTATTAAAAATTATCATCCATAAAAATACAAATATCTAATTTATCATTTTTGTTTCTAAAATGTTTTACAAAATTCTTTAATGAATAAATGAATAGAATTGCTAGAATTTGCAAAATACACATAAATCAAACAGTATATTTTAAGATGCCTTTCATGTAGCATTATTTTAGAAAACAATTGTTCTGTGGGGCAATACCTTTGATGATCTTTCTAAGTCACAATAATCTACAGCTAAGTCTGGATTTGGAGAAGCTATGAAACAGCTGGACTTAACTGTTAAAAAACTCTTTTTATGAAAGTGCTAGTTGCAGGCTTTGGGATCTTTATTTTAATTTGACACCATTCTAGTAAGTTGTTACTAGAGACTGGGATTTGATTCTGACTGACTGAATGTATTTCTATCATGTAACACCTTAAACCTGAATTGCCTTGTTATTTTCAAGGGGAATTTTAGTTATCATAAAGCCGGAATAATGAAGAAAAATCCTTAATAAACAATTTTCTGTAGTTTTTAAATAGCTGCTCAATTCTGTTCCAGCTGTTTTATGTTGATATTACATAGTAAAACAACTAAAAAACTGGATTAACCTGGTTCTCAGAGATTCTTTGAACACTGAGCTGTCTAAATTGGCACAAAGCCACTTACAAAGCTTTTTTTCCTGCCCATTGACAGGGAAGTTAGAAAGGCAGCTAAGTTTTTTGCTAAGAACTAAATGCCAAAACATTATGTTTAAAATTGTAATATTCTTGGATGATATCCTCAATTTGCAGTTGGGATTGTAGCATTATCTGGATATGCTATGTTTTTCATTACTGACAACGTTGCTGCTGCTGGATGATAAACTTAATAGAGCATGTTGGTCAGCTAGATCCTAATCAAATCCCTTTTCATTTCGCACAAGATGAAGTTTTGCAATCAAAGAAATCAAAGGCAAAACTCCCCTAACTTCAGCTGGTTTATGGTTTTAAACATCCCAGCTTCGGGTTTAAGAAAAAGTTAACACTCATTAAAATCATGAAGCGAGCTTTGCAGACAGGTATCTAGTCTGCTTTCACTTGTGTTATTGTTTATTCTTCCAGTTCCAACTTTTAAAATGTATTATATATATGTATATATATTGCTTTTTCATATAGTTTTTAATTTGATTTTATTATAATGATTTAGAAAATACGATCCTTTCCCTCTTCTGGGATGACTTGAGAAAGAGATTTTTCACATCTGTGTGTGTATATGTGCTTACATTTCTTTATTCCAGTTATACACACTATCTGTTTAAGGATAATCACTATTAAAATACAAACAAGTGCCTGTGCTTTTCCCAATGGTGTAAGTTAATGTTGGGAACACTAGTCCCATGTGAACAACGTTTCCATGAAAATTCAGTCAGTAAGTGTTTAATACAGATATTGACGAAGTTTTATAGGGTCTTGATTCATAAAGGACTAGGGCTAGCAGTATTGAACACTCTTCATGATTTGCATTCTAAATCACCTTGCAAATTGATGGCACTTATCTGAGAGGAAAGTTAAGTGTTGAGCATTCACTGCTCAGGAAAGTAACTGATTAAGTACCAAACCAAACAGAACTATAAAAGGGATTTATGCTACTCAGAACATCTTGTCTAATTGAAAAAAAAATATTTATGCCGAACTGTAGGAATAAATGTGTTTATGCTTTTAATTTATTTTTCAATGGCATGTTTCTCAGTGTTCTGGCAGTATCTTGTTACAGAGCTTTGGGATTCTGCAGGTGATGCCCGCAGACACTAAGAAATATATATGGATAATAAGTATGACTTAGATAAGTTATCTGCACTGTGTGATGCTCTTTGGGCAGTTCATATAATGACTGTAGGATTTATTCAGATTGACTACCATGGACACCTTAATCACAGGTATTACTGAGAATCCTTCTACCAAAGGGGCAATTCAGATTGCTGAGAATTTGGGGTTACCAAAACATGTTCCTGATTTAGCCAGTGGAGAGGTTTCAGTGCTTGCTTGTTAGTATATCCAACTTAAAGTCTAAGGCTATCCAAAAAATACTCATATATTCAAGAAGGTAGTAAGACTACCTGTATTGATTGTGAACTGCGTAGTCTGAGTCGTAGTGATACCAACGTGTTGATATTTTACAGAGCCAACTGTCAAATCTTAGAACCATAGAATGGTTTGGATTGGGAGAGACCTTATGGATCATCCAGTTCCAACCCCCCTGCCCTGGGCAGGGACACCTCCCACTGGATCAGGCTGCTCAAGGCCCATCCAACCTGGCCTTGAACACCTCCAGGGATGGGGCAGCAACAGCTTCCCTGGGAAACCAGGGCTTCACCACCCTCATGGTGAAGAATTTCTTCTTAGTGTCTAATCTAAATCTTCCCCCTTCCAATTTAAAGACATTCCCTTTTGTCTTATCACTATAGGACCTTCTAAAAAGTCCCTCCCCAACTTTATTGTAGAGCCCTTTCAGGTACTGGAAGGCTGCTATAAGGTCTCCTTGGAGCCTTCTCTTCTCCAGGATGAACAACCACAACTCTCTCAGCCTGTCCTTGTATGGGAGGTGTTTCAGCCTTCTGATCATCTTTGTGGCACTCCTCTGGACCCATTCCAACAGTTCCATATCCTTCTTGGGGATTCCAGAACTGGACACGGTATTCCAAGTGGGATCTCAAGAGAGGGAGAATCGCACAGGCTGGACCAGAAAGCATCTGTGTCTGTATTCCACACAAGCCTTTGTTCTGTTTTAAAGTTGTGGGCAAATAATTTGACCTGTGTATTTCATCAGCTTTTCCTGTACAACGATGTTAAGAATCCTTACTTTAATATGTATTCTTACCTTTTATACAGTGAAGGTGAGGGAAGCAGGTGGATTTACAGCTGAACTGACTCAGAATACTGGGGTCACTTTTGATACTGGGTTCAAATTCAGGGTTTTACCATGTTTTTTACACTAAAGTCAATCTGATCATTGATAAAAATCAAATGTATTAAACAGAACCAGTAAATTATAATCAGTTCTGTTATGGACAGCCTTACATCAACATGCTTATGCTAACTCATCAATAGTTTAAACCGATTTCCTAAGCTGATTATGACAGAGTAGTGTTTTATACTATAACAGCAAAACCTTCTCCCTACTGCCTATTTTCTTCATCAGTAAAACAATGCTTCCTTCCTCCTGTGGCATCCCTTCTGCATAGTTTGTGGAGAAATGCTATTTCGTATTTGTATGCAGCAAAGTGTTTCAAAACTGTTTGGAGGCTTTATGCATCACAGCAACACAGGAATTAAGGAATATCTTAGGACATTTGATTTGTGCTGTTAGATTTCTAGCTAGTCCTATTACTAGTTAAAGCCTAGATACGACGTATCTTTGATCACCCAATTAGTCTTTAGCTACTGAAGCCAGTGAGACTTTTTGTATGGATAGAGTCGATTTACCTGAATCAAAGCTTGTAATACTAGCTTTTCATTTTTATTTGCTCTTTCAAACATTTACTTCAGCATAGCAATATTTAAGAATTTCATTTCAAGATTCTGTATGGATTAAAATAGCTGACACCTCTGTAAAGAGAAAAGGCTTCATATGAATTGAACACTGCCCTTCATCTAAACTGATGGATCCCAGAGAGTTCTATCACTTCCATATACAAAATCTTCCATGTTCTGATCCCATGTCAGGTCTGGAGCAAGCGGTTGCTGGTCTCCCCTCCTCTTTCTTCCAACCCTCCTTCCCCACCACATACACACATCGTCTCTCTTCCCTAGGCAGAGAGAAGACCCCTCAAAACAGAAAATAACCAAAACAATCCAGACCATTTGTCCATCAGGGACAGTTAGGAAGCAGGTCCCTTCAACATATCATTATCCGCAGTCCCATGGGACCATCCTTTCTGTTCTGTAGACATCAGATGCTTGGAAGTCCCAGTTTTGCTTTCTCTTCTCAATATAATTGCCGTAAATTATGTAGGGAATGGGGATGTAACCCTCCCACCCATGCTGCATACAACAAAGGGCAACATAAGCTAGTTGTTAAAAGTTATGGAGCAATATAATCCACACTCCTGAACCTCAAGGCAATCTGGCTTATGCTGCAATTTGGGTTTTTTTTTGAGCCCTGTGTACTTGGACAATATTTGGTTAGTGCTTAGAAAACCTACAGTGCTTGAAGTCTTAGCCATCTTCTGTCATACTAAACAGGATCTTCTCATTTGCATTACTAACAGCTGAGCTAACCTCTTAAATGTAGCTAAATGTTATTAGCCATCATACAGAAAAATTTAACTTTTGCCACTTAGAGAATCTTTATATTTATGGCTTTGAGAACAGAATTACCTGATTTATCAGTTATTATCCACTACCATATTCTTCACATTCTATCTGGTGCTGCTGGTTTATTATGTTGACCTCATTTCCACTGTCACTGCAATTTAACTTCTGTATTTATATTTCACAGATATTTTCTATAATTTAAAAAATTATGGCTGCAGTATGAGAACAGTAGCAGACACACAGTAAACTTTGCATTCAGATGATCATCATTGTTCCCAGTTTAAGAACTAAAGAGGAGACAACCTGAATAAAATCTGATTAAAGCGATAAAAATGGTCAGGCAGAAAAATGAGGGGAAAGAACAGGGTTTGTAGTATTAAAATCCTGGAAATGGTTTCTCCTGAAATCTCAAGCATGAGAATTTCTTGAACTGTGGTCCACAGAATTCTTGGAATAGTGCACAGAAAGAGGAATTTCTAAGATGTTGGCTTCTCCTCTACTGTGAAGAAACAAAAGAGAAAGGACAAATACAATTCCTAATACTGTCTTCATCCTATTGGCAATTTCTCTGCAGAAATTCTAAAGTGAGGGAAAATAAAAACTTGTGCATCTACATGGCTCAGTAAATCAATCTCCCCATTGAACACTGGTGTGGACAGAAAAATATGCAGGAGATACAAACCTACTTTGGTTAATGGCTGGGGAAGGGAAGGGACAGGAAGGTCCAAGCTATGAATATAGACAATCCAGCTGAACATCTTTGCAAGTATGTAGAAACATGAGCCAATATGTCAGACATGAGTATCATAACTAAGGGTGGGTTAAAAGGCAGTTACTTCATACGAAATAATCTTTAGAAATTCATCAGCGCAGACTTTGGAAAGATTACATTTGGTTTATATTAGAGCATTTTCACAATTTTAACTCTTTTGATTGAAATTCTGTTTCAAAAGAATTAATCAATTACTTTAGGGAGTTGAATTCCTGCATTAATAAGTTATCAGATCCAATGAAACAGAAGATTAAACTGAAGACTAAACTAATCTAAAAGTTTCCACTTAAAGTCTGAAAACTCTGATTGGGTTCAGCTAAGCTGGTATGGTTTGTCAAAAGGCCCCACCAAAGTAAAACAATAGCCGGCAATTTCTACTGTCTTTAATGCAATTTCAACATTTGCTTTAGTAAATTACTTCCACCTCAGCATCTTCACTTCTTCATAGATGGAAGATCTTCCTAAATTCTACAGAATTTGGAATGTTATTGTAAATTAAGCCTGCAAAAACCTGTCTTTCTTCAAAATTCATATCAGTAGCAACATCATCTTTCAAAACTGGCTGTTACTGAAAACCAGACCCACAACAACAGATATATCCAGATGCGAAAGTGTCATTCATTTATTTATGCATCCTAAATTCCACTCAATCTCCATTTTGATATATATTTTCAATTGCCTGTTCAATTGATTTGTTTTGGCCCTGACCCAGTAAAGTTCTTTAATACATTTTTGTCTTAAAGTTACTCAGGGGCAAGACCTGACTATGTACTTTCTATAAAATTCTTACCACAATGATGAGTTTTTGTTGTAATGGTTGCCAGTCAAATTACATTTTGGTATTTAAGTAAATTAAGATGAAGATCTGATATAGCATCTAGAGAGGGAAATACAAAGTCTTCTCTCTCCACGTGGTCCTACTTCTGAATATTTCCAAGATTCAGTTGAATCTTCTTTCTTGAATGTTCCAAGTTTTCATCAGGATTCAGAGAAATTTGAAGAAGGCAACTCCTCTCTTTCTAAGCAGAAATTACAGGAATATTTTTCTCTTTAAAAATACGTGGAACAAAAAATTCCTCTACAAAATAAAACTACAACTTCAAAAGAATATGAAAATACATAATCAGTGAAGAATTAACTTGTGGCAGACTATTTTAGCAAGGCATAGAAAATAAGGAGAAAAGATTTTCAAATCCAAGAAGTTTCACAAGTGTTCTGAAAGAATTCTATCATCTACAGCTCAAACCCCAGATCTTTCAAAACTAAATTAATCTAACACTTTATTCAGAGTTCAGAAGCTCTCTGCAAGGCTGTTGACTGTTTTTCTCTTTTTTAGTTGTCTCAAGGCTGATTTCTAAAAAACCTTTAATATTTACAACATGACTCTTGATATTTTTGGTTTAAATTTTGATTGTGATATTGTAATGACTAATTTTAATTTTGGGTTTAATTTTTTAAAAAATGCTAATAACTTAAGTCTGATCAAACTGCTTTGCCTGACTTAAAACCTGTTTCTTTGCTGGTATTGAAATAGCTGTGATTTAAGGCAGTAGTACTAGCCAAAGCAACAAAACATCTGTCCTTCCTTAAGAGCAACCAATAGTTTAAGTCCAAGACTCAGTAGAGTTTTTCTTCCAGACTTAATCCTACTTTTCTGTGTGTTTGAGAAAGCCAAAGTTTCATCATACTGCCTAGAAGGAAACTCCTCCTGCAAACCACTGAAGGAAGACTCTTAGTGACAGGATGCCTTCAATTTTATCTATGGTGATCTGCTCCCTCTGATTACAGCTTTACAGACTTTCCCTGGTGTCTTTCTGCTCTTTGATTGTCTACATCTATTTTTTTTTATCCACCTATCCTAGTGCCATATCAGATTGGGTTTCTCTCAAATGTCAGTGTGTACCTGGAATTAAAGCTTCTCTCTCAATACAGATGTCACTTTCTCATAGCCATGACCCCTCTGCCTTCCCTCCATTGCACTCCCATTTTTTTGTATTCCCAACCCTTAGTCATCTTAAACACAGCAACAAAGCTGATCTAACTGTTTAAAAGCCAGCTTCTCCCTAAGTAACTTGGATGAAAACTTTTGAAACTGTGATTCGGAATAGATGCTGTCAAGAAAAGAAAGACATGATTGAAACAAAAAATAATCCTAGAATCAATATGAGAATCTGGCAGGTCTTTATTATCAGCAGCACATACACATTCTGCCAAAATGCAGTGCTTGAGTAGTAAAAGATATCTTATTGCAGCTGCTGAGGCTTGAGTCCAAGTCATACACTGATTTTATACCCAATGATGCCCTCAGTTAGCTCAGCTGAGAGTATTTGGCCTTTAAGCATAGAAATGAATACTTCCCACAAGAACCACTCCTGTGGCCTCATTTATGAAACGCTTCTGGAGAACCAGTTCTGGTGTGTCATCTACACCATGGAGACCAGCACATCTACTACAGGAACAATTGTTTAGAATCAAAAGTCTTTGCTGAGATTATGAAAATTAACTTGCAAAAATAATGACAAATACACCTGAAATGTACCTACAATTATCCAAAATTAGATTAGTTACATGAAATAGTGACCCTATCAGAGGGCAAAAGGTGAAGGATGAAGACCTTATACTGTGCTATTGACTCATTTCCCCTAGCAATCATGACAATACGTGGCAGACAAAGAAGAAGAATAGTTTACTTTCAGCTGTTAGTATATCCAGCTCTGTCTAGTCCAGAGTCAAGCTATACCCAGTACTTACAGTTTGCATCTAATCCATTAAAGCCTGGTATTGCAGTTTTGCTTGAATTTTCTTTCTGTGAAAACTACTCTTGCATGTCTTTCTGCCTAGTGGCAGAGTTTCAGGAGGAAAGATGATGACTCAGAGCAGAGTACAGTCTGCTAAAAGCTGGAGAACATAGGTAAATACTCCCTGAAGCTGAAGAAGGAACTGAAAGTAGGACTCCTGCATCTGCAGAGAGTGCCTTAATTACAATTACATTGCAGGAATGTGGAGTATGTAGGATATTCCAATAACATGTATTTTTTATTGAATTCAGCTAGATGGTTGCCAAGACAAGCTGAAAATAAATCGACTATACCAAAATCATTGGAGATTTCAAGTATAGCATGTGGATCCCAGCTAAACTCAGACACAGAAATACCAGACTTAATTCTTCTTTCTGTTAAAACGATAGCACTTATCCTTATGAACAGAAGGTGAACGCCGGACATCAGGGGAATCTTACAGGTGAAAATGACGGCATCTGCGAACTTCTCAAGAGGTTTTTACTTAAGAACCTAAACTTCACCCAAGAACACTACTGTAGTCAGCAAAAACCTTCCAACAATAAGGTCTAAATGACTTGAAAAACATATCACAGAAAGCCCTAGCTGGAGTATGAGATAGGACCAAGTAAATAACTAACTTCTTCACAACTGGATTCTTTCTTTTCCACGCAAAAAGAGGAATCATTTGTGGATAGGTCAAGAGACCTTTGCAGTCATCAAGCTGCTTATTTATGCAGGACTGAAAGATAAACAATACAACGAAGCAGATTCACAAGTGCAGATACATGTATTAGTCCAAGCAAAGGATGTTGGCTAATCAGAAAAGTAGTTAGTATTTCAAAGTCCCCTGTGTTTTCCATGCTAAAAGAGATTAAAATAGCTGAAGGGTTTTTTTAAATTTCATCTTCTGACAACAATTTGTAAACATTTATCATAGAGTTTCTGGGCTCAATCAAATCCAGCCATACCCTTGAGAATCACCTCTGTTTTATGCTGAAGGAGCACAGGAATAAGTAGAGGATCTGGCTTTTTCTGCAACACATGCGTTCCGGATGCCACATAGTTCTTCCAAAGGAGAACAAGGAATCTGATATTTTCTATCATTCATGAACAGTCACTGCCAAAAATCTGGACTCATTTATCTCAGTAGACTCATCTCCATCTCATCTCCTCTCCCATGATTAATCTTTCATTCCTTCTGAACTAATTGCTTGATTTTGCATCTGAGTTTATCTTAATTCCATTGCTCCCAGCAAATCTGAACATAAATGAACCTTGACTATCTCAATATCTCTGTCATGGTAGAGGGAGAAAGGACAAGACAAGAGAAGTCTAGAGGGGAAGCCCATAAATATGTTGGGGAAAAATACAAAAAAAAAGCTTGATTTCTCATTAAAAAAAAAAAAAAAAAAAAAGACCCAAATCCAAAATCCTCAACTAGTCACCATGGTATTTATATTGGATCTGATCTCGTATTTAGAATAACAGAGGCAATCTGGATTTAACAGCAGAACTGGATCTAAACAGTCAAAAGAAATATGTGTTGTTCTGCTCTGTGGTTTTTGTTCAGGTTCAATGCCAGTTCTGAGCACTAATCTCATTAAGATGAGCATAGCAGCTCATTCTACTCAAGATTTGCTCAAAATTTTCAAAGGCATTTAAGAACAATAGTAAATCCTTGATATGGATTTTTTGGCAATGCACAGAGGAGGAATTGTCTGAGATCACAGTCATGGATTCCTCAGGAAGAAGAACATGGCACTGCTTAATCATCACTTGTATTGTTTGGGTTAACAGTCAGTTTCTCTCTTACTGGAACTCAAATATCATGTGTAGAGTCTGATTTTCCCCAGAGGATCCTTGACACTGACAGGTTCCCATGCTGTGTCTCTTGTTCTTAACATACCCCTGCAAGAGATGAACACTTAGTTAGATTCCTTCCTTCCTACACTCACCACATGAGTCTTTGAAGATGAGTTCATAATATAACTAATATTGTAATGGACATTATGGATGAAAACAAAGTTGAATTAAATGAATCACTTGACATTCATCTTATACACTTAGGGTTACAAAACACTACTTTCCTGAAAAAATCATGTATAATTAACCCTTCCCTGCAAAACTTGAACAGAGCTTTATTCACTTTCTTCATCATATTCTCAAGTCAGCAGCAATCCCTGCATCTCTGCCTTGCGATGAACACAAGTGCCTACTTTACAGTGCTGAGGCACAGTATTATCAAGTACTAAAAGACATTATTTCTCCAACAGCATTTGCAATCTTAATATATTGCAGAAGGGGAAAAGTGAAAAAATCTGAAAGCACCTGATAAGGAAATGGTGACACAGTAGGAACTGGGAGAGAAAGCACCATCCACAGAGCATTGATTTTCTGACCGCTGCTGGGTGTTCAACAGCAAAACGAGGATTGAAGATATTTCTTCAGTACTGGAAAGACATTGAGCTGCTGGAGCATGTCCAGAAGAGAGCAATGAAGCTGGTGAAGGGTCTAGAGAGCAACTCTTATGAGTAGCGGCTGAGGGAACTGGAATTGTTTAACCAGAAGAGAAGGCTGAAGGAGACCTTATTACTCAATACACAGCTTGAAAGGAGGTTGTAGCGAGGTGGATGTTGGTCTCTTCTCCTAAGCAACAAAGACCAGAAAAGGTGGCCTCAAGTTGCACCAAGGAAGATTAGATTGGATATTATAAAAAAATGCTGAAAGAGAGGTGAAGCATTGGAAGAAGCTGCCCATGGAAATGATGGAATCTCCTTCTCTGGAAGTGTAAAAAAAAAAAAACATGTAGATGTGGCATTCGTGACATGGTTTATAAGGCATGATGATGTTGGTCTAGCATTTGGTCTGGGTGATCTTACAGGTCTTTTCCAACCTTAATGATTCTCTGATTCTGTGATGTATAGTTGCACACGGCACAGAAAAATGCACAAGAGGCTGATAGAAAAGCTTACATAGTGGGTAATGAAGACTTGCTAGGATTACCTAGGCTGTTGTGGTACAAAAGGACTTGATGATCTAGGAGGTCTTTTCCAACCTAGTGATTCTCTGATTCTATGACATGCAAAAATTTGGTAAGGCTGTTTTCTACTCAAGAGCTCAGCCTCTGTGGGAGGACCAGTCCACGGGCTGCAAAACTTGTTCCCAGGTTAATGGCATGAAAAAAGTAAACTGACTGCTGCACAGACTGTGCATGTTTGTACACAACGCTCCTCCCAACACATTCTCTGCATTGTTGACTTAACTGCAGAGGATAGGCCTACTTTAAAACAAAGCCAGAGATCAAATGAAGCATTGTTTGTAAGGATGTCTAGAAAATATGTTCTCTCAGCTCTGCCTAGTCCCCTACAGTTCCCAGTGCTGGCAACGCTAGAGATTTTAGTATGACTCTTGCATTATTTCAATGCAATCAATATGAAACACTTTGGAAAGCTTCATTTTGTGAAAAATTCAGGGAACTGGACTTGGTTCAATTTGGAGCGAATCCATATGTTCAGTTCTTGGAATTTCCTGTAGGAAATATCATTTTTCAACCAGTTCTACTCCAGAGGGCAAGACGAGGCTCATTGGCAGCAGAGCATGAAGGGCCTTCTGTGTCACCATCTTTGTTTTAGTTATTCTGCAGACAAATTGAAGTTTGCCAGGACTGAAAGTTAGAAGACTCATTTATTTCATAAAAACCACAGACTTCCAGTATTGTGGCTTTCAGTCATTACCCATCTTTCGATTTGCAAAGGCAAGAGGCAATCCCTAGTCTGCTTCAATATATCTCATGTACAGCTCCAGAAAATTCACAGAGATAAACCAGAAAAGGCCACGTGTTTTTTTTTTCTGGTTTTCTTTATTTCTTAAAAGTGGAGTAGTTGTTTTTCAGCTTGGTCAAACCCTAAAACATATTCACAAGTCAGTTGAAATTGTCCCAGGAATGCCAAGTAATCACGAAGGTCATTTGATAGATTCATGAGCAGTTTCTAAGGTGAGTGAGGAAGTCTTTATTTAAGATTAACCTTATCCAGGCTGATGCTGGTGATATGTTGCATTCTTGAGGTCCTCCGGGATGAAGGTACTAAGCAACTGGAACAATTATGTGCAGTATGGAAGTTTCTGCTTTACACGTATATTGGCAGATATTGTATGCTCATGTCTGACTATATTTCTCCATACTGGTTCAGCTCGTAACTTATTATGAACACTTTTTGTTCTTTCTTCCTAGCATATGCCTGCTTTTATCTCATCCATTACTGGCACATGTATCCTCAAAACATACCATAGCAGCCATTTCAGTATAACAGATGGGCAAGAGGATTATTTGTCCTGATACTTCATTCAGAAACCACATTTTGTTTGTATTTTATATTGACATTAAAAAGCTTTTCAACCAATGGGGTTTTTCTTCCACGTTAGTTTCATTTTATTTTATTTTTTAGTGATCCAAAAAGGCATGTTCTTCTTTTTTTTCTGCTTCAAGAGCAGAATGATAGCACTGCCTGGGGGTTACCCATAGCAGCATGCTAACTTCTAACGCAAATCAAACACAAAGGCTGATGAAGAAAAGATGCAAAATTGCTACTGTACCATTGGAAATAAAGCTAAAACATGAAATTCAAAGGCTGGATGCTTGATAATGCAAGGAACAAAAAAACTGTTAGGAAAAAAGCTATCAAAAATTATAGAAATCGGGGGAAAAATAAGCAGATTCCTCACAAATCAAAATGGATTTTGAGATTTATCAGATACATTTTGGGGGTAATTTTTGTACTAAAGACAAACAGGCAGGCATAGCAGGGAACAGTTAACTGTATTGACAAGGAAGTAATACTTCAGGTTGTGGAGCTTCTAATTGCATACAGCAGTATGTGGTTTGTTGCTTTTTCTTCTTTTGGAATATTGAAATTTTATGCTTCAAGTGGGGATTACCTGATCATCACGTAGATGCTTTGCATGACAAATAGTCATTGACCCTCTGAACTGAAGGTAGGACCTTACTTGGACCTAACTTTTTCAGGATTTCACACTTTTAGCAATCACTATGTGGTAATAAAGCTAGATTTCTGTGTTTAACATGTATCTGTAAAGAGAGAATCATATCCCTAGAGCTTGCAGCCCTCACTGAACACATAAATCAAAGAAAAGTTTTACTGTCCAAGTAGTAGAATGGCTGGAATGTATCACTGAGGGATTGATGTCCCTTAGGTGAAACAACTGACACTCACTGAAAGAACATCATCTGGAGTAAGCTGCACAAGTTTAAAGTAAGTATGTTGCAGAAAATTCCAATGTGGCATTTAAATCGGCCAAATTTTCCATGTTCTGGATGGGGATCAAAGTCAGAAATTTTATTATTTCTGATCCTAGAAGATCATTTATAGCAATTTCCACACAAATATAACTAAAATCCCCTTTCTGAATTCACTGAGTTCATGAAAATATTGAGACAGCATTGCAAAGCTAATCATTAGTGAGAAGTAGACTATTTTTAGTGACCAGTATCAGCGACCATTAACAGTGAGATAATAAATATGGGACCACATGCCCATCAGAATAATTCTAGGAACACCTAGAACAAATTAAAATACCTACATGGACAATTTAATCCTTCTTATACAGGTCTTTGGCAAGTTTCTCCATAAACTTGTGTATAAACTAGGACTGGAAACATGCTGAGCCATATTTTATGTAGCACCATTTCTCTATATTACATACAAGAGGAAAACAGAATATTTGATTTTGCTCTGTTTTCTTATATAGAACAACTTGACCAGAGGGTATAAAAAGTAAAGTACCTGCATTTATAAATTATACAGAGATTCTCCTTTGTGGACAACTTCCAACTATCAGCTTACTGAGTTCTACTGTGTGCATATCCAGAATAAACCGTGAATAAAATTTGTTAGCAAAATACGATAAAGCAGTTGAGTAGGCTGCAATTTTATATCTTGATGACATCACTATAACAGATACTAAAAAAAAACCCAATATTTTTACATTTGCCTTCATTACTTTTGTCTAGTTTTTGGTTTATTTGAGCATGAAAATAAACATATGTGAGTGTAAGTTTTGATACTACAAAACTTTTGAATGTTGCTATTCCCTCGACATACCAATTACGTCTAGAAAGTTTGGGTTATCTAAAAATGTTTCTGTTTGATTCATCTTCTCCCCCAGCCTTTTCTGATTTTCTGGATTTCCTGGTTATTCAACTGAGCACAAATTGCTGTTCATACAGATGCACTGCCATGATTTCTGATTTGCAGGCTGTCACTCCCATTAATAACCTACTAGGCTGTCACGCTGTCATTCCTTGTTGCTGCAACGATTTGTTTCAAACATAGAGGCTGATTCATGAAGAATAAAAAAAGCAGTTGTCCTGTTTTACAGGAAGCTCAAAATATTTATGCAGAAAATGTGTGAGAAGCACACACACCACTTTTATCCTGAAGAATGTGATTGCCAGATACCCAACTTGTTTTCCTGAAAGAAAAGAGAAAGAATATAGACTGGATTCTCTGCTCAATATTTTTTATATGAAAACATAACACTTTTAATGAAATTTTCCCCTTGTAAAATATCCTCAATGTTCAGTTCCAGGGTTATGATATGATAACTCCTTAGGATGAGGCAATGGCTTAAAAACTCATATCGAAGCTGATTTTATATTTCACCCTTTCTTTCCTAGAAGTATTGATGGCATTTATCTTGGCAACAACAACAACAACAACAACAAATATCAGTGCCCTTTCAACCTTTGTTTTTTTTTCCTCGTTCAGAGGTACTTGCCCAAATTTGACTCTCCTCGATACTGGCGCAGCCTCATTGCCTTTTACAGACTAGTGCTTTTGGATGAGGGAAAAAACGTGGCTGGCTGGATTCATTGTTCAATTCCCCTTTATACTGCTGAACTACTCCATCACTAGGAAAGGTCAGATAATTTTCAGGATGGGCAAAACCTCACTGATGAATAAACCAGCACATGCATCCATACAATCTGGAAAGTGAACTGGGACTGAGTCAAAATCGTCATGGGTTTTGACCAATCTGGAAGTGCCAAGGGACTTCTCACCCTGTGAACTGAAAGCCCACAGTTTATTTGGCAGGTGTTGCTGGTGGCAGTGGGAGAGCAGGGCATGTCCCCTCTGCTGTGCCTGCTCTCCCGAGTGCTTCCCAGCACAGCACGAACATCATGCTCTGTACTTGGCACTGGTGAGACCGCACCTCGAATCCTGTGTTCAGTTCTGGGCCCCTCACCACAAGAAGGATGTTGAGGCTCTGGAGCGAGTCCAGAGAAGAGCAACGAAGCTGGGGAAGGGGCTGGAGAACAGGCCTGATGAGGAGTGGCTGAGAGAGCTGGGGGTGTTCAGCCTGGAGAAGAGGAGGCTGAGGGGAGACCTCATTGCTCTCTACAACTACCTGAAGGGAGGTTGTGGAGGGGAGGGAGCTGGGCTCTTCTCCCAAGTGACAGGGGACATGGTGAGAGCGAATGGCTTCAAGCTCCACCAGGGGAGGTTTATGCTGAATATTAGGAAAAAAAATTAACAGAAAGTGTCACTGGGCACTGGCAGAGGCTGCCCAGGGAGGTGGTTTATTCACCTTCCCTGGAGGGGTTTAAGGGATGGGTGGATGAGGCGCTGAGGGACATGGTTTAGTGTTTGATAGGAATGTGGGGACTCGATGATCCGGTGGGTCTTATCCAACCTGGTGATTCTATGATTCTATGCTGGGATGTCTGGCTTAGCAGCAGTGGGGCTGGATGACCCCCTTCTTGAAAAACCTCATTCCTTGCATTCACCATTGCGTTCACATATTTGCAGTTTTTTGAGGAGCTGGAGCTGCCAGGAGCTGAGATCCTGGACTTTTTCTGCCACCAAGGACCAACGGTTGGCACATCTGCCTTAGAAACATGCAGAAGGTTTCTGAAGGTGGAAAAGTCGTAAGAGAACAACACGGGATGATAATGTGTATCAAAACTGGGAGAGAAGACAAATATGAATACTGTTAAGGTCTCAGCTGCAATATTGGCTCCTAGTTTCCCATTTTTCCCATGTCATCCCCAAACTGCTTCTCTCCAGCCCAGACTTGTGCTATCTGAGCAGAGTGAAAGTTTCCGCTCCCCTTCCCCTCCTCTTCCAGCACTGCTCACTGCCTGCTCCGAGTGCTGCCTACAGATGGTTGTTAATGAGCAAACTACTTAAAAGTACCTACTTAAAAATGCTTAAATCATTAGGCTGACTTTGTACGCTGTAATTTAGACCGATATTTTAAAGAGGCAGCCTCCCAATTACAGTGTTATTTTTATCTTCCATAAGGCTCACACATTAACCCACTTGAAAATTTCTCCCTGCCAAACAGTATCAACAGCTAGTCCCAAACCTGTCAATGCCATAGTATTTTCTAAATTGATGTTTAATTAATGAAGTACTGTAGCAACAGGTTCTCTCCCTCCTTTTTTAATTTGATCTCCATGGCATTATAGGAACCTAAAGCTTCCACTAGGCATATATTCCTACTGTTGCCTTGTCGCAGGAAATGTATATTCATTTTAGTCTTGCTGAGGCAATTACAGTAGCCACCAGTTGCCTACAGCAGCTAATCAAAGTGATAACCTGCAAGTTCTCAACTCCCCATGAGACAGCCCACTTGCCTCCAGCTGATGAATGCCAAAAGAGCAGCATGGGCCCACCAGTAATGACACAATCATCTAAGAGAAGTTTTTAACTAACTCATGGTTTGATAAAGACTCTATTAACATCTGATAAAGAGAGGTCTAGGTAAAACATTCTGATAAGTTTGTTTTTTTTTTTTTAAAGGGAAATACCAGTGCTGATGTAAATATCCACTGGGTAATATTAAGCTGATATTTGTCTACTTGTAACCTTTGCACCTCTCATGTCGTGGAAAATGCTGAAGTCTTCCCCAAGTGTTTTCAAGTGTGACTGACCTCTGGCTAATATGCTATCATATCCTTGCCCTAGTCCAGCCACAGAGTCAAGCACGTTTCATCTTAAACTAAAGCACAATTCCATCGGTTTTTAAAGGATTCAAAGGCTTAAGGTTAAACACATAGGAACATCATAGAAAAGTGGGCTATTATGCTTCTGGAAAGTAGTACCCCAGATTATTAGTTTACATATTAGTCGATGTTGCCTACAAATGCAAGAAGCTGAACAAATTTTAGTAGTAGAAGTAAAGAACATTTATAAATATTTCACGGTTCTTTGCTAACAGAAGGAATTGACCACATTGGTAGGAAATCTTCAGGTCCTCCTGCATGACCAGTCTCTCACTTTTGCTGAGATTTTATTATTTGGAACAAAGGTGTGCTTGGCAAAAACATGACCCTTGTCAATATCTGCCACTGTATTGGTGACAAAAGCAGCATGAAAGATGTGCACTATATTATTGTGCTATTCCATCAGTGTATTTCAGAGTTCAGTGCATAAAAATTTAGAGTGAATGAAAAGATTTGAAGGCTGCTTCTCAGACCTTAACTTGATTCAATGACTTTGCAATCAAACAGACACACAGCTTCATGGTATCATCAAGATCCTTGAAAAACAACAGAAAAAAAACCCCGCAGAACTCCCTTCCCCTAGAAAGTAAAAGCTACACGAAGAAATTCTCCGTGTCTAATCTAGATATTAAATTTGAAATTTCTCTTTAAGGCTTCTGGTCAGGTTTTGACACTGGATTTCAGGATATTCTAATTAGTTATGGCCCTGAAGGAAACCTTTCTGGCTTCTTCCCTGTGTTGTCAGGAGACCTAGAGGACTCCAGGCAGCAGGTTGCAAGGAGACGGGTTTAGATTAGTACATTTCCTAATTGTGTCATTCTCATTGACCAGGGAATGGACTTCTGCTTACCATTTCCTAGTCTCATTAAAAAGCTGGTGAGCTATTGAAGGCTGCAGTATCCATGTTTTAGGACTGTCACCACCTGCAGTGGCCATTTCGTGCTTTGAAAGACACATATCATCATGCAATGGTTATTATTTTTTAGCTCAAGAACTCGGAGGACACAAACAAAGCTCAGAGTATTTCTCTGGTAAGAGGAAGAGGTGATTGTCACCTTGGGAGCTTAGGTGATACCCAGTTGGAAGATCACACCAACTCAGTCGTATAAGCAAAATCAATTTTTCACCCACAGAAAATGTTAGGATTTATCTTCATTTGAAAAATCAAGATAAAAAAATAACCTTTCAGCACCTTTTTCTCCTAACTGCACCAAGACAGAGGATGTTCCTCAGCTGCAGTGATGTCTGCTGCTGGCAACCTGTGGGTCTCATCCTTACATGAGCAAATATCTATTACGCACACAGGATGCTTTTCAGCAGTGGCCCCCAGTACACCAGCTATATATGCATCCCAGAAACTCCTTGTCTGTCATACTTTTGTGACTTTTGACTTAGTTGGAGGGTTCACGAGAGGTCTGAGCTGTGAATTCATTTTCTGAGTGATCCCAGTCTGATGGGAAGAAATGATGAACCTCTAGCAATCCTTTAATTTCAGTAGATTTCCCGCAGTTCTTGTCTCCAAATCTTCCTGACAGCTCACAGAGATAACTAAGGAAAAGTAAGGTTCAACCTCACGGTTTTTTTTCCCATTTTCCCAGTTTCCACTAGTGTTGAATATAATTACAATGCAGTGGGAAAATCATGTAGAAAGAGACTTTTTAATCAACAGTCTTGCTTCCAGCCAGCAACAATGAATTTCTGCAGATTTTGAACAGCAAAAGCACATTCCTAGTTTTTTTCGTTCTCTCAGCATAACATGCTATAGATCACTTATCAGGAAGACAGGCTAATTTGGGAACAGAAGCTTAAAATTGTCTGGAAAATGGGATAATACTTCCATGAACATTTTGACATTTATTTTTTGCATCTCAAACTTCAAAACACAAACGTACACAAAGACCCAGAACTGCAAATTTCAAAATGTTATGATTTACCTTTTGATGTAATGGTTAGCTAAATTCTAACTGCAGGACCAAACCCTCCTTTTATAAACATTTTACATGAAATGTAAGAAGGTTGCAATTTTTGGGCGATGAGTAAGTGAAATAGAATATATCCTGTATAATCTGTATTACCCCAAATGAGGAATGGCTTTCCTTTCTAGGCCAACGTCTTTTGTAAACTGTGTACATTTGATCTGAAACACTGAGTCAAAAATTAAAATAAATCCCACATTTATGGGAGTTATTTATGTGTTTCTACAGGCACTTCACAGAATCAGGTTTAAATACTCTTACATTAGAAAGTATGGGATAAGATGTTCATTCTCTGTATTTCAGATATCTGTTGAAATAAGACAATGTTCTTAAAACCTGATTTCTTTTTTCTCTAATCATACAGAGCAGAGAGATGACACCTAACAGATGATACTATCTGTCAGCTCTATGCAACCATGTCAGTAGATTTCAGAAAATTATCTGTAATCAATACATGTAGCATCATGGTAATATAATTCTCGTACTTACATATAATTACACTTATGTTCAAATATACCCAGTTCCATTCAGAGCATATATCAGTGGAGTAAATCTTAGTAAGTCAGTAATTTTCAGCAGAGAGGAGTAAGGTCAGCTTTGTGTTTTCCAAGAAATTTAGTTCAGAAAAACTTTCTTTTCCAATTATATTTCTAATATTTTCATCCCTTTAGATTTTAGAAGAAGCTGTTCCAGGTAAAGCCTTTGCAGAAGTACCCCTGCTAATCCTGCACACATAACTCTTTATTTTTCTACTAAATAAAATTCTTATCTTTGTATGTGGATGAATGAATGTGACATAGTCTATCATATGATGATTCTGTTACTTAAAGTCGGAAATTAGGAGGCACTTGTGGATTCACAATTGTTTGTAAACCGACCAAGATGAATTGTTCATATCAGTATAAAAATAGGCCTGTATTATATTTTTCATTTTGTACTTTCCCCATTCAGTTTCAATATACTGCCTCCCCGTGCTCCTTTTCTGTTCCCTTTATATTCTTTCATTTCCTGATCTTCTATTCACTCCAACATTCTCCTTTAATTTTCTCTCCTCTACTACTTTTTGATTCTTAGCATCAAAGTTGAAGATAGTATTCTGTGCCAAAAAGTTGTTTGTATTGGTATAAGAGTCTTCTGCTCTCTTACTTCCTTCCCCTCCAAATAACGACACTAATACGTTGTCTGTATTACAGACCCTGATTTCTGTAGTTACAAGACTTTTCCCCACATAATGAAATCCTGAGTCTTAGTCACCCTGCTGTTATGAAAGTGGGGAAAAAAAAAAAACCTAAAAAATTCTTAATATACAGGTATCTGGCCATGTTTTCCACAGGACACCACTGCTGTTTAAGCACATTAAAGAACAGATCTGTACAATCAGTGACAGTAAATGAAGGACATTATGAAAGGACTGACAGCATCAGTCCTTTTTTCCTTTATGACCTACATGCACAGGTTCTTGGCAAGAGTTCCTCCTACTTGTAGAAGAAGAAGCTTTCTCAAAAAGTGCAGTGCTTATGGTAAGATTTCCAAATTTCTATGGATTTCATTACAAAGAATACCTTTCAAGGAAATACATTATTCTTCCTAACCAACACTACTTGCAGCTGAGAAAATTAAAGTGGTGAATATTGACAGAGAAGTTGATTTGCATGTGCCTATGAAGAAGTCAGATCTGTTGTTTCTATAGGCATCTCTAAGTCAGTTTTAAACCAGCTACCTTGGTCCTGATAGCCCTATAAAGGATTCTCCCGTCCTCCTGGGGCTTTTGCAGCCCAGCCAGGGTTTGGTCCTGGAAATGTGGCACTGCTAGCAAGACATAAGGCTGCAGTCAGACTGCACCATGTGTCTGCCTCCTGTGGGTCCCACTGGGAGAGAGGATGCTGTCATTCTGGAAGGACAGATGACAAGGAGACATAGCTTACCTATGGCATCCATCCAAAAGCCATAGAGAGTGGGAGCCCCTTTTGCAAATTGTCCTGATTCTCACTGAGGAAAACTGACCCTGGTCCTGAGCAAAGATTACTCTGATTACCACTGCAAATATCAGTTGAATAACATTAAATCTGCAATGTTTCCTGGAGCTGCAACACAGTGCCATTATTGAAATGGACCTACGTGTTTAAAGCCTACAAAAAGGACATTTTCCTTTTGGAAAAACAGATTGAGTACCAAAAGCCTAGGACAGTCAGAAGGTGGTCAGCATCTCTTAGGAAATGGCCTATAATTTCTTAAGTGCTTGCTAAAGAAACAATGTATAGCCAGATCAAAAAAATAGAGCTGTCATACCCTGAAAGATCTGATTTAGGAGAGATTTTTCATTTTCTTTTTTCTTTTCTCTCTTTTTTTCTAACAAGAGTTAAAAACAAGGTAATCACACCATAATTATAGCTTTGATCAGTTCTCTGCTGAAGACGAAAATGGTTCTATGTAGGTCACTTGCTGAATGCCTGAGTTTATCAAAACAGACTTATATCATGATAATATCAATTTAAGATCATCTGTGGCATGCACACACAAAGCCTGCAACTGTTTCAGGTGTTGTCTCCAGTCATATGTATATTTCATTATAAACTGTTTATAAATCCTTTTTATTGTCTTATAATTAGTAGCACTAACAGTGCATAATATCAATAAGGTCAATGGATATATAAACAAAAAATAATAATAATATTAATGCCACCAAGCAGTAATACTTGGCAACATCATATATATTCAGTCATCATTTTGGTTGACAGCGGACTGAACATGAGCCAGCAGTGGCCCAGGTGGCCAAGAAGGCCAGTGGCATCTTGGCTTGGATCAGAAATGGTGTGACCAGCAGGTCCAGGGAGGTTCTTCTCCCTCTGTACTCGGCACTGGTGAGACCGCACCTCGAATCCTGTGTTCAGTTCTGGGCCCCTCACCACAAGAAGGATGTTGAGGCTCTGAAGCGAGTCCAGAGAAGAGCAACAAAGCTGGTGAAGGGGCTGGAGAACAAGAGGAGCAGCTGAGAGAGCTGGGGGTGTTTAGCCTGGAGAAGAGGAGGCTGAAGGGAGACCTCATTGCTCTCTACAACTACCTGAAAGGAGGTTGTGGAGAGGAGGGAGCTGGGCTCTACTCCCAAGTGACAGGGGACAGGATGAGAGGGAATGGCCTCAAGCTCCCCCAGGGGAGATTTAGGCTGGACATGAGGAAAAAAATTTTCACAGAAAGTGTCATTGGGCAGTGGCAGAGGCTGCCCAGGGAGGGGGTTGAGTCACCTTCCCTGGAGGGGTTTAAGGGACGGGTGGACGAGGCGCTGAGGGGCATCGTTTAGTGTTTCATAGGAATGGTTGGACTCAATGATCCAGTGGGTCTCTTCCAACCTGGTTATTCTGTGATTCTGTGATTCTGTGGTCCTACCATTATATTTATCTGCACTTCAATGGCCAGACACTAAACAGTGTCAGTCACTGGTTTAATGAACAACAAGTGGATTGCAGAAGTAGCAGGGCCACTTAGCAGTTGGTTTAAATGGTAAAAAGAAAAGCTAACCAAAGAGGAGTATTCTAACTGTTATGTAAGTACAGAAGATGTGGACTTCTTGGGTCCTTTACTCCTGTAGGTCTACATATCCATCTCCCTTTCCTAGACAAGCAGTGAGACCAAGTTCCCTGTTCATTTTCTGTGGGAGCTAGAGTCATAGATTTGATGCCTAGACTACATAAGAATAAATCAAACACAAACAATGAGGCACTAGATGGTAAGCAGATGGTGCCCTGATATTGGACATTATAATTCCTCATGTTTCGGGTTGTTTTTCCCCAAGTTCCTTGGGGTTTTGCTTGTTTTTTCTCTAACAGGACTTCTGTACTCTACACAGATTTGTTATCTGCTGAATTTGTCTGGCTTTAGGCCAGTTAAGGGCTGAAGGGAAATTATTTACAAACCAAAGGAGACCTTGTAGAAGCATTCCATTAGGTGCTACGCTGACTTTACCTCTTCAAGTAGAGAGAGGGTACAAAGTTGCCTTTATACTTATAGATCAATATGAATTGTTTACATTTTCTTGTCCTGCCATAAGGACAAGACAAGTTAGTTATAAGACTAGAAATCTGCTAAAAAATGAAAGCAGAAAATATTTGTTGAAGAAAGGGTGACATCATCTTTTTGCCATGACCAGGATGATGCATTGAGAGGGACCATGCACTTACTAATATTTAGCATGTGATTCTGAACTGGCTCTTTTAGAACTGTCTTGATTTGTCCATTTATTCCAGACTAAGAGAGCAAATACATGGGACTTTCTTTGAAGCACTACAACTGAAATTGTTTAGATCATATTTCTATTCTTCTCACTGCTGTATATCAATCTGGTACAATGCAAGTAAGACCAGTGTTCAGATGCAATCCAAATCCTTTCTGAGGATCTGACCTTATTAATGAATTAATTAAAATTAATCAGCCCTAACCTTTTCTTTGAGACTGGATGTTTACTCCACACTTTTCTTTAAGAGTATTAGTTCCTTGATAAGGTCTATTTAACAAATATCATTTGTTAACCTACCCCAGAAGCTCTTTGTTTCCATCTGAGGATCCTCGTCTTACAACCCATGAGCTTCAAGGTCCACTTCAGCCATTTTTTGATTCTTAACAATAAACTTTGGCAACGACATTTCTAGGTCCCCAGGAAAGGTAATTTAATTTCTTTCAGATTAATTTTTTCAAGAACATTCTTTGCTTTCCTGTTCTAGTGAGCTTTTCTATACAAAACATACATGAAATAGCCTTCTTTCTTTTCCTTTCTCTTATTTTGCTATTTGATCCTTTTGCACATATTCTGTTTCTTCAGTTGCAGACAGATTCATCTTTTCTGCCCTCCTCTGCTTGTCAGACTCCCACTTTCAATGAAGAGGCCTCCTCCATTCTCTCACTAGAAATATGAAGCTAGATGTTTAACATGCAGATCTTTGAAAGTGCTGGGCACCCTTTAACAGACAATGATAGATCTTCTTTAGTTTCTACTGGAGTTGAATTTCCTTGGCACCTTCTATTATCATTTCTGTGTACTTAGGGCTTTTCCACTTTGGAGTTCAGTCTTCACTACATTTCAACACCTCTTCTTTTTTCTGAGGTCTGTCTTTCAAGCAATTCCCTTTGCTCTTTTTCAGTCTGTTTAAAATGCTATCCTTAGCTGTCTTCAATTTTAGCAGGCTCTGATTTTGTTTGAAAAACTAAATCAGACCTTATCAGTCAAGGTATACATGAGCTTAAATTTCAGAAAGGATAGTCACATTTGATATTCCAGGCTGCAGTTGGAATGGATCTTGGTTTCTGAGTGTGATGCTTGCTTTCACCTAACCAGTGGTAAAACAAAGAACAGAGCTGTGTGAAAAGGAAGCAAAGATTCTGCTTTGTAGTGTACCAAGATCCTAATAATGATGATTAGAACAGCATTACTACTCTGCTTGCTTTTTCATCCCAGACTCCATGCTCGGTTCTAGAATAGAATCAACGTGAGAGGAGGACCACAGAAATAAGCTTTTTGACTACAGCTAATCAATACAGGGTTTAATTAGGGACTGTAGGCCAAATCCTCAAACAAGGTAATTCACAGTGATTTACTCTACCTGCAAATCTGGCTCACAACATGGAATTGTTGTTACAATGTTAAATCACTCCCAATAAAGACAGAAAAACTGTACTCTACACTGACTTTCCATTCATACTTTTCATACTTTTTTGAATTTTCCACGATTTGAATGCCTACTCCTCAGGAGACGAAGGCAACCATTTCCTGAAAGAGAGCAAAATTTAATTTTAATACGGCGTCTGCTTGATCCCTCAAAACAGGTCAAAGTTGGGATAATTATGGGCATCTGACTGATGTTCAGATGCTTGCATTCCCTGATGAATCCATATCTAACTCTATGTGATGGAAATATCTCACATTATTCCTGTGTTTGCCAGCTTGCAGTGTCATTCCAGATGGCAAACACAGAAATAGCACAAAAAATTCTTTCTGAAACTCAGGATTTAAAAGGGTTTTGTTAATCCTACAACGGATTTTCCAAGATGTTCAAACTGCCTATTCCTTACTAAGATAAAACACCCCAAAAGGAGCATCTTGTAAAGCCATTGTTACAATAAATTTCAGGCCATTACGAATTTAATTATTGGCTACTTACTAAACATGTATTTCTTTCTTCATCACTCCTCTAAGAAATCTACCCCTGTTACATTTTTTCTTTCCTTGATGCTACTTTCATTAGAGTAGGAGTACCTTCAGAACAGTAGAATTGTAAAGGTCTTGATTGTTAACATGAATGTGGGACTGCTTAAATTTGATTACTGTGTTTAATGAAGTGTCACATTTGTTTACAAGATGACATGATGAATCATATTACACTTATTATAAATCAGTTTATAAGAATGGACAAATTGTTCAATAAAGCAATGCATTTACGAATCTAAGATGAACATGTTCGGGTTCCTTGTCGTATTTCCCTTTTAAAAAAATGGAAGTGCACTATTAACTTTAGCCCAGGAGCTAAACTGGCAATTTGCTTAAAAAAAAGAGAGAGAGAGAGAAAGAGACTATGTTTTCTGTCTCACTGACCAAAAATGTCAGATCATTTATGTGGGCAAATCCAGTCTGCCTCAACAAGTTCACTAACCTAAGATCCATATAGCATGTTTTATTTCCTTCTTCTTCTAGTACAGTCGTGTTCTACCCCTAGCAGAAGACCTATCCCACATCTGTGCCAGACACAGTCTTTCCCAACAAAAATTGTTTTGCCTGTCTCCTTCATTTGTCTATATGCTGAGCCTTAAACTGGGGTTCAAATTGCCCCCAAGAACATCAGTCGTAAGACTAAAATACAATTTTATCTGCCTGCCTTTTGACACTTTCATCACCTTGTCTTGTGTGACCACAGTGACTTGAGTTGCCCATAGCCTGAAGAAAATAAAAAAAGTAGATAAGCATCCATCCAGCACCCCGCTTCCCTCTTCAGCCTTGGAGTCTTCATTAAAAAGGTCTTAGTTCACTTCCATATGAAGGAATTTGTCTCATTTGTGTGCTCTGCTCTCTCTCCCTCTCTCTGCCTGACTTGCAAAGGAATTTGTTTGAAACACTTCTTTTCAGCGCATTTCTGTTTATTTGCGTTTGCCCTGCAGAAATGCTAATGCAGGTTCATTGCATTAAACAGGCCTGATAACATCTGAGTGCACTCACATATGTGTAGGCTGAAAAACAGCCACATCCCGAGGAGGAGGGGGGGCTGAGGAGGACGTGTGTGTGTTTTGGGGTGCGCATTGTTAGGGGAGAGGCTTCCAAGTGGCTGAGTTCAGGCTTCCGTGCCACATCTGCATTTTACCCTCTTTGAGTGACAGGTGTACATGGGTGCCACATCGGCTGCCAATATGTTATGAGACCATGGTAACAATCACCCATCTCTGGGGAGCTATGCTGCCTCGTTCCTCACTATCAGACATGAAAGAAATAATTTCAGGTGCCAGAAAAGGAACTGTGATAAAAGAAAACATTTCGGCTTTCATGGCACTGGAGTTTGCCCTGAGGCAACAGCTTTGATAAAAAAAAAAAAGTGTCTCTTTCTTTACATTCACAATTAATCCATGATTATCTACAAGCGATCCTTTGGCCTATAGGATACTGACAGAAAAGATGTTTTTCTTTTTTTTTTTTAATTCCTTGTTCACTTCACCCCTGTTTTTTTCCTGCTACATGTACCTATTGTATCACACAAATCTTCAAACCCTGCTGAAGCTAGAGACAGCTTCCCACCCCCACTTTGGGAAGTTATGTAGATATCAGACATATCTGTGTAGAATAGCTATTGTTAGCTGAAGTATTAACATATAATGTTTCTGCAGTGGTATATTTAAGAACGATATGAAAGAGGGCTATTATATCACAAGAAAAGGTGAACCAATCCCTCTTTTCTGCAGTGTTCTGTGTCATCAGCCAAAAGAAAATTTTAGTATATTTTTAAGAGCAAAACAATGAGCTTCATTCAGGAGGCAATATTATTCCTCTCTGCATGAGTTCATTTTCACTTGAAATTGGTTGGATACAGCATTTGTCGTGTCCATCTGATATTGATAAGACTATGCTTCACTGTTAAGGTCAGGTCTTGCCCAGGGGACACATGGGGTCACAACATAAAAAAAATAGCCTTGGAGTTTTGACCCGGGTAACCCTAATTTTTCCTTGAGTCTCCATGAGCCCTGGGAGCACACAGCCTCCTCCACAAGGAGGTCTTCAGTGCTCAACCCTGTAAGGGAGATGTAAAATCATAGAATCATAGAATCACCAGTTTGAAAGCGACCCACTGGATCATTGAGTCCAACCATTCCCATCAAACACTAACCCACGTCCCTTAGCACCTCATCCACCCTTCCCTTAGACACCTCCAGGGAAGGCGACTCAACCCCCTCCCTGGGCAGCCTCTGCCAGTGCCCAGTGACCCTTTCTGTGAAAAAATTTTCGTAATATTCAGCCTAAATCTCCCCTGGCAGAGCTTGAGGCTGTTAAGACTTGCAGACCTATCACATAGCGGTCATTTCCCAACTACCATTCCAGGCATCTTGCACCCACAGAGTGAGAGAAGGTCTCTGGGTCTCCAGGGCACAGCTGCTTCTGTGTGTGTATATCTATACATATATGTATGCCTGTATGTAGAGATGTGCTGGGCATGGCTCCTCGGCTTGCAGAAAGCAGCATGGCACATTGTCCCTTGTCCTCAGGAGCCTGGACCTCCCAGACAATTCGTATTCTTCAGGCACCATGAAGCGTAGGCTGGGGCTCCTTTACGGTGCCTGATCACATAGGAAATAGCCAACCAGAAGTCATTTTGGGCACAAACCCTTGTGGCACAGGCCCACTGCCTCCTCCTTCCCTGCCCTGGTGTCCTGTGTTCCATGTCCCAGGCCACCCCTCCTTGGCCCTTGCTCCTGACTTTAAATGCTGGCATCACCTGGTGCGAGATCCCATGCCCTGTTATACCACCTCACAGCCAAGCTCTGGTCAGCCCAGTCAGCAAAATAACATTGGAAATAGGGGGTGTCTTGGGTGGCAATATTACTTGTGCTCTTTGGGGGCACACAGAAAATTCATGTCTCTGGGACTGAGTGTGCTGGCAGAGAGCCATGGCAAGACACATCGATGTCCTCTTCAGGTGGAGAAGTCTGATCTGTCAAGCCAATTTGCCAGTCATCTTACATAAAAATCCGATAAATTATGTGCTCAAAAATTGCCCCCTTAATACTTCTACAGAATAAATCCTTTTCTGTTTACAGGGATTTATTATCTTCTCTACAATGACAGGCATAGCAGACATAAAGTAAAAAAAAAAAAGTACAACTCAATGGAAAGGCCAGTGCTTGTCCAACAATTTGGGTGGCCTGGGACAAAACCATCCATGCAGAAATTGTGGACTTTTTTTCCTACAGTGTTTTTATTCTTTTTTTTTTTTTTTTTAACACAGCAGATTCTTGTCCATACCTCGTGGACAGCTTTAAAAAAAAAGTCCATGGACTTACATTTTTTCATAATTCAAAGGTTTTGGGTGCTTCAGGTTTCACATGAATAGCTGGAGGTGCTGAGTGTTAGAAAATCAGACTAATAGAGCCAGATCTGCCCGGATATTTAAGTGTCTGATCAGCTATTCACCCTGATTAGGCACCCATCATGGATCTAACTTTATGTACATTCCCTTGGACATCCCAAAGGGATAAAAAAATTTCATATATATACCTTCACACCTCTTTACCTCAATTTCTTTTCAGAAACATAGCAATATTTTGCCTTATCCAAAACCACATAAAAAGACCTCTGAGAAAAATGCCAGGAATTAATTTAGAGAGAACGTTTGACATGAAATAACCAGCACTAATAATGTGATTTCAGATTTCTCTTTTCATTCATCTCAGACATGGATGACTTCTTGAGCCTCTCCCAGCCTTCAAATTTTATACTGGTGACTCTAGGATTAGAACTAGGTATGTTTGTTTCATGTTACTTATTTCAGGTCTTCTCAAGGGGTACAATGACATAGTGTGTTTCCTCCTAGACCAGATTAATTTTGGCAAAAACTGTCTATCTACAAGGTCCAGTAATTAAGCAGTTTGCAGAAAAATAATGGAAGAAAAATCTGGAAAATTTAATAAGCCTGAATTCTTTAGCTACCACAGTCGTAGAAACTAGTTTTCCCTATTTTTGTCCACTTAGATCTATCTGTCCATATGTACGAATATCTCTTTTTGTTTATAATTTTTTCCCTCTTTTGTTCTTTCTTTTCATTTTGGGGTTTTTGAGGTGGGTTGGGTTTTTTGGGTTTTGATTTGGTTTTGTGATTTGTTGGGTTTTTTTTTCATATACACACATCATTCTCCAGTTTCATGTTAATGTCTTCCAACTAATCCAACCAGCAATATTTTCAATGATGGGCTGATTAGAGGAAAGGAATAAAAATAATAATCTGAAGGATAGTAATAAACAGATTATAGACATGAAGAAATCATCATGGAGCAAATCCCTAACAGTATTGCTAAGTTTTCATTGCTCCCTTGCTTTAACAAGCAGCTGCATAAAGCTGGGTAGATTTTCTTCTCAAACAAAGCTAAGGGGGAAAAAACAAAGCAAGGCTTCTGTGTGTATGTTGGTATGTGTTTCAAGGGAAAAAAATCAGGACATTGTGAGCAAACTGGCTCTGCAACGGATCGACAAGGGTTTATTATTCTGAGCAGCACTCAATCAAATGTAGCCCCTATGAACAGAGAGTAATGTTGGCGAATCATCCTGGGGGCTTTTTTTCTGTGTGTGAGTGGTATCCATCTGTCAGCTGTCAGTGCCAGTGAGAGATATACAGAGCTGTCACTTCTTGTCAGCCAGCATTTGTGAGGCCTTTTGCAGCTGCTACACAACACATACTGTCCTTATTGAAGGCCAGCAAGGAGTCTTGCAGAAGATTCTGCTGGGCAGGGTGAAAAGGGGAAGAGAGATGTCAGGAGCACTCTAGGAGAATAGCCTTGACCCATCAAAGATTTCTAACTTCACTCTCAAAATCCTATTCTTTTCTGAATATTAATGATAAGTCAGATGGAGAACTGAGGTAGTGGCACAGCTATATGCTTTGCATTTTGAGACTCAAGGCAAGTTTTGCACATCCTTTGGTACCTTTGGAACCTGTAATAATAAACATGGTGGGATGCAGGTGGTAATGCAGTCTAAAGAGTCCGGTGCTGTATAGTGAATGTAATGAAAAAGGGGATAAATAATAGTTATTCCTACAAGGAAAAAAAAAATCTCCTTTCACCACTCTCCAGATGTACACACACATACATACACACACTCACATACAAGAGAGATGTAAGCCTGTGAAAAACTTAGATGTATACTCACACATTTTAGACGTGTTGGAGCTGTGCTGGGCTTGCACTGCATTTAGGGCCAAACCGACGCACTGAAATCTTGCCAACAGTTTTCACAAAATGTTGGCCCCACATGTTGAAAAATCTCATGAGATTATCTGTTCTCCCGAGCTTTTCTCTGTGTTGGGCTCCGTCAGAACCAGCTCTAGCAAATAAGAGGCCTTTTTGATTTGTGATCTGCTGCAGATTTATAGAATTGATAAGGACCAAAAGTTTTGTATCCAGACTGTTTGATCTATCGCACATCTTAACAATCACAGAGAACTGAAATACTGTCTTCACATAAAACATCCTGATTTTAGAATGGTGTTATAGAATTGTAGAGTATTATTATGAATGTGTAGGTATGACAATTTGTTCTGCATTATTTAAGAAAGAATCATTGATTAAATCAGTTGAGAACACCTTGATTTGCTTTATATGTTTACAGCTACTTTCACAACAATGCTAAACTAGCATGGCCAAAGTGCATGGTAGTAGGATTAGGATAAATGGGTATATGTGGAGTTGGGAAATGCTAAATTCTACTCTTTGCTTTTCCACTGACTCTCCAAGTTGCCTCAAGCTTGCTGTGATAACATTTAATTACCAAGTTGATGAAACTTTCAACCAAACTTTGACCTGCTAAAGATCTCTGCAGGTGCAAAGCTCTCTTGAGTATATCCACAAACAAAGGTGTGTGATTCTAGTTGTGAGTTCATACTGTAAAGCCCTAGTTCTGCACTAATAATTTTATAAGAGTGAGAGATCAAGTGATATCAACAATTCTCAGAGTTCAGTGCAGCTTTGGACATGGACAAGCCATCATTTAGGCATAAGATCTCATACTAGAGAATCTTTTTTCAAAAGTCATCTTGCTGTCCTGATGAGACCATTTCAAGAATTTTAGATATCCAGGGTTAAAAAATGCAACCAAAGGTACTATAGCAAGTTTGTAGAATACATATATCAATAAGGTCCTGTTCGCTTGCTAGGGTTTGAACATACTACATAACACTGATAACATGATAACAATATCTTTAATATAATAATTAGATAGTAGTACTACATAAAAATAGAATAAATTAATTTTAATTATTTTATATGATTCCATTAACTTACACACAAATGAAATTTAAAATCCAGTAGAATACCAAAAAAACAATCAGGCTGGTTAATTATATTGCTTAGTATTTTTTGCTAGGGCGACTAGGTTTCTCAGGCAGACTGCTATTGTGAAAATCAAGCAGAAATACTTCACTGATTCATTTTTGTGCCTGTAGAATTTTTTTTTTATTTAAAAGATGCAAAAAAGATTTATAATTTAGCTTAGGGTTGCTTGAAAGCCTTCTCTGTTTGGTTACCAGTTTCCAACACATATGGTATAACTCATATTGCTACAAGTAAAACAAGAGTGACTGTTGAATGAGCATAACACTGTAACAGCAGAATGTCTGCATTTAGCCCTTTTAACTCAGACCCGTTCACAAGCCAAAATCAAATGGGAAGCAATTAGTGCCTGTCAGAAAATGATTTCCCCCTTCCCCCTGAGAAAATCCAAAAATGCAAAAGAAAAAGAAGAAATGTTCAACTGAAAATCATTAATTTTATTGTGGTGGTGATGCTCTTCCAATGGGTCATGGGATTTGGAGTTCATACGCCTCATGCCCCAGTTCATTTTCAATGACATTATCCCTTATTAGATTACCTCTTGCCCTTAGTCTTCTCTAGGCCCTTCCATGAATAGCTTTGTCCTGTCCCACCATTTGTATCCTGGAAGATACATGAAAGTCCATAAGAACCCCATGATGGGGTGGGTCATGTCTCTGCACAACAGCTCCTGCCAAGCCCTGTGGCAAAGTTCTAAAGTTAGGGCAATTTCACAATTTTGATGAGAAGTCACAGATACAATTCTACTCTCTGAGTTAAACTTTAAGGCTTATCATGCTGCAAACTGTTAAGGCTCTCTATTTTATTTCCTATTTAGAATAAGAGTAGTTAAAATTCTGAGGACTACCACAGGATGAGCGGCTTAAATAAACTGCATTTAGTGAATGATACGTAAAAATTACTGCCAGAGTGTGGTATACCTGAAAGTTTTCAGCATTTCTTCTGAGAGTTACAGGTATGCACAAAACCCCTAGAGACATAGAAGCAAGCTCTTCCTCATGAGCCCCCTGGAAGTTTATTGTATTATGGCTTTTGTTCACCAAACTACAATTTGCTGGGTCACCACAGAGTACTTCAAAAGTATATTCTTTCCTGAAGGACAACATGAGAAGCACAATGCTTCAGATAGGTGTAGTGAGAGGAACATGGTACATGTTATTATGATTAGAAAGAACAGCAGATCTTTATAAACTCAGTTTGGTTTAGGTTTTGGAAAATAAAAAGTCTGGAGTTAATTTGGATTGAGACAGAAAAGTTTATTTACTTATATATACTTATTAAATTACTTACGTATACTTATTAATTTGATATTGGGCATTTCCCTAGCCTGTTTACACCATCTATATTTAAGGAAGGGTTTTTATTTACTCCACAGATTCTCCCTGCTCCTCAGGTTTTTTTCTGTCTCTGCCGATACTAACTCAGCTTTCGCCCTCCCATTCATTTGAAATGAAGTCAATAGGCCAGCAGAAAGCACAGAGATAAAGAAACCAGTTGTGTAGGGCAGTAGACAGACACGGTGTAGACAAAAGAGTTCAAAACGAGAGAGAGATGCCTCACAACTATGGCCTTGTCTCTATGTTTAGACCACAGAGGCTCGGGTATCAGGGCATCAAGCTACCTGGGTCCATGAACCTTCGTAGGTATTTTTTGGTGTCCCTGCTATTCCAGCCACATGTAAAGAATGTAAGTAGGTTTGGAGACTAGCTACAGTCTTGCGTGTCTCCTCATTTTCTGACAGGCAGAGCTGTATAGGCTCAACAAAATCAGGCAACGTGGCTCTGCACAGCCAGGAGCAGAACTCCAGGCCTGAAGACCTTCTCTGTCCTTGGCACCCAGAGCTTCAGAGGGTGGTGTGGAAATACTGTCTGCCCTCAGTTCACCAAGAAACCTTCAGACAACCTGAGTGAAGACAGAATCAGGCAACTGGCAAGAAATCAGAATAAAACAACAATTTCAAGGGGTATAGAAAACAATGAATGAGCCAATGAGCATAGAGGTAAAACCAGCAATATTTTGTTTTTACAGGATCACAGCAGGAGTAATAAACAGATTGATTTCATCAAGAAATTAGGATCATCAACATTTTCTGTCAACCACAGCATCAGTGTGGGTTTCCAACCTCATCCAGGTAACGCAAGTGGAGGAAGAACAGCCACAGGAGCTCCATGAGAATCAGGTCTTTTGAGAAGCTGTAGGATCACTAGGGCATAATTACAGAACGCAGACACAAAATCAAGTTACATGCCTGATTGTCAGTGCCAGGAGCTAAAAGAATCACTGTTTCTGGCAGCATTTTCTTGAAGGTAGCACTGCCTAGTGAGGATTCATACATTTCCTCATTACTCATTGATAACTTTGGAAAAAAAAATGAGAGGACAAAACATACCTTGTTGCATTCAGAAGCCTTCAGAAGAGAAAAGGAGAACATGCAACCAGAATTTGTCTCTAAGATGGAACTGGTGTGTGCCAAGTTATACAAGTGCACAAACTTCAGTAGGATTGACGCAAGGAGTGGGAAAATGAGCAGAGTTCACATACTGTAAACAAGAACATTTACTTCAGACATCCGAAACAGGAATGAGCAGGAACGTTTGGACTGTAGTGCCACCTATTATTCAGCAATACTTAACTCTTGGCTTTGTAGGAGAGTTTCCAGTTGCTCAAAACATTAATAAACTTTACTCACAGGGGCTGACATTTTCCATACCTCAGGCTAAGTGCCTGTGGAATATTGCAGCCAAAATGTGGCTCGACTATTTCTAAGCATTAAGCAGTGATGCTTGTAGCTTGGGAAATGCCCCGCTTCATCCTCTGCATTGTGGCCAAAATGGTAGATGAGACTTGGATATGTATCTGTACTATATTGAACATGATACTGAGATAATACTTTATATTTTATGGCAATTTAAGGAGTTTCTTTCACTTAAGTTTGAGTGTGTCAAAGTTGCTAATGCTCACTGAAGGCCACGCCAAGTTAGTCAAAGGACAACACCTCATCAACAATTTTGTTGAAAAGAAAAAAGCTTAAAAAACAGATAAAGGATTTTTTATATACTTTCTTATTTATAGTCTTGTACTTCTTTGTTTTTAGAGCCAAATTGAATCACTTGAGATGTTCAGATAGTTGTGGAAAGGAAAAAATATTAGCATAAATTTGAAAATCCCCTCTCAGTCATTGAAGATAGCTCCTTTAAGCAGTAAAAATATTTTTTTGAAGTGAAGATCAGTAACTGAAAGTTTAAATTTGTTATAAGCATGTTGCAGTTATCAAGAAGCAACTATTAAAACCCAGGAAATTCAGACTTAAATTTAAAAGGAACTTGAGACAGATGTTAGACCATGACTTCAAGGAAAGTGTTACTAAGATTTATTATGCCAAATTCAACCATTTCAAACCTAGTGTAAGCCAATGGAGTTTTCAAAGTTAGTGATAAAAAACAACTGTTACACTGGATAGATAAGAGACTGAATATTTTTGCCTCAAGTTGTCCCAATAGAATAATTTAAGGTGGTTTGGGTATCTTAATCAGTACCTTCTATCACTGTACAAATTTAGATACCTTTTTTTCCTTTCTAACCCTTTAAAAAGATGGCTTTTGTCCTTGATCTTAAGCTGAATACAGCTTCACTTATCAATTTTTAGATATTTTTGCTTGAGTTAGTTACTTTTCTTGATTTTCTTCCTTCCATTTTAAATTATCCCTTTATTATTATCTTTCCTTGCTCTGAATATGATACTATATGAAAGCAGGAACAGCATTCAGGGACAGCCCAGTCCTTTGTGTAGGATCTCTGACCTGCAGATCCTCTCCATTCTGGAGACCCAAGCAGTTGCTAAGTTCCAGTAGAAAGTCCCATGGAAGTCATACACACTTTTTTAGGTTCAAATCCACAACACGATTTGCTTTCTGAATAGTGAGTAGGAAATAGTAGATAGATGACTGCAAATTGACCAAGGGCAAGAGAAATCCTTGCTTACTGGGAAGCCATCTGAAGAGTCCCATGGAGTCTTTTACAAGATTTTTGTCATTTTTTTTCAAGAGTCTGAAGTCAAATACAGACAGAAAAAAAAAACCAAAACCCAAAAAAACCCCTGCGAGGTATAATATATACATATCAACTTAACTTCACTTGGAGCATATCTGAACAGCTGTCTCCCACATGAAGTGTTATTCCTCTTTGTGACTGCCAAAAAGAGAAAGACAAGCCAATGTTATTAATGTATATAGCATTCTAGGTTTCCCTGGCTCTATAGGAGAACAAAGAAATAAAAAGTGGTGCAAGAAAAGAAAAAAGTTACCCAAAGCAGGTTGTTTTCTTGATAACAGAAGTGTCAGTAATTTTTCCTGACATAGTACAGTCAGGACAGAAGTACAGAAGTACAGTACAGAAGTAAAAACAGTGAAACACAGGACAAGAGGATCAAAATGTTTCTGTGTCCCCAGGATCTTCTCTTTCCTTTACCAATAAGCACAGGATATGAAGCCCATGCACAGGGCTACTAAGCCCTAACAGCTGATCTCTGCTCCGCTTTCATGGGAAAGGAGACACTCTTTGTTTCCATTTTCTCTGTCAATATGTCATGAGGGAAAGGAAAGCCATAAAAAAAATCGAGTCTGGGCTTTTGCAGTGATAACGCCTTTGAAATGAATACAAACATTTTTTTTTCCTTTGAAATATTACCATTTAAGTTATTTCCATGTCACAGCTGAAGGCCAGTAGTTTGCAAATACAAATACTTGGGGGAAGGAGTAGGGGGAAGAGGAATAGTTTCCATTTGTTCCAACGCGTGGATTTTGGGTTTTGCTGGTTGAAGTCACCCTGAGGAACTTAGGCCCAGTGGAGGCCTCAGTATTTCATGACATGAATACAATTTTGAAGTCAATAATGTATATGGGGTTTTATTTTAGATTCAACGCAAGCAAGGCACAAGCTTCATTTACTGTTGAGGTGATGTTTAAAATAGACATTAGATACGCACCTACCCTAAGCTCCAAGCCCCAGAAGGACCACCATATGTCTGTCTCCTGCTCAGGTCTTTCCACTGAAAAAGATGAGACTATATGTAAGTTACTCTGGAGTCGCCAACTATAATGCTTTTGGCACAGTTCTTCATCATCCCATCATCTTCTGCCTATTTGGTTTTTTTTCCATTGTCTTCTCATATCATATGATCCTTTAAGCACATAGAACTGACTAGATTCTGTGATTAAAACCAGGAATATTTTCTCTTGCAGTAAGTAAGGTTAATTATGCTCAGAAATGGGATCTTAATGCAGCATCCTAAATTCTTTCCTTAAAGATGTCCTGTGAGCCCTGGTTTTCTCTCTCTAAATTAAAAGGTTTGAGTCCAGAGTTTTATGTATCTCCTTAGTTTTCAACTGGATCTTGCTGATGATTTAAATAAGCTTGCTCATTAGCATCTGTCAGCTGCCCAGACTTATTTCATTGCTAGGTGTTGATTTGAGTTTATTAAGACCTACAAACCTTGATCCTGCCTGAAAGATGGATGCCAGAGCAGATCTGCCCCAGTAGTTAGAGTCATCTGAACAGGCTACTTTAGTTCCCACAGTTTTGTAAGACCTGCCTTGCTCTGTCCTGCAGAAGGTTTTCACCTGCAGGTATCTTTTTTTCTTCCATTGACTGAATCCAGAGCTTCTGACTGTCAGAGCAGAGCCAAAACATTCCCTTTTGATGGAAGCTGCCAATTTCTTTCTTTAGCTTAAAAGGAAGAATAGAGTCCTAGAGTCTGGAATAGCAGATTAATATATCTAACAATAAAACAAATCAACCAAATGGGCTGTATATTTATCTCTATTGCCATCCTCTTCTGTTTTCCCTGCTCAACCTTTCCTCCCTTCCTTCCCATTGAGAAATGCTGACATGCTGTATGACATAGGAACAGTTTAGTGTGTTCCTTGCCTGCCCTGGAGCTTGGTGGTTGTTTGGGACTGTGGTGGCTTTTGGAGCTGCTCTCAGCATAGTGGCTTCAGCTTTGCAGACATTATTGGCGGAGAATAGGGAGATAATATTCCTATGGCAGCCTGTCTTAGGGAGGAAATTCTCAAATAATTTTTGGTCACGACTTTATAATTCTTAAATAAGTTTCTAAAGGACTGCTTGTGGGAAAGGGTGAGAGACTAACGAGTGAAAGATCTACACCTTGGCCTTCCAAGCAATTGTGCAATGGAAACACTCCCCTGATTAAGGCTTCTGGAGGATGAGCACTTTCCTTTCAAGCTATTATAAAACATACTTTTCCTTTCAAATTCTTATAAAACTTCATCAACCCAAATAGTATCAGAGTACCTTCAGAGTACCAAATAGAATCAGAGTGTGGACACTGAGTGATACAACCAATCTCTAGCTTATTCAGTAGCTTATTCAGTTCTTTCTTTTCTAGTATGTCACCCCTCCTTGCTTTCTCCGCTCCAGAGGGAGCCTGTCATTTTCCATCCATCTCCTCTGAAACTTTGTTATGACACTTTACAGTCCAGCCCTTGTCTCCCAAGTGCTTTGGGGTCTGCTTATATTCTGAAGAAAAGAGATCATCCCAGACTTCCCCCAGCTGATGGAGGAGAGCAGCAGAGCTGAGGGGTGCAGGGAGCCCGATGCTGTTGGGCAACCAGAGGTACCTGACAGCAGGGCCAGTCTGCAGCTTTTCTTTGTCTGCAGCCTTGCCTTGTCTGTAGCTCACTCAGAGTTTCCCATAATGGCAACAAAGACAAACTCTTCTTTGGCATTCAGGCAGCAAAAGGGTCTTGCACCAAGATAGGGCCAAAGAGGTTGTTTCCTTGTGAGAAATAACAGCATCTTCCTATCATCTGCAAAGGGTTAGCTACAACTTAACCCTACGTCTTTCACTGAGTGACAAATACCCACCAGGACTGATGGGCTAATTCTAGCATGAGATGAATTAACATCCAGGTAGTTAACAAAGAAATGCTGACCTGCTGTGCCACTTGGCCTGGGACAACGTGACATCAATAATCTCTTATTTTAAGCCCTTTCACTTAGCAATGCTTGCAAGCAGAGCCCATTAGCCCTCCTCCAGCCCCCAAGTGCCATCTCTAGAAATGATGAAGTAAAATTCAGTTTGAGATCACACTTATTCCTGCATCCAAATCCATCACATATTATAGCCTCTCATGTTAGCACAAACATCCTTTAGAATGAAACTTTCCTATTACCATTTCCATTACAGAATCATTTCATCTGTAATAATTTTCCATCAGAGGCTGAAGAGGAGTTTGCTGCAGCTTTACCTGCTGTTCATACCAGGCACGATTGAAAGATACCATTTTTCTTTGTGTTTGAAACCAACAGGAGGAGGAAAAGGGTCTATAAATACTGATGATCAAGAGTATTTTACATCTAGTGGTATGCTGTGAAGCCCACCTGTAACAAAAAGCAAAACAGGAGAGCAGAAGGAGGAGGGGGCATGAGATTTAGGAAAAAACAGAGCAGAATTAATCCGTTAGGCTGAACTGCCTCTGCGGAGAACAGCTATACAGTCCCGCCAACTCGAAGGGCCATTATTCAAGGGTTAAATGTCACTCAAATCAACCTCATTATGAACTGAGGGATGAGGAGGGGCTCGGGGGAGACACTGCTTCCTTATGCATTTCCAATTGAGCCGCTCTGGCCTGGAGATGACCCGCCGCACGATTTTTAAATTATCTCTGTGCGCGCTCTGCTTGTTTTGGAAATGCGCTAAATAAAAATAATGGACTGTCTTTTAATAAGTCTCATTGTGAAGATTCCACATATCAAACAACGCAGCGCAGCTTGGAGGCAAGCGACGGGCATGTGTGATCTAGCTGGAAGAGAGACAAATGGTGATGGGAGCAACTCCATCTAGGGACCGCTGACAAGAAAATGGCATTCGCAAACTGACACATCTGTCAGGGTGGAGAATATTGGCACCTGTCACGCAATTTCAGTCATGACTTTTAATAAAGCTGCTTTCCCTTAGGTAAAATTGGAACTTGACTGTAATATTAGCTGCAAGCACGTCTTGTTTTCCCCTTCTGAGCTCTTTCGTACGTGAGACGTTTCAAATGAATCTTAAAGCTGAAGTAATGATGTTTACTACTTCTTTCCTTCCCCCCTCCCTTCCCTTTCCAAGTCTGGATTTGAAAGAGATGTTGCACTGATTTTTTTTTTTCTTTGCAAAATGTCTCCCCTTCATCTACCAATACCAGATTTTTTTGTATGTGAGTGTGTAGCGCTTTTTCTCTATCACTTTTTTTTTTCCCCCCTCTTTCCTCCTCCTTTTCAGCTGGGCTGTTGTTTGAGTGAATTTAGCCTGGGGAAGCATGTATATCATAAAAACTGGGTTGGGATTTGTTGGCTGTCAGTCAATAAATCAGTCAGAGTTTAATTACCAGGCATGTGATGGGAAGCGGTGACAGGCTCTAGGTCTGTTGGATAGCATTACTTATGGGGCAGTCACTACTAAAAACAAAAAGTTAGAGAGTATGTGTGCGTGAGTAGATGCCGGATGGAAAGGAGGGGGAGAGATGGAGGAGAGGAGGGGGAGAAGTAGAGAAGGAGGAAAGGAATAGTTGAGGAGTCCTGCAGCTGGAATCTCCTGTTACAAGGGGCATATAAAAAAAAAAAAAAAAAAAGTTTTGTGTTCTTAAAACAAAGACTATGAGCGTCTGCTTCAGGACAAGAAAATAAGGTTTTTAACTGAAGTGTTCCCATGTTCTACTTGAAATACGTCAACATGTTCTGAGTGTCGCCTGACGCCTATATTAACTTCTGCTGCACTAAAGTGCACCCCTTTGTTTAACACTTGCAAACATTTTGTCAGAAATATTTTTTTTAAAAGGAAAGAAAATAACCACAGTTGAGAGAGCACATCAGGGAGATGGGGCTGGAAGGAGCTGAAGAACTATTGTATTACAAAATGACATAATGTGTTAAAGGACATTTCACAAAGTGAGAGTTAAATTTTTTAATAAAATATGAAGGTTACATAACATTCCCAATGAGTAAATCAATAATCTCCTCCCTCCCCCCACATTTGGTTTCTTTTCTTCCCCTCCTTCTTCCTTCATTCTGGAGGTATTCCAGGATGTCTGACCATGGAAATCATGTACAATTTTTTTTCGAAGGCAATTCATACTTGACATGGTTTTTATTTTTGACTAGTGATGAGAGATGTCATCTTCTTCCTGTCATATGGCATGAAGCATTATGTGGAGATACCGCAGGATGTTTTGACTGAAAAGATGCTCTATTTTCTTTTAAGTATTCTCCTGTGGTGTGTCTCAGTGTGTGTTTCAGAAATCTTTTGTCCACTTTAAGGCATTATGGGTAATAGACACAAAAGTCTCTGGCTTGAGGTAGTGTAGCTGCTCCTTTCCTGGCAAAGCATTTGTCCGTGAACACAAGGAAGAACAAGGAATTTGTGAGAAGAGGAGAAAAATGTTCAGCAGAAGAAGAGCTAGTTACAAGTGGACATCAGCTGGTGAAAATTTAGTTGAAAAAATGCAATGGTTCAAATTTCATAGAAGCCTCTCCATACAAAAAAAAAAAAAGTCAGATAGAATAGGGAACTTTGCTTAATTTAGACAACAAATTTAAAGCTTGTCTTTATTCAAAAGTAAGAAAAAAAATGCTCTGTTTTGCTCAGTGAGGTGGACTCCCATGACAGCCTGTCTATCTCCTTGTCAGGCTCCACAGCTGCCTCCGTGACTTTGTCTATGTGACTCTGGATGCCCAGCAAGACCTTTCAGAGTTCACTTGCAGGACCTCTTCCCATCTATACTTTAAATTGTTCCTGTCTTGTCCAGCTGATGTGTGCAAAATTCTCATCATTTCCCCCTATCCTCCATCAGCATTTGTCACTGCTTTTAGATGACAAACACCTTCGAGCAGAAATCTCCCTTCTTGAATGATCTGCAAGTTCCTAGCATACAGAGGGGTCTACTATGAATGCGTAACTAACTCTAGAACTTACATGGAGTACATATCAGACAGTATGGAGTGCAATATGCAGATCTGGATTGCAGAAGCCATATTTCAATTGCGTTCCCAGAGGGTTGCAAGACGGATGGGTCAGGAGGGAAGAAAGTAAGCTGCAACTGGGAGGGGATACGGTCCCATGAAGATCTGCAAGTGGTAGGGGATACGGTCCCATGAAGATCTGCACTCAAAACTTCTGTGAATATTCCTTCTTCAATGAGCTTTCCTCCTCCTTTCCTTCTCTTTCTTCTGACTGCCATCAGTAGATTTTGCAGCAGACAAAAGCAATTTTGAAATCATGCCTTATTCCCACTCTCATGAGTCACCAGCAGCACCAGGTTCATCAATCTGGTAAGGCCTCAGTCCTAAATATCTTGTGAATCTAAAGAAAGATAAGTATACTCATTTAAACCATCTCTTTAGATGTCCTTGCTCCATTACAACTCTGTCCTGGCTATTTTGAAAGTCCCAGAAGAGATTTTCTTACAGCATAATAGAAGGTCCTGTGGTGTCCTTTCAGGTTAGTTTGCCCTGCACCAATAAAATTTGTGTAAACAGCACAATATTCAAACAATGGTTAAACAGACTCCATGACTACAGCAGCACCTTGCAGCTGTTAGGAATTCAGCCAGACCCTACAAGGCATCCTGCAGTCTCCTGCCACCAGGGCCCCCTGACCCCACTGGATGGTGTGCTATTTGATTACAACAAGCTTGCCTTGCATGTGACAGCCTTTTTAAGTCTCACTGCCCTGTCCAGGCCTAAAAAAAAAGTGTCAAAAGGACTCCAGTGCCCAGAGGTGCATAAGGCTGGCCAACCTCTGCACCAAATACTCTCTGGCAGCAGTACAGGTTATCTGCTTGATGTCAGTGGTGGCTGGAAAACAGGGAAGCAGAGGAAGAGTTTTTTCATAACTCATTTAATCTACTGCTACATTCCAAAGCATGGAAACTCATGGGGGTTGAAGACTTAACACAAAAATAATAATGGGACGCAGAGCAGATTGGCTCTGAGGCTCTAAGTGAGAATCCACCTCCTGAATAAGTCAGTCTGGCTATTAATGTCATATTATTCTAATGTTTGTCAGAGGTCAACCTATATCAGAACAGCAGCTCAACAGACTTCGGATAAATACCTCTTAATAATATAGCAAAGCAGTTTTTTCTTTTGCTGATAATTTACTCTCCAAACACGTGCCTCCTTGGGTGAGCGTCAGTGTCAGGCTCTCCAGCATGGAGTTCAGCTTTATCACAGACCTATGTGGAAGTCCTGTTAGCATATCCACAAGCTTCCCAGGATCAGTTCCAGAAGACTGGGGTTGTGACTTTTTTTACACCTCTCTTCTTTAGCTTTGCATTTTGGAATAGAATCCTTTCAAGACAATTGACTTATTATTAGCTTTAAATCACAACCAGGAATTTTCCTGGATTACCACAGAAAAATCTGGATGTCTATAACTATTCAATATAAATTTTGTTTACCAGAAAATCACCTATGCCTCAAATGTCAGAAAAACTTTACTCATGTTGAGCAGTACCTTAGCTGCCCAAGTCTGTGGAGCAAACTTTGTCACAAGAAGTGAGGAGGCTTGCATGTAGGAATCTGGTCCAAGTCTGTCCTAGGAGAAGAAACTTGCCAAAAGTAGAAGTGAACAAGACAAAGACTTTGTATTTGTGGCAGAACTTAGAGCAGGTAAATTTCCCTATAGCCCTATTTTAGCTGAAAATGTTGTTCTATGTTCTACGTTCTACTCAGTAGTCCAAGGGAAATGCACTCCTGGTCTGTTTTTTTCCACTTTCCTTTGGTACCTACTTATCACATCCAAAGGTAAAGTAGCATCTGATACACTCTGTGTATGGCCAAAGATTTCCTTAAAAAAGCTCCACCCTCAAATTACATCCTGCATGGTTCTATGAGTTGAAGGACCTGACTAATGAACAGAAGCTCTCGTGCTGAGATAGGAGAGTAATGGGCCCAGGTCTCATAGAATCACAGAATCACCAGGTTGGAAAAGACCCACAGGATCATCGAGTCCAACTATTCCTATCAAACACTAAACCATGTCCCTCAGCACATCATCCACCTGTCTTTTAAACACCTTCAGGGAAGGTGACTCAATCACCACCCTGGGCAGCCTCTGCCAGTCCCCAGTGACCCTTACCATGAATTTTTTTTCCTAATGTCCAGCCTGAACCTCCCCTGGCAGAGCTTGAGGCCATTCCCTCTCATCCTGTCCCCTGTCCCTTGGGAGAAGAGGCCAGCACCCTCCTCTCCACAACCTCCTTTCAGGTAGTTATAGAGAGCAATGAGGTCTCCCCTCAGCCTCCTCTTCTCCAGGCTAAACACCCCCAGCTCTCTCAGCCGCTCCTCATAAAGCCTGTTCTCCAGCCCCCTCACCAGTCTCACCAGTTATAGGCAAATCATTTCCCAGATTTGCCTGTAACTGAATGTATTAATTGATATTTATTTAGGGAAGTGTGTGATGGCCTCTAGTGGTGCACACTGTCGGTAAACATAGCAACACCACAGCTTCACTTCTCTCTCTGTTTTTTGAGTGGCACTGGAAGAAAAGTGTTGTGGATATACTGACACTGGTGTATTGTTACTGTATGAGTAACAAGACAGCCCGGTGACAGACGGGCCTGCTCCATTTATAGCATTCTCCTTCTCTTCTCCTCCATGCTTTGAGGAGGAGGGTGTGCAGCACACACTGGAAGCAAGTACAGAAATTTGTATTTAACAATGACACATTACGTACTATGGATTGCCTGTGAATGCACCAACATGTTCCTGTGTCCAGCATCAGGGAATGACAACAGACTCATGGTTTTCTTTTCCTGCTACCCACTAGGCATATGCCATGCTCAGAAACAAAAAAAAAATCTTGATTAGTTCTTTTCTGCTGTGGGGTTTTTCACCCCCTTTATCCCAATATATTGATTGCATCATCAGATCAAGACTGAGACAGGACGACCAATACTGTGTGACATTTCCTCCTAGCGATGAGGCGGAGTGAACCTCAACTGCACAAACATGCCGAGCCTTTGGGCTGTGAGTGCAGCCTCTGCCATTACTACAGTGAACATGATAGCCATTAACTAATCGTCATCAGGAAAAATATAGCGCTCTCTCCCTCCTTCACTGCACACCGAGGCACATACCATATAAACATCACAAAGGACACAGCGAGAGAGAAAAAACACACTAGAGGCCATACTAAACCACATATAAACCTGATTTGAGAAGAGACTCTTATTCAAAGCAGTGAAAGCTTTCATATACTGTATGGCCAGAGAGTCGGGTGTTTTCTCAACAGTTTCCTAAGCAATAATACATAGATAAAGAGGCTGGAACCTGCCATTCCCTTCATAACATATGCACGTCTATTTATGAAGACACTTAAGCATGGATTTAGTAAGTCTGAGACAAAGCTCTAGAGGCGGCTGTCTCTTTAAATCCGTCTCCTACCAAGTGAAATTTGTGGCCCTGATGAATGGCAGAGCAGAGTCATCCATAAAAGGGCAGAGGAAAATCACACTCATTTGCATACAGTAATTATTCTCTGAATCAGGCCACCTTTATTGCTGCCAGAAAATCTACTGTCAGCATCGTTCTATAGATCATGTTGGAAAAGCCAGCAGCTGAGGAGCTGGGTGGTGGCTTGGGACCTGCAGTCCAGTGCCCTGGCCCTGGCCACCCTCATCGCTGGGGCAGGCTGTACTTTGCCTTGCTCTCTGCCCCAGGTCCATGCATCTTATCTTGGGTTACGTCCCCAAAATCATCAGCGACGTAACAGGAGGGCAAATGTCTGCTGTCGTGTAATACTGAAGTGGTAGGAGCCATTTGGGGTGGCTGGGAAGGTTCCCAGCTGCACTTGGATGGACAGGATACTTTTTTCATTTCTGTTTGATATTTTCTTTAAAAAAATGTTTAAAGCAGTAACATTGCACAGGCAGGGTAGGGTACCATCACCTTATTGGTATGATGCCTTTGCTTTTTCTCCTATTATCTCTTCATCAATGAGCACTGATGGGTTAAAAAAGGTGATAGGTGATTGGCATTTCAGCCTGCTGGCAGGAGAAGTAACAGGAGAAAGGATACACCCAGGAACTGTGCAAGAAAAAACAATGGGAACCCTGAATCAGTGGATGAGCAAAGATCAACGGGGCCAGATTCTCATCACAGCATAAACAAACCTGGCCACAACACCCAGTTTGGAAATAGCACTTATACAGGTACCCTGGGTAGCTTTAGGAGCAGCACCTTCCCATCCATGTCTGTCTGTCTACCTGCAATGCTACCAAGGAACTGAAGTCTGTTAGAAGATCCAGAGCAAGCAAATCCTTGGCATCAATCCAGTTGTGATCACACTTCTTGTGATACCAAAACCTGACATGCAGAAAACGTGCCTTCCTGGTAATGAATCACAAAGATGAGAGCGGTTTGGAGCTGCAAGTGATAACAGCGGTTTTGGTGCCAGCACTGCCATTTGCCACGGTCTAGAGCAGGGCTCCCAGCTCCTGCACCTCACAAACGCTCTCTACCACCAAGACTGTTCGGAACAGAAGATTGATTGTCCTCATTTCGCAGGACCTGTCCACCAGCTTGGGTGTGTTTGCACAGGAGTTTGAGCATAGGCCTAAACTCATGATGAAATCTGAATTCACATCTCCTGTTCAAGGGGGCTGGAAGTGGCATTAGGGAATCAGAGTAGATATGGGCTTCCCATTAGGGTGGAACCAAGAACTTCCTAGAACAGCTTTGTCCTCTATTACACACACCTCAAGGCATCATTAATTTACCAGTGTTTGGTGGAATATGAAGGGATGCAATTTTATGAGCTACAATGGTAGTCACAATATGAGACTGAATTAAAAATCCCAGAGTCCTATGTCCAAACACCACAGTTGACAGTTTCTGTTGTGTCCCAGGAGGTCTGGGCCTTGGGATGAAAGGCCTGGGGAAAAGGTAGTGACTTCTTAAACACCATAGCAGAGTTGCTTCTGTATTGTGTTATTGGTAAGTGGTTTTATTCGTCATTATTAGTGAGTACTGAAAGCACTTGGTGTGAGAAAGTGGAGTAAGAAGTACACTAGAAACTTCAATGGGTGAAAAGAGTTTTAAAATTTGACCTAAACAAATCTGACCCCAATTCTGCTGTAGACAGAGAAATAGCTGATAAAAATTCTGCCTTACCCCACTGGTCATAATTTGTAATTTATTCACTGCAAGAATCTTGAAGTTGCGCTTTTTCTCTGTACTCCCACCTCTATTAAGAGACAAACTCAGTAACTAATCAAACACTCTGGACTTCCAAACAGCCATAAACAAGCAAAAAAAAAAGCATTCTTCCACCATTTTTTAGTTAAGCAGTGTTGTAAGCCAAAATGAAAACCCAATGACACAATACAATGGCTTGTTAATGCTTCCTGCAGGTACTTTCAGTATTATCATACTGTCCAACCATGGAGATACTGTAGGGCTGTACAAGTAAGTATACGTTTTAATCTCTTAGACCTACCAAGCTTTTACAGATTTTATTAGCAAAAAGCATTTTGGCTTCAGATCTATAGGAAAAATTTCAATCTAAACAGGACCTCGTTTGTTCCCAATATGTTAGAGATAATAGAAACTTCTTTTGGTCAGACAGTATTTGTTGTGCTCAGGTATATAAAAATCAGCATAAAAATGACTGCAACCTACCTTGGCTTCATGAATCTTCACTGGCCTATTTAAAACAGACTGTACTTCACAGTCCTTTTTCCAGAGCAGACATCTGTCCACATCAAGTCCGCAGTCACCATCAGCACTAATTTGTTCCTTTGTCTCTTCTCTGATTCTTCAGGAAGGGAGTAAAGCACGCCAGAAGGAGAGACTTTGTCTAAGGCAAATTTCTTCTGATCAGAACATGTCCCGCCATGTGCATGAGACAAGCTTTTCCTTCTATGAGGCTGGAAATAGGGTATTTTGAAAACATTGAATTAACTTAAATAGGAAGCAGCAGACAGAGAAAGAAAAGAAAAAAAAAAAAAAAAGAGAAAGAAGGGAAGTCAGCATTGCTGAACAGTGATACTTCACATTGCCTAAAGCTCTGTCAAAGTACCTGACCCCTGAAAGATCTAAAGTCATTTAAATGATGTAAGGGATATAAATTTTTTTTAAGCAAGTGGTACCAGGCTCATGGCTTTGCTGTTTATTAGAAGACGAAGCTGCCAATATTGACTTGCTCAGATGAGCACTTATAAAACCACACCGATAAATGTGTTTGCATTCCTCTTCGGGTAAAAATTTGTCAGAGAAGAAAGGCATTAAACCTGTCACCTCAGATAAAGATCATATGTTTGATTTCAAACAGGAGAAAACAAACACTGCACTATAGGCTCTTTAACTCCTTGAGAACCCTGCAGAAACTGCAGGACAGGCCCGGCAGCTGGTGCTGCCCACGATGCTTGCTGCAAGGGCCACCAAGTTTCCTTGGGGTAACACGACAGCTGCACACTGATTCTCTCCCTCCTCGCTGTCTTCCCAGCATTTGCAAAGCGGAGTGCATTGGCTGCCTGCAGAAAATGGTGCTGTTCAAAAAGGAAACTGGGTTAGACGCTTATTTACACACCTGGTGCCACTGCCAGGTTTACCTTTTTAAAAATGCACTTTCAGGGGACGTGAAGGGGAAGCAGAGCTCAGACTCTCTCCACTAAAGTGAAACATGTATGTTATTTCAGAAATCTCTCTTTTTTATTTCTCTGACAACAAGAAGGTGCAATTCTTGTTTGCACCCTATTCCCCCTTAACCAGATATCCCTGCTACAGCTGTCAAAAATACCCACTGGAGTGAGATTACATCCTGAATTAAATGTCTGTGGCAAATCTACCTATTTTAATATCGGAAAGCTATCTGAAACCCTACCACACTAACTGGCTTAGAATGAATTGAATAAACTTCACTGAAGAAAAAGGAGATATGAAGAAAGAAGAGAAATCAGTCTCCTGTTTTTTAACACCTTCATGCATGAATCAGAGGTTAAAACATACAAGAGAGAAAAGTGTAATTAAGAAGGGCTAATAAATATTTTCATCTGGAAAACCCAAGCCATGCAAGACTGGGAATGTAACTATGAGGCAAACTTTTATGGTCTCCAGTTCAAGGCAGATCATGTGGAACATTTGGAGGCATGTGAGATCATGCCACACAAGTGTTTGGTATATTAATCAAACAGCACAATAGTTGCCTGGATACCCACATCATTTCATCAGCTGTGGTGGCCTGTTACCAGTTTTCAGCAAATGAAATGTGACCCCTGAGGACTGTAATTGGGTGAGTATAGTAATTTAGGAATGTTCAGGGGATCTGGAAAATCTGTCCAGCCAATTCACTTACAGCCAGCCACGGCAGAAGGATATTTCAGCACTGAAGAATCATGCACAGTGCCTGTTAGCAGTGCTGATACCCAGTACCTTCCCTTTGCCTGTTTACTGCTCAGTGCCAGTTACAATGAACTCCAGAGTCCTAATGAGGCTAGAGATAATTTTGTTTAATGAAGGATTACAGCCATCCCTTAGAATACTTGAAAAAGAAAGGGGGGGCGGAGGGGGGACCGCGCAGTGAGCACAGGAATAAAAGCCAATTCTGTGCTGGCAGAAACTATGGTGATTTGCAATGTAAACTACTGTATCCTCTTACACAGAATATTTGTCGTGATACAACTTGAAGCATAAAGGGCAGTGATCTCATATTTTAGCACAGGAGGCAAATGCCCTTCGAGATTCATTCAGGCTTGTGGCATTTAGTTTAACCTAGTGTAACCTGATGCATTTTTGAGGTAGGTAAACTCTGTGTGTGTTTTAATTACTTCTGGGCTCTGCATGCAGTCCAAAGTTCGGGTCAATAGAGTGATGAATTCTCTAGCCACGCAATCTTTAATACTGGCTGGGCTGGTTATTAATTTTATTTATTTGTACTGTTAAAGACCTATATAATTTGTAGCTTTGATTGTTTGTTTTTTGAAAGTTCAGAAATGTTCACACAGTTGAATCAATTAATTTTGTTGGGGTAATAAACTTACTGTGTGCTGTTGTTGTAATTTATACAGGATGCAATTGTTAACAAATCTCTTATTTATTCAATTTCTAACAGGTTATCAGGCTTCCTGTTTCTGCGGCAGCGGATTGTATTAGATGTATGATATAGGAATACTAAATGGCAAATGTGCATGTGGTCTATCGCAGGCTGCCTTTCAATCCCTGAAATACCAAATCGTCACCTTAATCCTTTCAATCTACTCAAGAGTGGTCTGTTATAACCCTGGAATGGGGATGGAGGACAAAAGAAGGCACAGAGCCAGAACTTCTACTAATGCAAATCAGTGCACTTCCACTGACTTCAGCAATAACATCTTTGACACCAGCTGAGGTGATACCCCAGATTGTTTAGCTTAGTGGCGTTGAAAGAAAAGGTGGGCTTCTCAGAGCCTGTTTTCCAGGTCAAACATTGGTAACACATTATTCGGAGGTAAACCAAGTTGTCTGAACTGTTCTGAACACCGCTAGATGTGTATTGTTGTAATAAAACTGTTCTGAACACCGCTAGATGTGTATTGTTGTAATAAGGTTATAAAAAAAATATTATGCTTTACTTTACAAACCTCTTCTAAGATCTTTTCTCCTAAACTTTCAAGCAGAGTACACCCTCCATATTGTATGAAGATGGAAAAAGTGGCTATATTCCATGTTTAGATTAGTACTTATCTAAGAAGCTTGCTTCAAGATCGTTTTGGATTGCTAGCATTGAGATTGTTAGGAGGCTTTTCAATTGTTCCTTTGAGTGTTGCCACTCAGCTGGCAAACGCTCCAGCAAGCATGGCTGGACATTTTAACTCTGCTGCCAGAAATGTTGCCCTTCTAGGATAATTCCAGCTGCAGTCGATGTCCTATTGCCATTCCCTTGGCAAGTCACCCAGGAAAATTGTAATTGGTCATCTTAAGAGTAGCTGCCTTCTCTGAAGTTTTCAGTGCTCATTGCAGATGTTCATTTGTGCCTCTGTAATACCTGGAACTATTCCCAATCCCAAGAAGCTATCCTGTCACACATGGTAGTATTTTGAACCAGCTTAGGTTGATTCAGAGGGGAGGCTGTGTCTAACAGTATTTCAAAAGACTGAGAATCAGGCTAAGAGGACACCACAAGTGTAACTTTTCAAAGTGAAAAGTTTTTCTTACTATTCAAGGCTCGCTGATAGCATTCCAATGGGAATTAAGTGATTCTCAATACACTGATACTGTAAATGATTAGCAGTGTGGCTGTGGGATGACAACAGTTATATATTAGATGAATTTTAAATGACAAATTTGCATGTAAAGCAAGTTGCTTGTGTTAAAAGAAAGAAGTTCATGAAGAACTGTCCATCTGATGGCAGGTTGCCAAGCTTATCCATGACTGCAAACACAACTTTAAATGATATGAGACAAAATATTTTTAAGTTTTTTTGTGTGAAAGATCTTGGTGAGCCTCCTGAGCAACAGCTGGGGAACAGAAAGTCTACCTCTTTAACTGATTTTGCAAATATTCTCAGCTTCCTTACTGTATGTTATTTTATTGATATACCCTCACTCCAGAAGGCACATTTCACTGCAACAAGCTTTTCTTACCCCTAAAAAAAAAAAAGAAAAAATTGAAACAGGAAGATGGGTACATAATACATGTCTCCTCTGAGGCAGATATTCCTGCAGTTATTCAGATGTTTCTGCAAAACAATATTTAGTATTCTCTGTACTGAAGAAGAAAAAGACTAAATTTTAAACATCTCCCTACTCACTTCTATGCACCAAGAACATTTCAGCCTTGATCCATGACACTCTAGAAGTGAATAAAATGTTATATGAGCAACAACAATAAAATCCTAGACACTACTGAAAATTACACTGATCAGATAAATATTCCTAATAATGTAGTGGCTCCCCTACACTCGGAAAAAAAAAAGCTAATAGAAAGATGATAGTGGAAGGGTGGGAATGGAAGAGAAGATACATTAAAAATTCCTGATTCCTGATTTTGTAACTTACTTTTTCTCTTCTTCAGGTAATTTCCAATGTAGAGGCTATGGTTCTTAAAAAAAATCTGTTCTGAACAATGCTTTGAACTTCTCTATTCATTTTAGCCAATGAATTACTTATGAACTGTTTGCTGAATGTTCTGGATATTTGTGAGTCAATATTTGCACAGATTATTTGATCCCCCCGAGTCATATGGTATTATATTAGTGGCTTTATGCAAGACCTCCACGGAACAACATAAATTAGAAATCTTTCCCTAAAAATGCTTGTAGAGAGAAAAATATCACCAGTTCGTATGTGTGCAAGAAAAAATGATCACAGATTTATGAAGCTTAAGAAATTTTGAAAAGACTTTTTGAATTATATTTTGCTCTATTTAGACATCATTTAGACACTGTCCGACAAAAAAAAAAAAAAAAAAATCAGACTAATCCTGTAGCTCGGGAACCAAAATGGGAGAAGAGAGACAAAGAGATGGTGATAAACCATGTTCTAACCTGCCACAGTGAGACAAGTCTCAACTCAATCACTTCACTCAGTATGAGTGAATGTGTGTTCAAATACAGGTCTTTTCTTACCTTCTTTTGGAAAATGGTTTGAGTGCAAGAATGAACAGCGAGTTAGGACTTAATGATCCAGTGGGTCTTTTCCAACCTGGTGGTTGTATGGTTCTATGATTTCTTGTGAAATCTGTGATGGTAACTTTTTGATTATTGATGGAGGTTTATGGTGAAGAGATCCCAAAGATCAGGTTGGTGATCAAATGACCCCGTTATTTGTCAGTAGATGTGAAAGAGCAAACAATGGAGATTCCACAGAGCCATTGAGAAAATGATCTGAGGAATTACTTTGAATGTTGGCAGCATTGTATGCAGCTGTGCACCAACTCAGAAGGGAACTATTTTGAAGGCTATCACAAATGATTTTCTTAATTTGTTAAACAGAAAAAAAAATTAAAGGCACATTCTCATTTTTTTGTGTTGGGTACCATATATGGGTTGCCATTACAGTAGTTAAAACTAGCAGTTCTCATTGAGTTCCTATTGTGGAAACCTATTTCTGAGTCACATAACCATGCGACTCAAAGGAGATTAAGGCTTCTTCCCATTTAAACTGTGCAGCAGTATGACTGTGCTAATGATGATTAGAAACCAGACTTTTGGATGCTCAGTGTAAAACTTTTAATAGACTTGATTTTAAAAAATCATTGCACTTTAATAATCAGATTGTTTGTAAAAGATCCAAGTCACATGTTGAAGTTTAATGACACAGAAGAATACTAGCCAATTACCTTCAATCTTCTGCTGATTCATTAATAGCTATTTTAATTCATTAATAGTATGTTTTCCAATTGTATAAACACAGATATAAATATAGCTACATGTTTATGTATGTATGAGTATGTACATTTGTGTATATTTTTGTGTTGGGAGTACATATAAAATAATTTTGTGTTTGTTAGAATGCATTTATCCGAAAAAGATGCTCAACAGGTTGCAGAGAAATTTCATGTAGTGACACTTTCCCACATTGCCATGTCAACACAAATGCAATATTAAATATAGATAAAACACATATAAAGAGCAGAGAAGCTTCCTAAACGACATCATCTAGGTCCCTGCTATTCTTAAACAATATGTCTTAGAGTTCTGTCCATAACTGTATTGACCTTCATCTTAAAACCAGCTACATTTCTGATTTGTGTCTGTTCAGAGCCTTATCTCGCTAATGATTAGAAATTTTCTGCAAATATCTAGGTTACTTTTATTTATGCCTAGATTTATATTAATTTGTTCCTATCTCAATAAGCTTAAACATATGCATCTTCATCTTTCAAGCATGCATAACAAATCCATTTTGGGGGAGTCTGGGGTATGTTTTATTTTTATAAAACCTTAAAGGTTATGAAAGTGCAACTACAAGAAGCTCACAACTCATCTCCTCTGTGATTTTTTTTCCCACTCTTTTCTAATCAATTTTTACATACAGAAAGTTTCAGGGAAACTGAGCAATGATCCTGCCACACATGGTAATGCAGAAACACCTAGATGAATAGAAATGATGGAACTACTGGTAAATAGGCCATTTGTAGTTTTAGCGATTTGCTCAAACTAATTTGCTCTTTCTTGCCCCCACAGATTTCCTTTGTCTGGGGCCAGAGGCCAGATGACTCTGTCTCCATCTTTTGTTCTAGCCATCCAGGAGTTTGGGTAGAGTTTACCAATTTATATAGATGACCCTTATTCTTTCACAGAAGTCTGTTGAGTTCAAAGACAGGCTTACCTCTCTGTCATTCAGATGCATCCAGACCAAGCTGAAATGCTCTCTGGCTGTCTTAATGTATCCTCTCCCAACGTCTACTTTCACCAAAACCTGGATTATGAGTGGACTATGCAGGATTAACAGCAAATATAATAAATACAGTACTTAAAATGTAATTGTGGCCAAATCCTTGAACATCAGAATCTCAGACCTCTGACATTTCGGAATTTAAGGACATATAAGTTGAGAAGGGAAGTGGCAAACAAGAAGTACTTTGATTCACCAGTGATTCAACAGTGAAGTACACTGGTGAGATCGCACCTCGAATCTTGTGTTCAGTTCTGGGCCCCTCACCACAAGAAGGATGTTGAGGCTCTGGAGCGAGTCCAGAGAAGAGCAACGAAGCTGGTGAAGGGGCTGGAGAACAGGCCTGATGAGGAGCGGCTGAGAGAGCTGGGGGTGTTTAGCCTGGAGAAGAGGAGGCTGAGGGGAGACCTCATTGCTCTCTACATCTACCTGAAGGGAGGTTGTGGAGAGGAGGGAGCTGGGCTCTTCTCCCAAGCAACAGGGGACAGGATGAGAGGGAATGGCCTCAAGCTCTGCCAGGGGAGGTTCAGGCTCGACATAAGGAAAAAATTCTTCACTGAAAGGGTCATTGGGCACTGGCAGAGGCTGCCCAGGGAGGTGGTTGACTCGCCTTCCCTGGAGGTGTTTAAGGTGTGGGTGGATTTGATACTGAGGGGCATGGTTTAGAGATTGGTGGGAATGGTTGGACTCGATGACCTGGTGGGTCTCTTCCAATCTGGTGATTCTATGATTCTATGATTGTTTAAGCCCTTGGCAACAGAGAGTTTTTAGTGTGGCACTTTAGCCAGACTAGCATCATCCAGAGGGTGATCTGAAGTTGTTTGGCCATAACTAGGGGTGGGATGTGGCAAGATAGTTTTCTTTCTTTCCCAAATACAGAAAAATTACCCTAGAATTCAATACACCACATCATAAAGTATTCCTCTCTCTTCTTTAGCATCACCTCTGATATGATTGGGCTAACTAATTCACTCTGAACATCCATTATTACACTGATGAGGTCTGACTGGCTGCCCTTACTGATTGACAAGAAAAAATGAGCCTTCTGAATATGGGTCTAATTTATATTCCAGACAAAGATAAAAATGCAAGAGGAAAAAACTAATTCTGTCTCTTTAAATTTTAGAAATGATGACAATTATACTTCCAGGTTTTTAATTTTCAGTTTACAGATGTGGTGATGTACACTGAGTCACTTGACCTCTCTAAGAAACAGTCTTGTCCTAGCATCCTCATAGGTATCTGCGTCCATCTGGCAGAGATATTGTAATTCAAATCTCAAACTACGACTGACTGCTGTGCTGTGAGCTGTGCTGCTTTCATGTGCCCTGTCATTTCCACCTCCCTAACTTCAAAAGACTTAAGAAATGCAAAGGGAACAATATCATATGGTGAATTCTGTTTATGTGGCATGGCTTAGTCATCCTTATTTACATCACCCTGGCACCTAAACAGACCTATTCACAATGCATAGCTGTCACTCAGGCTGAACCTTAGATTACTGTTAATGTTTGCAAAGGGATGGTTATGCAACAGTACACAACAGTACATCAAATACAGAGCACAAGGCCAATAAAACTCAGTCCAAACTGACCTAAGGACTCTTAGACTTCTGTTCTGCATACTGATGCATCTGATTACAATAGATACAAGCATACAACTAACATCTTAAAAAAAAAAAATTTAAAGGCCAACTTATTTTCACCCAGGCTGTCATTTTTCCTCATGTTGTCAAACATACCATGTGTGCAGCCTCTAAGAAAAACAGTCAGACCAGGTCTACTTGCAATTAGAAGAATGTTCCTTCTTTAATTTCTGTATGAAATACAGAAATAGCTCTGTAGCAATTTGATAGGCTGGAATCTTCAAAGCAGTGGAGTGAAGAACAGGAAATTCAATGAGCAAAGAAGCATCAATAGAAGAGAGCCTTACCATACAGATAGGAGGAAAAAAATGCAAAGTTTAAAATAAAATTGCATATTATTTACCTGAAGCCCTAATTGTAATGCCATTCAGTTGCTCCTCCTCTCCTCCCAAATCCAAGTACAACCATCAACAACAAGGAGATACAACGGATGACCTGGAGCAAGCTGAGGCAGTTCTTGGACTGCAAAACCCAAAGCTGACACAGAGGCAGCAAAGCCTGCCAGAAGGAGGCACATGTCCAAAGATAAATTGTACCTTTGTAGTGCCCAGAACTGTCCCCTGAGGCTGCTTCCACCAAGGAGCTGTTGGCAGACAGCTCCACCTCATAGGTCAGGACCTGACTGGTACACCTGCATCCTAAAGCTGTGTGAGAAAAATCATGCAATTTTTATGGCTATCAATGGGAGAGGAGTAGGGAGATGAGGGTTTTTTTGCACATTTACAAATACCCAGACAAACTACTAACTCATCCAGTCCTGTGATACTCATCACAACAAACTCAGCTGGTCTGTTGAACCCAGAATTGCCTATTAGCCAGTATATTTTATTTCAGTTTTGAATGAAACTTTGTACCTGGTGCAGCTCAGGCAAAACACACTTACAAAACCTCTTAATCAGTCCTAGCTTAACTAATCTGCCCTTTCTAGTTCAGACTAGGGCCTAGAAGCACTTTCCAACCAAAGAGGCCACTGCTGCTTTTCCAAAGAAGGTGATTTCTGAAGATGCTGATGTACAGAAGGGATGCGACTCACAGATGCATATTCTGAGCACACAGAAGAGTTACACTGGTGAGGCTAGGCTGATGAGGTAAGAAGGGGATAATAATAAAAACACACTCTACCCTGCGTGTTATAATAAAAGGTAGGTATGCTGTACATCCATAATCCAGCCTATATTCTTGCCACAATCAGTTTGGCATGTGGGGGGAGTGGTGTTAGAGGATACATAAAGTTGTCATGAATCCCAGCTGTGGTAGTTCACTCTAAATGTGGAGCTGGCCCCAAGCAAACCCACTGGACAACAACATGACAGATTTCCAGAAACAAACCCAGTGTAAAAACAGAAGTGGCGAAGGAAGAAGTGACTGGGCAGGAGAAGAGAGCTGGACTGTGTGGCAGAGCAGAGGACAGCAGAGTAGGCAGTAGGAAATTCTCAGTGGTTTTCACACTGCTGCCGCTAAGAGCTTTCTAGGTGGTTATTTATCAGCCACTCAGAACTGCATTGTTATTAATAAGTTATTACTTGTATCTCAATAAACTGAGACAACCAGGTAATTACTTAATTAGGTGATACCCTTCCCCTCCTTACTCCTTTTTCCCTAGAGTTCTTAATGTGAAAGCCATCTTTTATGTCTCTGTGCAGTAATATACACTTCAGCTTTCAAGCCCATGTGTCATAGAATATAAGAAAAAAGCAACCAAATAATAGAGAGCTGTAATTCCACTGATGATTTCTGGTGATAAGAAAAGCTGCAGTGGCAAGACTCAAAAGGGTTTGTCACCATAACTCCAGGATCAAATTTCCTCATATTACAGAAAGATGGCAGAAAGAGTCTGCAAAGGAGAGTCAAGGAGACATGTAATAAATGCCATGAAAGGAGCAATTCTTTCTGATAGAAAAGCTTTAACACAGTCACAAAGTGCCTAATCGTGGAAGTGCTGAGTGACTTCACCCCTCCCTTGAACTTCAGCAGGACATGTGGTGCTCAGCATCTCCTCAGCAGAGGCTCAGCACTTGAGACGATTGGGTGCTGAAGCAGGAGGAAAAACTATTTTCAGAACTATATGTGGCATGACATAAATTCCTACCTAATAAGATAAATCAGGTTTTATTTAAGCATTGGCTTACAGAAGAAAGAGATCCCAGACAGGGTGATATATTTAAAACAATCCATTCGTTTTCTCCTCCAGAATAGAATACACTGTGAGAGCCATTTTGAGTGTTTGAGAGGGATTTAACTGGCTCTAGCTTGTACTAGCCTTCCACACAGGGGTGAATCACAACCTTCACAAAATACTTCACACATGTGAAGAACCACAAATCAGGGAAATTTAAGGTAAATAGAATCAGAGCATGTAAAAAAAAAACCCAGATTTTGCACAACAAAGACTATTTCTTGGCTGTAACATCAGCATCTACCAAATTATTGAATGGTAAGACTTTTCTGCAACAAAACCACAAGTTGTTTTACAGGTTTTTTTTAAACTTTTCTAAACATCCAACCCAGCCTAAGACAAAGATAACACCTGAGAGACTGGCCTGTGGATAAGAAGGAGGTAGCATACAGAGGAAATGGTCCTAAGGATGTCAAATGCTGTTTCACTCTCCCCACGGAGAGTACATAAAATATATGCAAAACCCTTTACTATGAGGTAGGATGCTCCAGGGAAGTGCACACTGAGCAAAGCTTATCTCTTTCTCTATTCTCTTTGGAGTGTTGGAACAAGTGATATTTTTGCTTCCTTGAAATTTGCAATTTATTTTTCTAGCTGGTCTTTAGCTGTGTCCGGCACATCTGTTTATAATTTATCTGCCGTATCATGAAATTCAAGGCAGGATCCAGTGAAAGTTCAAGGCAACAGACTTGGGGGAAGTACATACTTGGATCTTTCCTTGAAACTGCCATGATATTCAAGATGTTTACAAACATTTCGTATTATTTTTGCAACATTGCATTGCTTCAAGAAGCCATAATTACAAGGCATCCTGATAACCAAATATAAACCCAAAAGGATTTGAAAAGGAAAAAAAAAAAATCACCAATTCTGTCATGCTGAAATTTCAGTCGCAGAATCACATTCAGTAAGTACTCCTAAATTGTTTTTGAAGAGCAGCCTTGGAAGCAGCCAATAAGCATTGAGACCCTCCAGGTTACTGAGCCACTCATGAGTCTCTCTAGGGCAGCCATCACAAATAAAGCTGATACTCATTACTATTTCCTGATTATGCCATGAAATGATGTGACAAGATTTTCACACTAACCTGGAAACAGTCTAGACTCACTCAAAATGCGTTTTAAGGGAACTATGTATAAACCAGGGAATATCTGAGAAGTAATAAGCCATATTGTAACACCACAGCAGGGCAAGAGCTGGGCATCTGCTCTGTCTCACCTCCGTTCTCACCTTCTCCAAATCATAAATCTGAATTGAGTCTCAATACTAGTCTGGACAGCCAGAGCAGTCTCAGGTCTAAGTTCTCAAAGTGATATGTACAAGTCCAATATTAGAAAAGTTGTATAAACAAATCTTGACGGGCTTGATTTGGAATATTAAATCAATCCAGAACCCTGTTGAACTCTGCAGAAAGCTACATCATTCCTTCTGCCTGTCTGTACCTGGGGTAGGCACGGGGAATTGCTGGAAGCTGGGATCACAGTCTGGGTCCAAGTACCTCTGGTTTCTTTGCCAGTCAAACTACATGAATGTTTCTGGTCTTTACTATGAGACTCAGAGTATTCCCCCTTTTTTCTCTTTCTCTTTCTCTTTCTCTTTCTCTTTCTCTTTCTCTTTCTCTTTCTCTTTCTCTTTCTCTTTCTCTTTCTCTTTCTCTTTCTCTTCCTCTTCCTCTTCCTCTTCCTCTTCCTCTTTCTCTCCCCTTCTCTTTCTCCAAGTTCCTTTGTTTCACCCCACCCATCATATACTGCATATTTCTCTGACTCATAGCAACTCCACATCATAGCCCTGTTACTCAAGCAAAGGCTGTGCCTCAAGCTAAGTAAAATAGGCTATGGTTCCCCCCTATCCTGAAATGCTAGTGTGACTTATGGATACTGGAAATCCATCTTCAGAAGTCACACCTCATTTTCTGCTAATGAGCTGTAGGGTCTGTGTGTTGGACTGCCTCTCACTGATTGTTAAGGTGTTCACATTAAAAAATCTGGTATGCCCTATAGAATAACAGTTGTAAATAGAGAACCTTTCCCACTGAGTTATCTTCATAAATGAAGTTGCTGTAGCAAGCTTTTCTGAGAACTCATGGTCCCACATGCTGTAGTTAAACTGGGATAATGATTTACAGTGTATGAAATAACCTCCTAAAGCTGAACTTTTGGGATTGCACAAGGGACTGTTCACCCACATTCCAGGTTTGATTGCTCAGAATTTATCTTAATTATAAGGAGTTCATTTAGAGTGAAGAGAGAGGGACGGAGAGTGAAAACAAGCGATATCAGAGCTCTACACTGGATGACTGACAGTGACATAATGCCATCAAGCAACAAGCATGTTTTGGCACAGCATTTAAGTAGACCCCATTCTTCAGGCAGATCTGAAAGGTTTGCTTGCTTTTGCTGTCTCTTGCAGGTAGCACAATGGGTAAAGAAGCAGAGATATGCTCTGCAGACACTCAGCGTTATTGTTGCTTGAGTAACTACAGCTATTTAAGCAACAAGACTCCATAAGGTAGAGTGACACTGTGCAATAAAAACTGGCCTGTGGTGCACTGTGAGAGAGGATTAGAAAAATAAAAGGTCCCTTAACCATCCAGCTCAAACAGGTATAAAACACATCCTACCACATTTTTCTCAGATTCAGAAGATTCCCCTCAAAAGGTTTAATGATGACATGGTTCCATCCAGCCTCTCCATTGACTTATTTTCTTAATAGTTCTTTTTTTCTATGTTATTGATCTAAAAATATGTGATGCATCCAACATTACAGGCACAAAGCCCAGATGCCAAAGAACTACCAATATCCTGGACATAAAGCAGTGAAGTCACAGAGCAGTAGATAGAGAAAAGGAGGAAAGACAGATGCAAGAGTGAGATTATTCAGTTACTAATGCACATACAATGTCAGAACACTTTTTAGAAAATATAGCTAGGTGAAGCAGAAAAGCAGCTCTTCCACATTGTTGTGGGGATTTTTAAACATATTTTGAGGCTTTCCTAAATAGTATGAGCACACAGCATTTATACCTCACCAACAGCATCACCTGAGCAGCGTGTACCAGCTGGCTTTCAACGGTGGCCACAAAGAGTGTGGGACAGACTGGGAACAGCTGGTGCCATCCTCATTATTTCCATGGCAGCTGAGGATTCTCCTGCACTCCAAGAATCCTCAGCTGCTGCTTTTACCCTCCCTCCCCTTTTCTGCAGGAGGGTATATATTTCCTTTGAAGAAGTAATGGGGACTCATAAATTTGACTTTTCCCTGCAACTGTTTCTCCTCCATTTTTCTACATTAATTTACTCTTGACATATCTTTCAGTAGCAACTCATGAGAACAGCACTGCTGACTAGGGCTGTATTTGTTCTTCTACATAAGAGAAAACATCCCTTCTCACTGTAGTTCTGCAGAGTATATCGCAGTCGATTTGCTGTAGCCGTAATAGGGCTCATGGCCACACTCAAGGGCAAGGAATCTTGATGGGATTCCATCCTTGTATCTTGAACTGAACATGTGCGGAAGAACATGTCCATGGCGAAGGAGAGAGGAACATGGGTTGTGGCAGAGATTGTCTCTTCTCCTCACACTAGTAACTAAAACATTCAAAGCACCTAAACACAATACACTGCCCATGGCTTTGTGGGGGAAGCTGTACAATGGATTCAAGTCCCTCCAGCTAACAAAGCTCAGCCTCACAGAGAAATTTTCTAATAAACATCTGAAATTAAAGCTCCAATGCTGACAAATTACAATTTACAGTTTAAAGATGCATTCAATTATAGTTATCCAGAGACAAAGAATACAAGAAAAATAAAACAAATCTGAAAAGAAAAGGAAGTACTTCGAATTTGCATCAAACCTTAATCCAGTAATCTGCCTTTAATTATCCATAGCAGACTTTCTCCTAAAGTGATCGGTTTTGCCTCAGATCTCCAAATCTTGTGGCCCAAAGCCAAATGGATAAGTGCCTTATCATTTGAGTTTGGGAGAGCACCCATGCCTGCAGGCTCAATGAGAACATTTATAGCTGGTAAGCTTGGCTGCCATTGTGGATTTTGCTTAATCCACTGAGAGTCTTTTTGCATCTTTGACTCTGTTTCATGCTTTGAACCAGTGGTAAGATTTTACTGGATTTCTCAGGACAGGAAGAGTACTATTCTTTAACCAGCTTCTGAAAGTTCACACTTTACCCTGTCTGTGTTTTTCTTCTATTTGCGTACCCTTTGTCTGACACTGGCAAACTCATCAGTGGTGAAAAATTTAACAAAGGCAAAAAAAGCAACATGAATGCTCACTTTGGGCATTTTTATTTAATGTTTTAGAGTGTTTTTTCCCAGCTACCTGACGTATTTGTAATGGTTAAAGACAAGACAGGAGAAGAGCATTCTAAAAGGTGATCCATTCAATGTCTTCTCTTTCATGGTAATCCAGACAGTGTTACTTTTTCTTGGCTTTCCTCCCAACTCCCTGAATGTTGCCCCTGCTCTCCCTGCACTTCTGCATATCTTCTCGCTCTTCCTCAACATCTCAAGACATGATAGTTTTCACTCCAAATAAAGTTTTCTCCTATATCCCAATGGTTGCCAGTGGTTGTCCTGCCACTGACAAGATCCTTCTCTTTAAATGGCTCTTCTAGTTTGGACATGGAGCAAATGGCTCTGCCATACTTCACACCCAAGGGGACTAGCAGCAGAGAGATCTGGGGCTGTTTTCTGGAGTGGTTCTGACAGTGTGAAGACAGCTCTGAAAAGTACGAGAATGTGTGGGCTTTGTCATCCATAAGAACTTTGCCACAACTTAGAGGGAAGCCTGTCCTTCCTTCTGAAATCAAGACAGACCACGTGGGAAACAGTTTCAGAAGCCAGCAAAGTCAGCTGATTATACAAGGGAGGTATGTAGTATTTTCCTTTGTAGACATAATTTAGGGGAAGAATCTGAAAGTGCTAAAGCTGCTTGGTGCTGGGAATCCTTGCAAGACACATTCAAACAGTAATCTCTGGTAAAAGTGTCATTCAGAAAGGTGTCAGAAACCCACGTCTATTGGATCAAGTCACATGTGTCTGAACAACAATTCCTGCAATTATAACCCTGTCCTGTGTCTCTGTGTTGACACCAGCAGTTGATGCTACAGGATACTTTCTTTTCTTCTGTTGATAAATCAAAGAAACATAAAACCAGCTGTCAGCAAAAATGTAATCAGTAAACAAAACACAAAGTTAAAATAAGAATTAACTGAGCCCCTGGACAGACTGGGGCAGAGGGCCATCCTTTAATAACTGCTGTCTCAGAATGGTCAGTGCTTGTTTCTACAGACACATTTCTATGGCTCCAGAACAGTTGCTGGCAACAGGCAATTAACTGTGGTTGAATAAAGAATTTGTAGGACTGGAAGAAAATAGTTTCTGCTCTCTATTGTGTTACCAACATCTTCTACATTGCCTTCATTCAAGAGTTTTCTTTGCAAAAATAAGAGAGTGAGAACAATTACCTATTTAACACAGGCAAACCTAACAAGCCTTATTTGCATGTATATGCTTTTTTAGTGTTTGCCTTACCTTTCATACCACCAGGAGAACCATTAGTCGAAAAAGAAATCAGAATCAGTATTTGTGAAATACTGAGATCCCAAACTCAGACGATGCTAAACAGGAAAATCACAAACTTTTTTTACAGTGTTATGTAGATATTGTTGACAACTATGGGTCAATTGATCTTTCACATTTCAAAATATTTATAAACCAACTGCTTATTTCTTGAGTTTTTCCATGTAAAACACAGAACAAGTGCTAACAAAGCTAGTTTCTCTCAAAACCTTTGCTAACACGTCAGGCAATTTCAGAGCAGAAGTTGTTCATTCTTAACTCTAGCAAAGGAGGTCTTTATCCTTACTTCACATATCTGTTGGCAAAAAAAGAGCCACTGACTGTAAACTGCCTCTTATTCTTGAATTTCTTCTCACTAGAAAAAGACTTTCTACCAGTAATCTGTGATGAAACAGCATATGCTCTAATTAAATCAAGGCAATCCCAAGCTTTTTCACTGAAATGGCTTTCACCTGCTGTTTTTGCTCTCCTTTGACCATTATTGTGCATACAATGTTTTCCACATCCAAATATGAAGCCCATCAACTACTACACCTCCTGCCTACATTGTTCAATCAAGTTGTCCAAGTACCTCCTTTCTTTTCACTTCCCTTTTCAAGTACATCTGTGCACTATTGAATGCATTTGGCATTCAACTCCAAATTGTATTGCATTTTTAAGGTTATTATTGTGTTGCAGGTAAGGCATATGTTCATATCCGATGTACTGTATGTCACTCCAAAACTCAAGAAGCAGCATGAGCTGCTCAGACCATGCATGGGTTGCAGAAGACAGTCTGAAGAGATTGTGCACCACAGAAGATATTTGAGACTCAGTTCTAATACAAATCAGTAGTAACTATTTTCTTACTCAACAGATGCACACTGAAATAAGATCAATAGAGATGAGATCAGAATTGGGTCATGGTATCACACATGCAAACTGTAGCACGGTTTCTGAAACCTTAGTGTTATTTGTCTCCCAGGTTAAAGGAGATCTACTTTCTGAGTATCCTAACTTGAAGGATTTTTCTGAGAAAGGACATGGGTTATATTGTGAGCACTGTGAAAAGAACTATAGCGTAAAGCACTGTAGCATGCAGCGGGTAGTACTAGAACATACTGTTATGGTTCGCTGTACCTGTAAAATTCATGAAATTATTGGCTTCTTTCTGCTGCAGTACAGTACTTTTTCAGTAATTTGTCACTCTGTTTTCAGCAGGGATAATGGACCATGCCTTTTTCTAGGAGCACATTATTTGGCCACTGGCAGCTCTTTATATTTGCCATGAGATACCCAGTAGCTACATGTTCACCCTCACCCTCCCTCCACGGGACATTGCAGGCAATAATATATTTTTTGGGTTAATATTTCTTTAGCAATAGTTAATAGCATCTGTGATGATTAGTGTTAATTGGCCTGGCTACGTCAAATGTGCCTGTACTGTTCTTTTCAGTACACTATCTCTCCACTTCTGCCTGCACACACCACTGCGGCCAAAATCAGCTAGAAAAATATCAAAGCCATTGCTCCTCCCTATCTCACCTGACACTGCTTAATATTGTCATTTTTATATGGCTGGCATCTAGGAGCCCAGTAATAACCTTTTGTATGGCTGGAGATAAATGTGATGTAAAAATGAATGAAAACGAAGATCAGGGAAAAAGCCCCCTCTGACCTGAGGGCTGATATTTTTCAGCTTTAATGTTCTCTTCTACCTACACCATAACATCAGGGATGAAAATACTCTTTTCCATCTTATTTGAAAACCTGAACATGCTATTGGCATTCTTTTCCATGAGAAATGATAGGTCATTAGAATTGGGAAGGAAATTGTTTTCCTGTCTGATGACACATTGTGAGATTTTTAAATTTTTCTCTATTCTGCAGTGCAACAAATCCAAAATATTTCTACACTCCTCATGAGAAAAAGCAGGGTGATTTTGCTTCAGAAAAAGCCAATGATCTGGAGACTGGACATTCTTCTAACATACAGTAACATAGGCAGCAGGGAAAGAACCTCTTCGTCTTACATCCTTTGTTAAAGATATATTCTCTACATGACAAAGCCTTTCACTCTTTTCCATCTGGATTTTGACCACATATTTGGTCATCCTGATGTTAAAAATGAGGCAGCATCCCTCTCCTTAACAACCAAAAGGCATTTTTCACAAAACATTTTAGATTTGCCTTATCATCACTTTTATAAGAATTCTTCTGTGAAGTATGATGCAGTACAGCACTCCAGAGCCAGAAAGCACATGGTTGTTCTGGAAATGGTGTCTGATTTCAAGGCCAAGCTCTTTTCTCCCAAGGTAAATGTAATTTACACACTCTCCAGAACCAATGGAGATAAACGTATGTTTCAGAAGGAAAGGGCAAGATTTATTTAAAGCAACAATGGGGAATATTCCTAAATACAAATAACACCTTTACTTTACCTGCTAGATGTCCACCAAAAGATCTCAGTCAACATGTTTAAGCTTAGAAGATGGAAGAACTTGCCCAATTTTGTTTTGCCACACATCCGAGTACGCCACTCCTTATAAATGCATGTAGTGCCTTTCAAACTGCTCTGGGTTATTTAGATGCTTAAAGATGAACATCCCTAAAGATAAAAGTCTCAAAACACTTTCCTGAAGTGAGATTTTCCCGGTTTGGAAAAGAGAGAGGATTTAGATCCATTAAGTGGTAAACTTTCCAGGCTTAGGTGCCAAATACAGACAGGGAAAAGGGATGGGCTCTCCTAGAACTCTTAATTTTATCTTCTCTATTGGAGACATCTGTCTCTTTATGTGATTTATACTGGGAGCCATAAGAAAGAAATTTCTACTTTTGGTATCTGGATTACGCATCTAGCAGTTTGTTTTGCATAATCCCCTTGGTCTTGTTTTACAAATGCCATTTGTCTCTTATATCTGCTAATTCCAGTAAAACTGATCACACTCACCTTTTATACCTCATTAGGTAAGTCTGCTCACATTTCTGGAAATAATACTTGTTAGCTGTTGTTGCAAACCATTAAAGAACAGACAAAATTAATAAAAACCTTGTCTGTCTGTAAACACTAGGGTATCCAGCAGTTTGTACGTTCTAAAAATCCTCCTAAAAACATAACTCAGACCAAAATCTTCAACCATCATCTGCTGAACTTGGCAAATACATTCCCATTGCCAGCAATAGGCTTTTGCTGTACAGGTGGCTGCTCAACATACCCTAGTCATCAGATGCGTCCTCTCACTCCTGATATTTCACATGGAAAAGAAGTCCAGTTGGTGTAGAGAAATAACAAGAAAAGCAGAAGTAGCCATTTAAGATACTACATTCATAGATATTTCCTGTGCTTAGTTATTCTCATTTATCTAAATTGATGCTGAAATTTCCAAGACTTGCTCTTTGAGCCCTAGACACTGCCAAAGTGGTCACTGTCTGAAGGTAAATCTGCTCATCTGTATCTATCTGAGCTCTAAATTGGAATCTTGAATGAACAGAAACTGGTAACATTGCCATAAAACTTTTTGGACAAGCTTTGAGGCCACTAAGTTTGAAGGAGAAAAGTTGAAATGGAGCAAAGAAGTTGGCATCTTTGGGAAGCATGTAGGAGTGTCTTGGTAAAAACCAGCCCTGATGCTGCCAAATGCCATCCTTTGAAGACTGTAGGCTGTGAATGAGCTGCAGTTTTCCTCTTTTTCTCATTAAAAATTCCACACGCAAGCAGAGTTGCCCTATTCAGACGTGTGTTGTGAAGAGGTATTTGCAATAAAAAGGAACTGAGGCAAAGGGCACCAAATTGTGTAATCGTATTTACTCCGCAATGTCTGTAGTGAAGTGATACCCCAAATAACATGAAATTAGTCTTTCAGGTACCAGCTGCTGTGTAACCATAGCAGAGAACTACGTCTGGGCATATTCTGCAGCTGGACAGCAGCAACACTATCATCTGCAAGCTGCCAGGCGGCACTGGGTTTTATCCCACTTGCTCCTTACCAGCCCTGAATTTCTTGGTCTTCTGCTAACAAGACTATGCCATAAAGTCTTGCTGCTCTTGTAACTGTTTGGAGGAAAATCTTTATGCCTTGACTTTATTTAAAATCCTTGAGCCATCCTGTGACTACATAAGAATATGGGCAACTTGTCATTTTAATTGTTAAGTGAAAAGCTGATAATCTCTTTTGTGGGGTTGATAACATTCCCACAGCCGTAGTCTGCAACACCGAACACTGCAGTTTGTCTATAGGCATATTACCTTCCCATGGATATATAAAAAAAAAGTTACTCCATTCTTAAAGATGTTTCCATGTGACCTTCTCCTGCATGTGGCATGTCTTGGACCCTCCCCCACCTATAAGAACTACTGGTGGCCCTGCTATAAGCTGTGCAGATGTTTCTACCACATTATTGCAGCTTTATATTTGCAAGAGCCTTCTCAGAACAGATGTTCTTTCTGTGTGTATATACCATACTTCCCACTGCAAACACTTTTACAACACAAACAGCAGATTGCCTTGCTTCTGTCGTTCGGATCAAGAGAGAGTAAACGCCTCATTCTAATGATGTTGGTTTTCTTTCCAGGGTGTTTAATGTCTTCCCTTCCCTTCTCACTGGCCCTGCTTGCTGCAGGTGTTTTGTCTCTGTTCCTTAGGCTCTCCATCACTTATCTTTACTCTGAAGGGTCTCCCTAAAAATATTCTCCTCCTGAATCTCCTTCACGGTTTACACTCTCTTTTAGTCCCTTCTGCTGGGTTGTCCTCATTTTATAAAAGTTGCTCTGCCTTCTTTGGCTCTGCTCAGAAAGGAGCTAATTCAATGGATTTAAATGGGAATGTCTTTTCTTACGTAGCACACAATATAGATTGGTGAATATAGTTCCTACAAATTGTGGAATAGGAGTCAATAACCCAACAATAACGGCACAAAGATGATAGTTCTTCGAGGAGCCAAATACATGTCTTGCCTTCACCAAAACAAAAAGGTTTTTGGAAGGTTTGTGTTGGCTAGGTATTTCAAAAGCAGGATTTGAACACCACCACCACCACGACCCAGCCCCCACCTCCTGGAATTAAATAAAAAACTGACTTTCAAGTGGTATAATTAGCACAGGATTTTGTAAAAGTATGACAGTATTGCAGAGATCTTTGGCCTCTTTCCCAGCAATCCTGATTACTTTCAGAGGACACTTTGTCCATTACTATTTCTTATTAAAACAAACCTATTCTTCTGCTTTCAGCTTCTTTTTTCATCAGACAGTTGTCAATATAAACGGCAATAATAATATATGTTTCATAGCAATTAGAAAAGGTAATATTTGTCATTGCATAGTAATACATCACAAAGAGGCAATGATGTGTATCTCTCTGCTGCCACAACTAGTTTGCTTTACATATTTAAGCTGGACCCTTCAGAGGTGCATGCAGTGTCCTTATGGCACCTTGCACAGTAGGTGTGTGACAGCATGCTGAAAGCAGCTTCTCCCAACCTTAGACTCATGGAAGTTGTCACTTTTGTGCCCTGCAATCTCCTGAAACACAAGTTCTGTCAGACTCCTAATATCTATGATGAAAATCCTGTCCTTTGCTCCCTTACAATACTTTCCTCTTAACTACATAAAAATAATCCTACCTCTGGTTTCTCAGCTGTTCCATTTTCCTCACATTATTTTCATCTGCATCCTTTCTGTTGTAGTTCTCTTCCCCATAAACACCATTCTACTGAAAAATACTCTTACACCTCCTTGTATTTGTTTCAATTTTCATATTACAACTTCCTTCCTATCTCTTTACATAGATAGACTAAAGAGCTATTTGGCCTACTCAGATCCAGCTTCAGAGATGTAACATTAGATGGCTGGCATCTACTGTGCAGGCAGTCTTTTCATCATTTGCAGGTTTTTACACTTACAAATGGTGTCATACAGCCTAAAAAGTAGCTCAGGTTCCACAGACAGTGAAACATGATTATGGTCACATTGAATAAAAGAAAGAAATCATGATAGGTTGAAGCCACAGATCAAGATTTCCAGTAAATCTCAGTAAATCCTTCCTTTGCCCTTCTTTAACCACTGTAAAATTCATAAATAATTTCTGTTTGTTTGGAAATCACTGATTTCTAATCTATGAAACTTTGTACAACTGCTCGCAATTGCTTTGGAAACGACAATCTTGACACGAATAAGTTTTTCTCATTTTCAATCTTTCTTCTTGTTCACGAGTGAACTCTAGCCATTCTTTAGAAGTAGCTATATACCAGTGAAACAGTAATAAAGACTAACTGTAAAATTTTCTCTCTCAGAATGTTTTATAAACCAGTTCTATTACCTTTTATTAATGCATTACAAATACAATCCACACTACACCCATCTACTTTAAGATTATGACCTTGTAAAATGTGCACAGCCTTTTAAAAAGACTTTGTGTTTAAAAAGACTGGGTTGAAGTCTTGTCAGGTCATGGATTTTTATCATGAATATTGGGGGGTTTTTTTGGCGGTTTTCCTTAAAATTCTGAATAAAATTGAAAAGGAAGAATCTCTGCGCCTACTTGAAAGGTGAGTAAATACCTTCAGGGAGGAATTATTGTCATGCATACAAGCTAAGATATCTGAAAATAGTTAATTTTTATCCTTTTTTTTTTATATAAGATCATATGTTTCATAACTTAGTTGTTCACATTTTGCAGACAAGATCAACTAATGATTTTTTGAGGTTTGTTATTTTGGTTTGTTCGTTTGGCTTTTCATAAAAATGTTGAGGCTGACAGCAATGGCTGTCTGTCATAACTGACTTGTTATAATGCCCTGAAAAGTCACACAACTTATTCTAAAGGCAGAATGAATCTGAGAAACACCTCATAAGATCTCCCAACATCATTCAGTCTAGCACACCTCTGAGCTAAGCACTAACACTAGTCAAATTTTTTTTTAAAAAATAGCAGTTGAGAAGATCATGTGTGAAAACTGAGGAAAAATGGATTTCCACAGACATCCTCACTTCATTGTGCCCTTCCAGCTCATGGAAATCCACCATGGGCCTGTTCAATTACCTTTCAAGATGTTCTACGCTGTCTTCTGTATTGAGGAGCAACACAAGAGTGCAGCTCTGCATTTACTCTCAGCTTGATCATGGCTTGAGATAGTTCTCTAATATTGCTAGGTTAAATGTGCATTCACAGTCATGTAAGGCAGTTCTGCTGAGCTAGACACATAATAGATATTTCTAAATGTGAAAATTTGTTCTTGGCAAACAAGAAATAGCTGCTAGATTTAGGTAAATGCAATGACATTACGTGAGAAGATCATAATGCATGTACCTATTATTTCTGTATACTCAGATTTTATCACTTGCTATCATTTAAGAGCAAAGACATAGTTGTCTGTAATATTCTTCTCCCCATGAAGAAAAACAATTAAATAATGAGATGCCACAAGTTTGAAAGTTCACTGTATTCAAATTTAAACAATAGTTATATTTCAATGAATATAAAGGAAGACCCACCTAACTCAAAGATAATTTGGAGTTGCCAAGGTGTTGCTGATGTCACCAATGTTACAGAGGTTTCTACTGCTTCTTCAGAAAAACATGCTTTCAGAGAAAGTGCACAAAATCCCACATTTTCTTAGCCAGTGCTGCTTCTGAGCCATCCTTATCCACTATCTCATTTCTGTCAACTAGAAGAGAATGAGCAACAGTTCTGTTTAGTGTTTCGTCTTCTATCTCATATTTCTCAGCACTTGTTTCACGAAGAGATGGGTGTTCTTGTATTTTTCAGAATGCGGACATTAGATCAAATTGTATTTGTTGTCTGCCATACCCACCTAAGTCATACTTATATGGAATGTAACAGTATTTACCCAATAAACAAAACAGCAGCTTTAATTTGCTGAAATACTATAATGGCATTGATGAACTGGAAACATTTCTTTATTATGGCCAGCATCTAGGACAGTTAAAGTTCTCAGGTGTCACCATGAGCCATATGAAATTATGCAACTTCGTCCCCAGTTTTTGAATGTACTACACAAAGACAATATACATACTGAAATACCAGTACAAGAAAGAGCAGCATACTTCCAATATCACTGTGATTAAGTTGCTTACTAGTTTAGGAGAATTTAGGCTTCAGGGATAGAAAACATACTGCAAGGAATGACCTAATCTAGGAAACTGCTTTATCTGGATAAAGATTTTTTTTGAGCTCTTTTTTTTTTCACTTTTAAGTGAGAAGGATATGGAGCAGCTGCCTAAAGCAGAAATGCTACAAAACTCATTAGCCATAGTAAAATTAAATTAGTGCTCTCCAGATAATCCTAAGTTATTATCCATGAATCTTTGTACAACACTGCTCCACATCTCTTTTCCTTTCTCTCGCATTATTTCTGCCTTTGGATTGCTGTTTGGTGCCTTTTAGAAAGTCCAGGGCAGAATAACTGAATGAGAATGATCCCTGCAACAAAAGACTGGGATCGTTATATATTCCCCCCAGCTACAGGAAACACTTTCTTTGTAACCCTTTGCTAAAACAGGAGACCAAATTCTCTAATGTCTCCTATTCCACCAGACTGTTTCAGGCACTTCACTGCAGGAATGACATTGAGGTCCTGGAGAGTGTCCAGAGAAGGGCAACGAAAATGGTGAAGGGGCTGGAGAACAAGCCTTATGAAGAGCAGCTGAGGGAACTAGGGTTGTTTAGCCTAGAGTAAAGGAAGCTGAGGGGAGACTTTATAATTGTCTACAACTACCTGACAGGAGGTTGTAGCAAGGCAGGTCATTGATCTCTTCTCCCAAGTGACAGGCAAGAGGATGAGAGGAAGTGGCCTCAAGTTGCATTAAGGGAGGTTCAGATTAGACGTCAGGAAAAATTTCTTAACCAAAAGCGTTATTGGGTGCTGGAACAGGCTGCCCAGGGAGATTGCTGAGTTACCATCCCTGGAGGCATTTAAAAGACAGGTAGGTGAAGTGCTTAGGAGTATGGTTCAGCAGTGGACATGTATGGTTGGACTTGATGATCTCAAAGGTCTTTTCCAACCAAGTGATTCTATGATTCTATGATTCTATGATTCTAAAGCAAAAAATAGCCTGTGGAAGGGAAAGAAAAAATAATTTTAACAAATCTCAGGGAATATTATTTTAAAATCTTCCAAAAACTTTCTTTTTTCATTTTAACTGGTATCAGGTTAGGAAAAACTTCTCAAAACTCTTATTTGCCACCGTTGGCTCAGGGCTACATTACCCTGAGAAACACATACCAAGAATAACAACATAAATATACAAGTTTCTCTGAAGGTACATTTGTTTACATTTTACATTTGTTTCACTACACTTCTCTGCATCATTGTGAGGAGTAAAGCACCCTCCTAATATGAAGCATTTACATCAACTGACCGGTAGAGACCTCTTGCATCCACAAAGGTGGTACCAAATGAGGTAATGGCACCACGAGGTTCCAGGCACCTTATGCTCAACGATCTAGCACTCACTGCTGTCAGCAGGGAAACCATAGGTTAGATGAATGCTTTCATGTAGCAGAGACCCTAAACCAAACATTTGAGAGAAGTTTTTCCCAGCAAAAGTTTTTCCTTCCATTCTTTTGGAAGATCTTGAAGACATTCCCTCTCTGCTTCTCATTAAGAATCAGAGAATCGGTGCTTCTGAAGCAGTGCTAAACCGTCTCTGTCAGGTAGCATTCCTGGAGTTTATTGCCATAATGCTAAAAAACATATTTTAGTGCAGATTGCAACAAAGCAAGATGGCACATTGTTTCTTAGTTTTCCTGCGAAAGGGCCTGTATACATAATCTCTGCTTTTTCCTCACTGTCAGTCTGCAAAAACTATGCTGTATTCCATAATATCAATAAACCAGTGCATCATTGGAAAGCCACAGTTCCCATTCTCTGTTTCATATACCACACATTGCTCACAAGACTTTCTGATATAGCTTGTGGATACAGTAAGTTAGAAAGTTTAAACCAAGGCCAACAGAGACAGCAAACCTGTACACAAAATGCAAGTTGCTCTGTACTGTTCCTCCTGAGACCACTGTTCTAGAGTAACATGCAAATGTTCTCAGCAAATCATAGCTTGAATATCAGTTTGTTTGCCAAGAGAGTCTCCCAATTCCCTGCTCACAGCCATAAGAAAACATTTTATTTATTAATTATTATTTGTAATTTGGGAAAACAAATGGCTATATTCCCAGTCAGTCAACTTTCCTATCCACATATGTGCATTCCAGAAACAAAGCTTTACTGCTAGCTTACAGAGGCATGTTTTTCCCTGGAATCCTTCATTAAAACATTAGTAGCACATTATTGCTTAGCAGGTGCACAGACCCCATAGCCAAATGTTACTTGTTAACCATGGTGTGACACTACATGGCCATAAATGTCTAAGTATTAATCACACATTTTGATTTGTATCCAAGATATGATTTATGACTGTGATTTCTAAGACTGTATGTTAAACTAACAAGGAAGAATGAAGGAATTTGGCTCACTCAGGCAGTTGAATGACTCTCTGCCACAAAGCAGATAAAGCCTTGAGAAAACAGGGCAGTCTTGGAAGAGCAATGGGAATCAAGTACTTTGGCGACACAGGAGGGAAGGGAAACAGAAGCCATCTTTGACAAATCCAGGCAAATCTCTTCCTATACCAAGAGAAGAAAAATAACAAAAGTTCATGGCAGGGTCCTGAGAGTGAGGGAAAATACTAGCAAATAACCTCCCAATCTCTTTTTAAGTGAAAGGGTGTATTCCTACTAGAAGTAGAGGTCTTCCATTCTATTCAAGGCAGGGTTTGTCAAAAATATATCTGTCTGTTGATAATTATATGCTAATTTATATATGATCCCAAGAGGAGATAGAGCAGGACTGGTAGATGGTCTGTAATCTAGTAGCACTAAGTCTTTCCGCATTGCTATTTATTCTACTAAGAAAATCCTGTACTGCCATGGGGGTTGACACTAAAAAATTTGTTGTTATTGCTTCACCACCTGATGAAGTGGTGACCTCTTGACACTTTGTAGTTACTCATCTACGCTGATGAAAACATATCGTGTAGATCATGATTTGAGCATAGCACCTCCTATAGAACCTTCACACATGAGAAGAGTGCTAAGCAGATATACAGAAAAAGCAAAAGGGAAAGCCCATAGAAGGATGTTGGTTTTCCAAGCAACTGCAATTCACTTGTCTTCTCTAAGTTTTGGAGAAAGTCCCATGTAATCTGGCCTGAAGCAAATCATTAGAGGAAAACAGCATAGGATTCCATCCCAAAAGAAATAAGTCAGATAACAGACTTTGAAACACCTGATACAGGACAAAAGTGAATCCGATCTATCACAAACATATCCATCTCCTTCTATAACGTCTTCTAAATTTCCAAAGCTGTCATTGTGCCATTATGTTCATCATCTTCCTCTGGCACTCAGAATCCTATTTAGTGGTATCTGTTCTACCTTCATGTCATATTCATAATTACATACCTAGCTTTCTTACACAAGAAAGGAACACTGTCACTGGCCTGAGAGGTTAGCAAGGGGAAGCATAACATACAAGCTACGTTATATCCTTTAGCCTTGACTTCCACATACCTCCCCATGGCATTCACTTTGTCATGTATTTTCCTAGTCCAGTTAAGCAAATCACAATAATCAGTTACAGTTTATGATTTTTTTTTTGGTCTGTGACCTCTGTTTGTATGTGTGCTGCTTCCTATTAGCTAATGTAACACAATTAATTTCTTCTCAATATTCCTTTTGTGTTCAACAAGCGGTCACAGTTGTGGCCAACCCTTTTCAATGTAAACTTTCTTACCCTAACATGGGAATGAAATCACTACAGATCTATTATTTCCTGGAACAGAATATTGCATTTGCATAAAATATTCTGCACTTGACACAGTGCCAGGAAGAAACACCTAATGTCCATTCTTCATTGCACTTTTGCTGTGGCCTTAGGAACAGAAGGAATCACCATGTTAGACTCAAACCTTTTACTCCTGAGTTCCTCACTTCTTAGTCCCGTCTCTAATTTACACTCCCATGACTCTTTGAGAGCCCTGCCATGGCAGTGACCAAGATAATGGACGAAAGAGAATTTCTTACATGATGTAATTTCACATTAAACAGGATAGTTCACGAATTATAGTAGAGGGTCAACAGCAGATATTATAACCCCTAAATTGGTTGGAAAAAATGGATATTTGAATCAAAACTTAAATAAAGCTTCATATGAGCCAAGGTAGCTGAAGGGAAGTGTCTCCCTGTGTGTCAGTGATATACCTGAAAGGAAAGCAGATTGCATCCTTGTTCATTTCCATAGCATTGGGATTTACTGGCAGGGAATGGCACTAACACTGTCTTCAAATGTACGATATCTCTTTTTACTTTTAAGTTGGATGGCCACATTCCAAAGTAAAGAAATTATCTAAATGTCATTAGACAAATGGGAATGCAGAAAATGTACATTTTGGAGACAGATCAACCTGTTAAACAAGGAAAGGAGACCAAGAAGAAATTAATTAATTGAATGGATTCATGAGTCCCTCATTCGTTATTAATAAAGCACTGAAGAACAAAGTGTTGATGAGACACTGTCATTCACCTTGGGTCAGTACATAAAAGGAAAATCCACCCCACTGCAGACAGCTATCAGGGCCATATGCATAGCATCATGTACTGAGTTATGGGTATTATAATAAATGGAAGATTTAACACCATCTATGTGTACTTTGTCTAGGGATCAATTTCACCCTAAAAAAACAATGAGGCAGATTTGAGCGGAGAAGAGAGTTGATTTAATACATGTAGAGACTAATGGACTTCTAGTTATTCCCAAAGATAACCATCCCCATAAAGGGTTTTAAGTCATTCTTAACACTATTTTCATATACCTCAAAGGCAATCAGTCTTTAGTTCTATATTCTTCCATATTACAGAGCTGCATACATCTTTCATTATAGCACAGTTACATATGCATGTTGCCTTCTGCTTTCATGGGCAGAAGTGCACTATGATAGTGACAACTGCAGTGTTATCCCTCCTTTTTCAGAAGTTAAATAACTTCTGAGTCCACTTTTAGTTCTCAATTTTATTTTTTTTGTGATTTACAGATATATTGTTATTTATAGCACCCTGCCTGTTGGTTTTTTTTGCTACCAAGTATTACCAAAATGAATTTGAGTTTAGCCATTGTATGGTGTAGTCAAAGCCTGCTCCTACACAACAGTGTCCATCTACAAGATCTGCTGCAGTACATTCTCTGAAAAAAAAAAAAAAGAGAATTTATAATTTATTGGTCTGCTAAAAAGTACTTTGGTTACTAAAAACTGCTAGGGGGTGAAATCCAGTCTTGAATACAAGGCCAGAAAAAGGTTTTAAGAAGTGCTTAAGCTCATTTTGAGGATGTAATTGCCATTGCAATGTTTGCATGGGACTGTTGCTAGTACTCCACACAGGAGAGAAGCTGACCACGTGCATGCACTTCAGGAAATCACACCAGGTTCTGATTTTCCCCCAGCTTTCAACAACTGCACTAATAATTCTACCAGGCCGTTGCAGTCACGCTACAGCTCAGGACTGTTCCACTTTGTTGAGGTAATCACAGAGGAGTAAAACCACTCTAGGTAATGGTCAAAGCTCAAGTCATCAGAAATACCTCTTAATAATTTAAGGATCATGATTGTTCAAAAGGAAACAAACCCTCAAGGACATTTTAGAGAAAGGAAAGAAGGGGCAGATTCATCTAATCCACTTCTACTAAAGCTATAAAGACTACTATGCTTTTTGCCTTTGCTTGAAACCAGATCTCCCAAATATCCCTATACTGACATGTCCTATGAGTGGTTAGGACCAAGCATGCTACTTTAGAAAACTACTTTTGTTGCTCTGTCAGTAGGTCCTGGAAGTGTTAAATTACAAAAGGCAGAGAGAGAAGGGGGTGAAGAGTTTTTTTCCCAGGATGGAAAAACCTCAGAAGCTCCATTGTATCTGTTTACTGCTTTATTTCTGAATTTCTAAAAAAAATGGCAGATTTAAAGAAGGGCCAGATAGTATTGGAAAAGATCCTGAATAGTCAGTACTAGTTTAGTGAGATCAGTCAGGCCACGGAGCCTTGCCAGAGTTGCTCCTCCCTCAGAAATTTTTGAGTTTATAGTTAAACATCCTTGATGTGGCCATAAGAGACAAGATAGGGCAGACGGCAAAGGAAAAGGGGCGAAGAGGAAATTAGGGCTTCAAACAGAAGGGGGGGTGGGGCAGTACTTCTAGAAAATCTGGGCTCTTTGGACATCATAATTGTCTGGCAGCGTGTAGGTATTACTAAAACTCAGGATTATTTCCAACACTACATCATATCCACTACTGCTGCCTGCCAGTGTGTTAGTAGTAAATCTGAAGAGCCAGGAAAATAAGTGGAGCCTGTCTGCCTGCAATGAGGGTCTGGCCTGCACTCTACAGCAGTCAATGCCTTTCTCAGAGAATCAAATTGTCTGCTAAATACCTAAAATATTCCTGAGAGAATAAAGGCTCTTTGCTTAATTTCTGGGGGTGGAAGGTGGGCGAAGACTGGGATTTGAAGAGGAGAACAGCTAGAGGTATAAATGGAAGGTAGAGTGCTCCTGGAAACAAGAGGCATCTTTGGCATCATTGCACTGGCTTCAGCAGCAGCCAGTTCTAACCTGGCAGTGGTGCACATTTGGGGCTTTTCTTTCTTCCCTGGCATAATAAAACTGCTGTAAGACTTGGTGGAAAGGCTTTCTGCTTGATTCTCTCTAGGGTTGTCACATAGCATGTGCTGAGCAGACCTCAGAGGTGGGAAAACTAGTTCTCTTTGCTCAGCTCTAGAAAGAATTTCCTGTAGGAAGCATGCTCAAGAAGAGGATGAATTATAAAATATGAATTATTTTGGTAAAGGAGAGAAAACAGAACTCGGAAAGTCTTGTGAGTTCTAAGAGGAGATCCATGAGCTTCTGAAGTCCAGTTTATGAGCAAACAACTCCTTTCCCTTTTTATCAGAAAGCATTTTCCCATGTGATCACAAGCTCTCTCTTACATAGTAACTGCATAAGTAGAAAAATGGATTGGGACAAACTTAACCCAAAGTGAGCCTATTCTTGGCATTACAGCTGACTAGTCAGTACAAACTGCTAGTTCAGTGTTGGATAAAAGTTAGTTCCCTTATTTTTCTTTTTTTAGTTTTTTTTAGCAATCTTTGCACCTCTATTTTCCAGCTGAGGTTAAAATTTAGAGTCCCCAAATACAACAAATTACAAGTACTGTTTATAGCACAACCAACCCAAGCAGCAAGAGGAATTATCTTGGAGAAAAAAACCTATGCATTTTCATATCTACTAATATACAGTGAACATAAACTACTGCTATGATGAGCAGGATGGGAAGTTCACTAGAGCCCTGCAGAGGGCTGTTCTACTGGGCAAACGGGGCCATATTGTGCCATCAGTTTTAATCACAACTTCCCACTGATGGCAGCGGGAGGTTTTGTTTTAAAATGAATGCCACGTGATTGTGCTTTCAAAACGCAGTTGGAAGTACTAAGGTAGGTACTGAATTGGACACCAGCTGACATCGTGGAAAACATTTGACAAAACAGCAAACTGTAACATACTAGATGTAGAACACTGGTAACTGCAGATGTCACGTTGTCCATCCACATCATTACCTTCCCAGAGTTCAGCTAATAAGAGAAAGTCCTATCTTTTCAAACTGTCCACCAGTGATGTATTGGTTTTGGCTGGGGCTGTGCTAAATGGTTGGACTCAACGATCCAGTGGGTCTCTTCCAACCTGGTAATTCTATGATTCCATGATTCTATAATATTTCTTTATACTGGCTGGTGCGGTGCTTCTTTTGGATATGTAATGAAAACAGTGTTCATGATACTAATGTGTTAGGAATCGCTGACTACTTCTTGCACAGCATCAAGGTTGTTTCAGCTTCTCACCCCACCTCACCAGAGAACAGGCTACAGGGGATGCATGAGAAGTTAGGAGTGGACACAACCTGGACAGCTGACCCCTACTGACTAAAGGTATATCCCACACCATATGACATTATGCTCAGCAATAAAAGACAGAGGAGAAGTTTGCCAGGGCTGTTGTTGCTCAGGGACTGCCTGGGCATTGGTCAGCAATTGTGGTTGGGTTTGCATCCCTTGTTTTTCTTGGTTTTGTTTCTCTTGGTTTCTTTATTGTTTTTTTTTTTCTTCCGATTTTATTTTTCTTAAAAAAATTTTACACTGTCTTAATCTCAACCCACAAGTTTTCACACTTGTACCCTTCCAATCCTATTCCTCCTCTCTCTGGGGGTAGTGGCGGTGGTGTGAGCAAGCAGCTGTGTGGGGCTGAGCTGCCCTTTGTGGCTATCCCACAACACGTGAGGTCAGCCACATTTCATTGGACTGACAAATGCACTCCCAGTGGAAGCCCCTTGAGGCAAGTACCAGCCCCTCTCACTCTAAGAGGCATCATACAGCACTGTCCCCAGTATTCAGACTAGAGTATTTTTCCAGAAGCCTAGGACCTCTCCTTCAGTTTCCAGGCTCAATTTTCTCCCATTCCTTTGTTTGTTTCACACTGAAATCATCCTTCTACTAAAACAGTTTTTTTCTCTGATGTTGGTGTTTCTCCTCCCTCATACAGGAAAGAACTTAATTTCTCCATCTCTGTGTGAAGACCAAAGAAGCTGAGCTCTTCTATCTTTCTCTCATTTCATATGATTTGCATGCTCCTGATCATCCTGTTAGCCATCCTCTGAACTCCATATTCACCTTTCTCAAACACAGGAGACCACAAATGCATGCAAGACTCTGGATGAAGTTATCTGTCTGCATAGTCCTACGAAAGCAAATAAAATTATTTTTACTGCACTAAACATCATACCACTAAAAAGCAATTCTTTTACTTCTCTTCCTCTTAGCATGGCTGATTTTTAACATGAATGACGGCAGACATACGAAAAAGAAAAAAAACGGTGACTGAAGCTTGGAACCACAAGGAAGGGTCTTAATAAGTATTTTTCTTGGTATAATTGCAGTGGATAATAACTAGCAGTTATATTTCCTTCCTCCTCTGTCCTCCCTCGCAGAAGAAAACAATTTTTGAATAAGTTTAAAAAGGAATTTGCCACTGAGAATGTGTTAGTCATTGAACTGAGCGGGATTCTTAGGAATTCTGTAAGTCACGAGAGATGAAGCTCCCGGGAAAGCTACAAGATAAATGACTTTTGGAGAATAAGAAGTCCATGTCAGTTCCACACAACTGAAGACTAATATAGCCCCTTTTGAGTGGCCTGTGTGAATACACCTAAATTCCATTTTCAGAGAAAAACACTAGCACAACTCATAGATGTCTGGATACTTTCTTCATAGCCTTAACATATCGTAGTACCACTCATCAGAATGCTGCAATAAGAATTGAACAGGAAAATTTTCTCATCTCTTACAAAAAAACTCATGAACTCAAAGAACTCATTGCAGAATGCTTCAGTTTCACTGTGAGAACAAAACTAAAAGCTTCTGGAGTCTTGTGTTAAAAAAACACCCCTACAACAAGACAAAACAAAAACCTTCACCCACTCGCCCACCTGGAGAATTCATGCAAGAGATGGCTGAAGCATTTCTAGCTCATTCTCTCTCTTACCATACTGCAAGAGCGAGGAATGGCTGCACAACTTCTCCAAGGAGGCTTTACAACACCTTTTCCTAACTACGTCTTCTTGAAACAGCTATACTTTCTGCCTCCAGAGTGTATTTCCAGTGAAACAGCATTTTTCAGTGAAATTATTGTTATTGAATGAGTTCCCAGTTAGCTATGATAAGCACATTGTATCATGGACGGTGTCTCTTGTCTAGAAGCTAAAGAACCAACAGATTTTATGCGTACAAACTGAAAGGAAATTTCCAGCCACATTTTACTCTACTTTCAGGAATTCTTTCATTCCTTGCTGCCTTGTCCAGCAAGGCCTTCTCCACTAAAATCACTGACTTCAGCAGAAGCCAGGGAAATTGTCACAGTTCTTGGTGCCAGATTTCACTACCTTAAGTCAAGCTGGCAGGCCCTTGCTCTAGACAAAGTCCTGTTGTTTTTAAAGGCTGGGCTCCCTCTGCTACCCCTTTTCATGTGGGACAGCCCTGGATCTCCTCCAGCTGGCCAATTTTCCTGTCTGGTTTATGCAGGAAGAGAGACTGTGGCCTTGCCTGCTCCTTTCCCCATTTAAGGATCTTTTCTTCCCAAGAACAATTCTGCCTGGCTCTTACATGAGCTTTATCAGGTTGCACTTACTGTGAGAAGCCCTGGCCACCAGAACCATCTTTATTTTCTGTTCATGCACTTGTTGCAAACATGATTCCTAAATTCTAATTTATTTCTGCAGCCCACAAGCTTGTGTTGATAGAAATAACACTGGCATATTTTCCATTTTAATACATTTTCAGAATGAACTGTAGAAAAAGTGACTCTTAGGACCCTTCGAGGATGTACTTGATGCCTAATACTAATGCTTAGGGGTTAAGACTTTGTGGCAAACACCTGCCAAGTCAGCTCCCAGTGCTACTTACATAAATATGCTTTTGTTCTCAGAATACTTTACACCAGGTTTCATAAAAGCACCCGTGTACAGCTATAAAAGATTTAAAAGATATAAATAATAACCTAGGAGTCATTTAAAGTTAGGATCAGCAAATTTCAAGGAAGGGATCAACCAACTTTGGTAATTTAACAACTGTTTAAAATACATTAGCAATATCTGGTTTAATCTTATTGTAATTTATAAGCTATGAGGTTTTGTAAGAAAAAATTCACGGTAATATAGGAACATGAAAAATTAAGTAAAAGTCTACAAGTGATTTTTTTAAAGAAAAAGCCTACCATTTCACAGAAATGTTTAAGATATATGAGCATACACAAACAAATGAACAAGCATCAAAAATACGTATAAAAGATTTTCAAATAACTGCAGAGGGCTGGTTTGAAAAGGAGCAGATATATTTAATTTGTCCCCTCCTTTGCTATTCTCTGCTGGAGTTTTAAAAAAAAGAGCAGGTACTCAGAGCTAGAACATAGATATTTTGCATGGGTGAGCCCATAGGACCCCCAGTTAAGGAAGACATGTAAGGAAGTGATTCACTGTATGCACACTTACTGTCTACTTTCATATGTACCTCATGTGGCGCCTGGGGTTTCAGCACTTTTTTCAGCATTTCTTATAGGCTTTATTGCCACAAAGACTTTGGTGTGTGTAGTATTGTGTCTCTGCAAGAAGCCAAAGTGAGAACTGTTCAGCCTTCTATCTGAACTCAAGCAGAATCAGTTTTTCAGTGCAGCTGAAACTGTTTAACATAGAAAATACAGAGTAATAACCTCTTGAAAACAAGGGAGATGGCCATACATCAGGTGTTCCCCACTGAGGTGAATTATCAACCTAACTAGCTCCCCTAGAATTTAAAGGCCTCAGCAGGAATGTGGTTCAGGACATTCCTGTCTGCACAACAGAGAGCAGAGCTGGTATTTCACTCTAGGAAGTACTCACCTGAATCAGCAGCTAGGAGTAGAGAAGTCGTACGAGACTGAACCTGTACTGGAGAGGAAGACTTAGAGATGTCCAGCAGGCACTTCCACATGCTGCAAGGTGCGTGGGGCAGGTATGCCCAGTTAGGATCACAGAATCATAGAATGGTTTAGATTGGAAGGGACCTTAAAGATCATCTAGTACCAACCCTCCTGCCATGGGTTGGGACACCTCCCATTAGACGAGGTTGCCCAAGGCCCCATCCAACCTGGCCTGGAACGCTTCCAGGGAGGGGACATCCACAACTTCCCCATCCGCCCTGTGCCAGTGCCTCACCACCTTCATTGTGAACGTCTATCCCAATGCCTAATCCAAATCTTCCCCCTTCCAGTTTAAAGCGATTCCTCCTCATCGTATCACTGTATGTCTTTGTAAAAATTCCAGCTTTCTTGTAGGCTCCCTTCAAGTACTTGAAGGATGCTCTCTTACCCTTAGTCATAGCAATAAAACTATTTGAAATCTCAAATATGCAAGATATTTGTGGCAGAAATCATAATCTTCATTTTCAAATTCTGTTTTAAAGACACTTTCCATTCTTGCAGGGCTTTATTTTACAAATAATGCTGAAACAAAATCTGTTCTTTTAATATGGTGTTTATGATTTAGGTAGTCAAACAGAATCCTTAGCATTGGCAACCATGAAATCCAGACCTGCTTCTGCTGTGTGACTTTGAACAAATAATTTTTTTCCTCTTTGAGCTCCTTCCCTATTTTACCCTTCATCTGTTTAGACAAAGCTCTTTATGGTAGGGAGACTTCCTACACTCTTTTGTCCCAGGCTTGACAATGGTTACCAAGTCTTATCTCAACACAAGATATTAATTTTTATTCTGTGGATAGTAAACAGCAAGGAAGCTAACACAAAACTGCCGTTATACAAATGAGCCTGAGGTTTCACAAGAGGAATTCCAGTATTATTAAAGGAAGGACTTGCCTTGTAACATATGTTTCCCATTAAAAAAATTCCTCCATAGAATTCTACTGAGCTGTAGTGCTGTAGCAATATAGAACATCTTTCCTTTGCTTTAAATAAAAAAATTAAAGAGGGGCAGCAGTGAAACTGTTATTAACAAAGTCATGCAGTGACAATAAGAATAGAAGATAGTAAAGAAAGCAATAAAGGATGCAAAACTAGCAGTGCACATATATTTTTCAATGTAGAGATTTGCAAGGGATTACAATATTCATGAAAGGAAGACAGTAATAGCTTTGGCTTTTGTGGGACTTGGACTTCTGAGAACATCTCAGGATTGGCCCCTAGAGTTCGGGAAGACACTGAACAATTTGCCTAGCACAGCTCTGTCACAGTATGTCAAACTTGACCTGGAAAATAACATTAGAGATTTTGCCCTGAATCTCTCTGGAGTCTGCCAGTTGTACCAGGCTGCAAGCTAGTTTAATGATGTGGACAAGTGGGCATTTTATTTTGCCTATGCTCATATGAGTGAATTTGGGAGCTATATATTATAGTACCTTTCAATGTTCCCATGAACTGAATAGGGACCTTTCCAGGGTGCACAATAAGTTGCTCTGCCAGAAGTTCAGCAACAAGACAGCCTGTTGCAGCCTGTTATCGATAGTTTGCCCACATGTATAACAGAAATGATCCTTTATAAATGTATTTGAAGATTCATTAAAATTTCTTTTCTTGGTGATAATTAGAAAGCCACTACAGAAATAAAATCTTCAGCAGGTGTATTCATAGAAGAAAAAGACTGCAAATGAAAGAAAGAACTTATTTTAGTTCATAGAGATTGAAGTCCTTCAATCAGAATATTGAGAAGTTTCAAAAAGAGTTATAACTCCTCTCTCCCCCCCACATCCACTGCTTTCTGCATTTGCACATATATCACTTGATTACCGTCATTATTCCCAGAGACTACAAAGTATTATTTTCCAAATTTAATTTACATTAGAAAAGAAATAGAGAAAGGCAGGATCTTACACCTTTCATAAACAGTCTTTTGCAAAAGAAAAGATCCTGTGAACTGCAAAAAGGATACTGTCTCTTTCTGAGCATAGCTTTCTGGTCAGTAGCATTTTATGTGCCAGCTTCTTGTAATGGATAGTTCTCTCACAAAAGAATCATCCCAAATTTTGCTTGGTTTTACAGATTGCAAATTACTTTGTAAATCTATGTCTCTGTTGTAAGGAGAGCTGTCCCTAATCCTCTTTGTAGTCGATAGTCACAGTTCGCATTAAAAGTAATATTTTCTAAAGAACATACTCATAGGACAAATATGCACCAGGTGGTTCAGATCTATCCTCACAACCTGAAAGATCCCTGCTGTTCATAACAGTGAGAATTTTCTTATTGGATGTCTTCTCATGTCCCTTGCCATTCAACAACCACGTGGGCAGATCTCAGGAATGGGAACTCAGCTTATTCAAACTTAAAGTATTCTATTCCCTTAAGCCTTATATCTTAAATTTTAATGTTAGTTTTATTTTACAGATAGTAACTAAGAATGACATGTTCTTGTCTATCTCCTCTCTATTCTGGCTCTTCCACTGCTTGGAATTATGTTAGGGAAATACTGCCCTGACTAGAAGATGGATTCAGAGATTCAGTAACATTTTCCAAGTCATATCGTGTTTGAGTTCATACATACACAATTTATTTTAATGTACATATATTTCATCTATCTTCATATTTTTAAGATGTCCAGATGTTGCCACTGTAACCTCTCTCTATTTGTTTGAGGAGTGACTTCCATTTATGGCTCTACTTCAAATGTCTTGTTGGTTCTACCATGACCTCAGCCACACTACTGGTGTGTTGCGCTGCTTTACCTGCTCACTCCATGAAGCAGAAAGACTGCAACAACGGCACTGGTGCCACCCCTTGAATCCTGGATTCAGTTTTGGGTTCCTCACTCCAAGAAGGGCCTCAAGGCTCTGGAGCGAGTTCAGAGAAGAGCAACGAAGCTGGTGAAGGGGCTGGAGAACAGGCCTTATGAGGAGCGGCTGAGAGAGCTGGGGGTGTTTAGCCTGGAGAAGAGGAGGCTGAGGAGAGACCTCATTGCTCTCTGCAAATAACTGAAAGGAGGTTGTGGAGAGGAGGGAGCTGGGCTCTTCTCTCAAGTGACAGGGGACAGGACAAGAGGCAATGGCCTCAAGCTCCACCAGGGGAGGTTTAGGCTGGACATTAGGAAAAAGCTTTTCATGGAAAGGGTCCTTGGGCACTGGCAGAGACTGCCCAGGGAGGTGGTTTATTCACCTTCCCTGGAGGTGTTTAAGGCACTGGTGGATGAGTTGCTCAGGGAGATGGTTTAGTGTTTGATAGGAATGGTTGGACTCAATGATCTGGTGGGCCTCTTACAACCTGGTGACTCTATGATTCTATTTTTGAATCTGTGTCTTTGCTCCATATTTCGTCTTCTCTAGCCCTCATCACTGGAGCAGTAAAATTCTTGCTTTGCTGAAAAGCTATGACTGGACTTTGCACAAAAACTCCTGCTTTGCAAATCAAAGATACAAAACTCATTTTGCGTTCAGTTCTGTCGATTTCCTTGAGACCATCATGAAATTGAACTGAGAAATGTGCAGAGGGATTCATATATGATAATGCTGACATTCAGTTCTACAACTGAACTGTCTAAAGACAATCTTCAAACACTACTCCAAGGATTAATCAGCTGTACATTCACACAGAAATATTTGACGTACTGCTTTACTCATGAAACTTTTCTATTGTATGGTCAAAGGTTATTTGGCATTTATGTGTCCCAACCAAGTAGGAACTCAGTATTGTTAAACAAAATTCAACCTGGAGGGCAAGTTTATGCAAAGATTATGGAGTGCTTTGATTCAAAAAAATACTGAAAAGTATGTCTGGGACATAAATTTAGGGAAGATTATATCTATGTTTTAAATTAGCACACACACACACCCCCACAGTCACAAGCCTTCAGTATGTGTGTCGTCCAGAAGAGTCACAAAATCATCTGTCCCTCCTGTCTCTATATGCTACCTGTCTTAATGTGTTATGAAACATCTAGAGAAAAGGCTATAAGTCACAGCTATAAATTGCCATGGGAATGTTGCCATTGTGAAGGGCCTCTGTGATAGCACAAAATATTCTTATACTCTGCTTTCTTCAGATGGACAGTTGTTTTAAAACTTAAGCATATATCTTCATCTCATAGAAGGAATGAAATAGTAGTCAGACAAATACTAGGACTGCACTGTAAAGGTACATTCAAAAAAAGCCCCCTCCCACTAGGATTCAGAATTTCTGTTCCCTGTTTGTTTCTAGAAGAACATTCCTATTTGTTTCTTAGTATTTATTAAATATGTCTCACAGGAAAAAAAATGCACTTTTAATCAAAAATATGCATTTCTGAAATATAACAGTTAACTCTCCTTATTGATCTCTGAAAGGAAGTTACAAGAACACCTGTTACCATGACTATACACCACATACCTCAAATGATTCCTGAAATAAAACATAATGAGCATTTACTCACTGAAGGGCAGGAGTATTTCACAGTCCAAGTCCCGTTGGCACCAAGAGGTAACACCACACTCCTGTTTATACCATGCTTATGCACCTGTGTTTCTTTCCCAAAGTAACTGGGGAATGCATACCAGCTGGCAGGACTCTGGTTCAGTTCTCGTCTTCTGAAGTCTAGATATTGAAATCCACTCCAAGGCAGATAATTTAGAACCACAAGAAATTAATCTTCAAACCACCAGTTCAAACCATGCCGACAATGATGAGCTGGAAAATGCTGTAGGAAATAAAACACTTGTCTTACTCATTTTCTAACATGTGAACTATTTTACATCATAAAACCATTAGGAAAATCCATATTAAGTTAACATACTAATGATTCTTTCAAGTAAATGCTGAAGATTAGGAATTCTTTAGCCACCTGGAAATTGCCTCTAGGAAAGAGATGAGATAGTGACAAAAATGTTTCTGTTACTAAGGGTATTTCAAACTCAAGAACTAGAATGCGTCAGTAGTCAGACACATCATGCCCACCTGTCTGTTTCTACAAAAAGTAACTTGTCTTTCTTTTTTTAAAATAAAAGAAAAGTTTGTCTTTATAGTATTTGAATACAAGTGGCCTAGTGATTTACCATCAAGAAATATGTACTTCTACTGTAATATTTAATGCGTTAATTCTAAGACTCATAAACTACTAATTTAGCAATAACAATTTTGTATTTTTCCACTTTAGCTAAAAAAGCATTTTGCTGTGCTCAGTTTTGAAATGCCGGAGTTCTTTTAATAGCTTGCCTATAAATTCTTTCAGCCTCTCTTCTATATGTATTGTAGTTGGTGATCCACAAGTTAACAAAACAAAAATACTTCAGAGAATATATCTAGGGTCGTAGAACCAAGGCAGCTCAACTCTGTTCAGTTAGCAACCATTTTACCTTCACCATGGGGAGAGCTATGGTGCTAAAAGCTAATAACACAGAGGCTATTTCCATGGACAGCTTGCTAGGACCAGGAAAACTGCACTTACATGAAAAGTTTGTTTTTCCTAAGGTCTAACATTAAAGCACAGTTCTTTTTCCTTATCTCCGCCTTGCCCACCTTTTCCTTAGACTCCAGTGGAAAACATGCTTTTACTGTGAAAGTCACCCAATATCTTCAAAATCTTAATAGGCAGAGTGGATTGACCTCAGTTCAACTACACAGAGCTCAGGACAAGTTGATCAATTTATTTCCTAAATAATTACCATTTGAATGTTGATTTTTTACCTTCCTAAGATTAGCACATTAAGAAGCCTGTATTCAGGAATACTAATGCAATGCATTTCTGCACACACACAGACTCACTGGAAATCCAGTGTATTCTTTATCTAGACAAGCTTCAACTGGTTCTAGGTAATGAGGATTTACTTATTATTTTGTTAAAGAATGAAATGAAAAATTTTTACAAAAATCATACATAAAACGGAGAAATGGATATGGTTAGAGCTCTGGAGGGAAAGCCTTTACTTAGCTTTCAGGTTTTTTGAGGTTAAATGTTAAGATTCTATGGCTGCAACAACTGCATTCCAAACTTTATCTGTTCTAAACATGCCTAAGTAAGAAATAAGACAAGAAATGATTCATGTGTCAGAGGAGGCATCTAAAATGGGAAAATTAGAACACCATCTGATTATTTCATAAAGGTTGTAAGTTGCCTAGTAAGACTCCAATAAAATATATTGATTGAGCAATAAATTTGGAAGTTTACTTGTCATAAATGGCAATTTTGATTCTCCAAATGAGTCAAACATTGTGGCAGGGTATGCTCCTGGGTGTATATCTGTTCATTTTATTGAATGTTGGTGTAACTTAACTGATATGGTTGAAGTTTTCTAGCTGAATGAAGACTCAGTAGTCCAAACACTTAACCAGACATTGATAGGCTCCATTCCCATAACCACCCTTTCTGACAGTAATTTTCTTTGTTGGGAAAAGCTTTCTTTGCTGCAGTGGGTGCTGGTAGATCTCCCTCAGCATCTTAAAGGAAGAAGAGCAGAAGAATTTGCTCTGGATTGGCATCAACTAGAGCATCTGTCCCTCTGAACAGACAACAAATAAGCAAAGTTAAAATTATGTATCTCAGTTTAATGAGGAAATTCTTATTTGTCTTCTGCATCCTTGTGTCAGTTTCTCCCTTGTCTTCTGGTACTAGAAGTTTTCCATTATTTTTAACAACATTTTGCATTCTGATTCCTCTCCATGAATGTTACCAATATGAATGTTGTTTAAATCTCCCCATTCAGCATTTCTTGGCATTTGTCTCTCCTGGAAATTCTCCATGACAACTTTAGTCTCAGTTGCTTTTTTTGTACTCTTGCTCATAAGAAAGCTTAAGTCTTTCTATGCCGATTCTTAAATGTTAGTGAGTTCTGATTCAAATACATGATCCAGAAGCCAGTTTTTTCCCTGTCTGGAACTAATACAAGGTCTGAGGGGACCCTCAAAATCAGTACAATCTGATGAATTCTGTTTAGAGCCAGTCACTGCAAGATGGGGTTTTAACTGTCCTTTGCTATGAATTTTATGGAGTTCCCATAGATGGATTACAGAGATGATGGCTGGACTTGTCATAAAACTCATCAATGGGTTATGCCCATATAGGGTCACTTGCCTTCTCTGATTTACAAAGAAAGCTTGAGAAATATTGTTAATTGTTTTAAAAGAAATTCTGTTTAAATGAGAAAGGGAACTGGCTACCCTCAATCCCTTCTTACAGCTATAGTGTTAAACGTCGCCAGCACTTTGAAGGCATGAGCTGAGACACTTTGTGGTGTCAGTCTAGGCTTTGGGAGACAAATTCCCATGTTATAAAACCCCACTAAATATAACATTAATGTATGTTTTATCAGACTAAAGTCTGAACAGACATGGAGATTGAACAAGCCTCTAAAGTTATCCTTCCAGGTGAGAAAAACAAGGCTGTAGCATGGAAAAGCTGAGGGGGTAACTAGCCTTGTTAAAGTTATTGGTTGCATTAGAGAACTTCTGAGGACTTCAGTCTCTGGTGCTTTTGCCCTAACTTCTTTTCACAATTAATTTTACTATGAAAAATTCACTAGAGAAAGGTACACTAAGCATTTACAGTCTGATGGTTTGCTATAAGCACTGCTATATTCTGTGCACGTGTACATGTATATTGTGTAAGTGGCATTGTTCTTTCATTTTCAATTACCAAAGGCATCTTCCTTGTCTGGATTGCCCTCTCTTTTTTGTATTTTCAGTACTATTCGACTTTATATAGTGTAATACACTATTTATTATCTGAAAATATCTATCATGCATTAAAAATGAAGAAAACTAACAGGTTACTGCTAAAGAATTTTATATACTCTGAATTTGTTAGTTAACTGAAATGTCTTGTGCCTGAAATAATTCATGAAGAATGTTTAGAAAATTTATTACAATTTAGGCAGAGTTTTAATTTAATTGGTAATAATATTAATTAAAGCCTTAAAACATGTATTTGTAGATAAACTGAGTTAGTACAATATGTATATTACAACTCCAATAGTTTAAAAAATGATTTTCTTATGGCCCATTCTGAAATTTCAAAGTTACTGTCTCAAACAGTTCAGTTTGACACAGGATTCAGTGTGACTGGTGCACTTCAACATTCGAGGGAATGTGATCCAAGGTTGTTAAAGCTCCATCGCAGACTCACTTTAATCACCAAATGAACAATCTACAAAGTGATTCCAAGCTTAATAATTTTTCAGCCCAAGTTTCTCTGAAGATGTTAAGGGAACAGAAAAACTAAAGATTCTAGTAAGGCACATATTTCCATCAATTACTGTTTGGCAGGAGTTCTGGGGACATATAACTTTTTTTGTCTCTTTAGTCAATCACTTGTAGAGAGTTCCCTAATAATTATATTTACAAACATAACATTGTCATTATATAACTATGATAATACCAGATATAAAGTGACGCAACAAACAGCTGAACATACCACATCAAGTAAGTTCATTTTAATCGTGCTTCATTTATATTATTGCAACTTCTTATGAGACACGTTTTTATATAGCCAAGCCTGCTCTGTGCATAGAAAATGTGCAAAATTTGGAGCAGATAGGTTGGCTTTAGTACTAAGAAGTAATATACTGTGTGAAAAAATGTTGAGAACCATTGATTTAGACAGATAGATTCCAAAGTGACGTTTGTATTTTGCTATCATTACTATAAATACTTTGTCTTTTTTAGGGAAAGCTTTTCCTGGATCTTATTCTAAGAGGATCAGTCACAGTGCATTTGACCTTTTATCGTACACTACTCCATTAACATCCTGTGGAGAAATTCTCCATATATATGTAATTGATGCTTTTTATGAGACTCAAATCAAATTAGATAGTCAAAAAATAGATAGTATGGAACTCAGGAAGAGCTGCCTGCCTGAGTATTTCGTTGGCATATTGCCTATAGTTGATAGTGTCAACCCAACATATGGCCCTTCAAATGCACTGATGAATACTCTTATGGGAATAAAGTAAGACTTATCTGTGACATGTTCAAAGTTTCAAAGCAGTCCAACAAATAACAAAAGTTGTAACTCTAGTGCAGAGGAGACCTTACAGCCTTTATACAAACAGCATAGCTTTCCACCACAACTATTTTTTTCATTTCCACAGGCCAGTTAGAACAGCTTTGCACATGACCAGATTGATTGTTAAAATAGTTATTACTCGAACACAGCCAAACTATGTTACAAGTTGATTTAGCTGGATGAGTACTAAACTTGAAAAGAGACAGTTGTTAAGCTTGTTCTGAAGCCGCAAATGTACTCTCAAATTAGGGAGATCTTGAAACAGTGCAGAAGAGAAAGGATGGCAGAGTTATGCAATTAAAATTCTCATCTAACCTCCTGAACAACATCCAACAACCACAGAGTGTCTGAAATTATATATTCAGTGTTCAGATGTGGCAGTGATAGAGTAAAAGAATTTGTACTAGTTTGGCTTTTCACATAGACATGCAAAACAAACACAGTTTCTATGCCAAGAAGTGAAATGGTGTATGGCAGAGGATTAGGAAGACAGAGGCAGCCCTGCTGCCTGGTCATTAGAATGAAATAAAGGGATGGGCATCTGACCCAAAGGACATAGAAATGTCTGAAATACTGACCTGTTCTCCTTTTTTAGTGTTGCTACTGTTAAAATGAAGCAAACACTGCTGTAAAAGGATTTTCTCTTCATTATTTTTGCCACTGCTTCTAGTAGTCCTCTCATGCAACGAATGAACTTAAAAAAGGGCAGTCTAGTGCACAAATATTCTCTAAAGGGGTCAATAGTCAAAGGTGAAAAAAACTCATAGAGTAGTTATGATTAAAGGTAAGTTTTTAAATGCTTTTGATAAAGGCTTGTAAAGCAGCCAAAAGAGATCCTGCAATTTTAATGTTAAGTGGCTTTGGTATTGGAAAAATGCCCAAGGGCCATGTCTAGCATGGTCACTTACAAATGACTGATGGGAGATCAATACAGACAGAGTGGGGATGCAGCTTTGTCACTGGGATAAGTAGTTAGTATGTGATTAGCCTTAAGTAGCATTGACTTGGATGTAGATGGGCAGTAAAGTGCTTAGTATCCAGTCAGCATGATAGCTGCTTGTATACAAAAGTTAATGAGAGAGGAAAACCACAACCACGTTATCATTAGACATCCAAAGGGCCTTCCCACACCCATTCAGGGATTTTAGGAGAATGAGCTGTATAGAGTTGCCAGTCCCACCAGCATTAACTCTGAATTTGGTTTTCCTCTGTGAAAAGGAATCCCCCTAGGACTTAGTAAACCACCTAGTTAAGTTCTATATGCAACTTTATTATAGGGAAACAAGGAGGTCACTTTGCCTTTCCTAGAGGCAGAAAATCTCGTAAAATAAGCAAAAAATTAAAACTAAAGAATGGAGAGAGGAAAGGAGCAGGAACATTGAGGAAGATCTTTTAGCACTGATAATGCGTTGCACTAAATCTACTCTGTTCCTTAATGTGGGGTTATTATATTTAATCAGATCGAGAATATCTCATGAGTCTTTTCACTTTTCTTCTCCTTTTGTTCAGATGCACTATTGGCAATCAGAGATTTTAAAATGCATTTGATTGCATTCTTGATAAGTAATTCTAAGCCAGGGATGTGGTAGAGTTCCCATGACTGGATATTTTCAAGATGCAATTGGACGGGGTGCTAGATATCTCCTCTAGGCTCCCTTTCCCACAGAAGGTTGGACCAGACAATCTTTCAATGTCCCTTCCAGCCAGGGTTGTTTCATGATTCTGTGGTTTTGCTACTCAAAGAAATAGCATCTTATTATTTCACAAGCACACACACGTATGCTCTCTCTCTGTTTTCAAAACACAGACTTAGTGAGGCACCCATATTTTTGACTTGTACATCTAAGATGTGCCCCGATTTAACTTTCTGGAGGGGTTTGTGTCTCTTTTTTCTTTCTGCAGGGAACTCTGTATTGTACTTCTGTTAAACAGAAAAATACCCTGAATTAGATGTTACAGGATTCATTGATGTCAAATTATAAACTCCTTCATTTGTTGCTCAAAAGAATAGACCATCACACTACTGAAGAGAGCATACCTGTGAAATGGAAAACAAGAAGTTAGTCACTTCAAGTGTTCTGATTAATATTTACTTCTTTTTTGCTGCATAAAAAGGAATAAATCACTCTCTGAAAAAGCATCACCTATGCTGTCTTCTGTGGCCTCCTGCCCTGCTACTCACAATATTAAAAGGCTTGCCTCAATTTAAGTCACATGGTGTAAACTGAAATTATTTCAAGGCTAACCTGATATTTCCAGGGCCATGGTGAAGCCAGAAATCTGTGGCCTAGGGCCATCACATGCCTTTCTAATGGACCTTCCGTACACAGATAATTACAGGGAGGACTTGGGTATCCAGCTGTCAAAAGCCACTGAAGCACAGCACCAGTCAGAAAGTCTACTCGCTCAGCATCTCTGCTGCATTCAAACCTGGACAACCTTGCAGGATTCCCACTAGAAGTGGAGATGACCCAGAAGAGCCCAGAAGGTTTAATGTTGGACAGAGCATGTGTAAAATTTGGGGGCTTTATAACAACATGCATCTAAAATCATTACACCTCTTATTAGCAAACGATAGTGCACACATCATCAGTTAATTAAAACTGGACCAAACTACTAATGGAGCCATAACCTGGGTCATTGATTCCCAAAGCATTTGTTCTTTTACTAAGCTAAAGGAGAAGCTCTGTAGTTCAAACAAGGAAAAGTCCCTGCTATACTTAGTCTATCTTTTTTAACAGCCTGAACTCACTGTTGACTAAAGCTCTTCCGAGGGCATTGAACTGAGTTAGTAGTTCAGTCTTTACAGTTGTGATTATTTCTTGCCTGTTTCATTCCTCCTAAGTGAAATGTAAAAATATTATTTATTAGCATTTACAAGAAGGAGATGCAGTGTCTTCTCCAAAGAATCTATATAAGCATGCTCAGAAGACAAAACAATCTATTTTTCAAATTACATGCTGCAATTTATCATAACAGAATAATTTGCCCAGGCAAAATTCAGCTACTTATCAAAAGAAGCGTGGTTGTCCAGTCATTTTCCAATATGAACAGTAACATATTTATGTCTTTTGGAGTGTTTTGTTAAATGTGCAGTCAGCTAACACTCAAGAATAAATACACAGACACAGCTGAGGCCTTCATCTCGACGTTTCCAAGTTCACAAGTCCCAGACCTGTCACACATCTCCTTTTTGACCCTGGACAAGATATTTAATCTCCCAATTCTCCATCTATGTAATAGCTAATATATTAGCTGTCTTTACAGCTATAGATTGCAGAACAAGAGTAGTGTACAATTACAGATATGTTCAGTGTTGGATATGATGGAGATGTGTTGATAGTTGAGGCCTCAGAAAGCCGCTCGAACAAAAAGAAATCAGAAATTACAAATGGCGGTTTTGGCATGTGGCTTCTGACTGTGTTTCTGTAACTTTCTTACCCAGACCCACCTTCAATGTGAAATCTGCTAGACCCTGCAAGGTTAAGAGGGCAGGTGAGGCTTGAGCAAAGACTGCTTCCCTCTCCAGAGGTGTCTGGGTGTATTTGAGAGCCATGCTGACATAACATTCTAAAAATTCATAGCTTTTGGAATAATCCTCAAACTTTATACCTTTAACACAGTGAAGAAGAACTATTAATTTGGCCCTCAGCTTCCATGGAAAGTATTCCATTTGTTTGCATGTTCATGTATTTACCAGAGCAAGACTTTTTCTCCTAGAGACACAATGCTTGCCAGTGAGTTGTTTCTCATGACCTGAGAAGCTAAGTGATGTCTAATATTGATCAGTGGTTCATACATTAATGGAAATAGCTAAATTGAAAAAGATCCTCTTTATACACACTGTGGCAAATTGTATCTGTTTGACTGGAGAGGGCAACCTTTTATTGAACTGCATAGTGGTTTGCTTTTAGTCGAGTTTATTCCTTTCTACAAAGGATTTTACCCTTTCCGAATTGTTCCACAAAAGAAATGCTTTTTTCCCTCTCTGCTGACCACATTTAGTACATGCCGATCTTAATAATGACTCTCAATCTCCCTTCAATCACCCCCTTGACATAGGAAAAGCCAATCTGAGTTTCCTATGTCAATGAAGTACTGTGCAATAAGGGACTAATTTATTCCTACTGACAAGAGTCAGGACATCATTACATTCTCCCCTAGACCTTTTGCCAGGGCTGAGGCCACAGCAAGTTTATCTATACCTCTTTTTATCAGGTTATACTCACTTCTGAAGTAGTGCTGCCTTCCTAAGTCATAGGAGATATCACCACATATTTTGCCATAACCATCCCTCCTCTGGAAGAACTTTGAAAATCAGAAAATATAGCATCAGAATCTCAGCTGGTTCTTTATGTTCAGATCCATTATCAGTGTCGGATTATTTTACATCAGCATGTCTACATCACCTCTGTCTTTGCTCCACTTCCTTCTGCTATGCTGTTGTGGTTTCATCCCAGACTGCAACTAAGCATCGTCCAGCCACTTTCTCACCTCCATCCCCAGCAGGGTGGGGAAGAGAATAAGAAGAGTTAAAAGGGAGAATACTCGTGGGTTGAGATAAAGGCAGCTCTACAGGGAAAGCAAAAGCCACGCACACAAGCAAAGAAAAATAAGGAATTTGTTCCCTCCCTGAGGTTCAGCCGCATCTAGGAAAGTAGGGATCCATCACAGGTAACAATTACTTGGAAGGCAAACACCATCACATTGAACATTCTTCCCTTCCTTCTTCTTCCCTAGCCTTATATACTGAGTAGGACATAATATGGTGTGAGTACTCCTTTGGTCATTTGGGGTCAGCTGTGCAGATTGTGTCCCCTCCCATTTTCTCATGCACCCCCAGCCTCCTCCTTGGCACTGTGGTGTAGGAAGCAGAAAAGTCCTCATCTCCGTGTAAGCACTGCTCAACCCAAACTAAAGCATCTCTGTTTTATGAACACTGAGTTTAGCTCAAATCCAAACCATAGCACTATACTAGCCACTATGAAGAAAATTAACTCTATCCTAGCCAAAACCAGCATATATATATTAACCAGAGTCAGTAAGCTGGTTGACCAGAAGATAAAATCTAAACCTTATGGGGTAGTGCTAATGATAGCCCTGTATTCAGGTGAGGTGAGGAGGAGACAGTTAAGCCTAACATTGCACAATAGCCATAGCAGATTTTTTAGTTTAATGTCTTTGCTTATGAAGGGATTCAACACATGGACCTTGTGCAAATTAAGCTTAAGGTGTGCTGATAGGGTAGTTTTATTGCTCAGGAATTGACTGCACTCTGCTTGGCATAAGTCATTGCCTCTCTATTGCATCTTTGAAAGATCTCAACATTTTATATTTATTTACCAACACAAATTGCATTGGCAGCCAGTCACTTCAAGCAATCTGACTGGTCTGGTACAGCCAAGCTTACAAGGTTTTAACAAAGAAAAAGAAAAGATCTGTTTCTTCTGTTCATAGAGTGACATATATAGCCTATCCCAGGCTCTTGGTCAGCCAGCTGGCACTGAATTACATCACACTTTATAAAAAAACCCTCCTTATTTCATTACTACTTTCAATGAGACTAACTATTACAGAAAACAATTACTGTCAGTGCAGTATCTTTACTTCAGCTAGACTGAATCTATTTCTGTCTCTAACACATTTTTGACACAGTGCTGAAACGTGATGAACTGAACTCCGGACGTATCTCTGCTGCGGTCAGACTGTGTCGTCCTCATTTTGTTTTGATTCTAAACAAAAGAAGCAGCAGAGAAAAAGTCTTATTGTGGATTTGGGCAAGAATAAAGCAGCATAAGCAAGCAGAAAGATGTTCTTTGTTCTATAGGGCCTCTAATTTCCATAAATTGTTCATTTGTTATATTTAATAAATTCCCATTAACACTCATTTGTTCTGTCCTATGCAGAATTGTTGCCTAGTCATCCCACAAAATAAATAAATAAGAAAGAACCATCATGGTGCATAAAGGAGATTTATTTAAGAAAACAGACAATTGTCAGTTTTCAAGGACATCTGATTTGTAAAAGAAAAGGAAAAGTATCTAGGGGCAATACGGTGCAAGGGATTCAGCTTAGGGCAAGGACACCATAAGTGAGTTACTTAAAATATTAGCTTTCAGTTTCCCTATCAGTAAAATATGTTAATGATATGTACCAAATGAGGGTTAGTCAAGGAGCCAGTTTCTCACCTTTGCATTTGCCGAGTGGCCCTGTGGACACCATCAGAACTTTTTCCCTTTAAAAGAAAGATTTGCCTCAACACGCACACAGTGGCTAAAATCCTTGGAGCACCAAACTTCATGCAGATCAAAATGACAGCCACTTCTTAGCATGAAATGTGAGATTTGTTGTACGTTGTCAAGCAATGCTCATCTCACAGTCACATTTCATTACTCCCAAAGCCTCTTTCTCAAAGCACTTCACCCTCTCCGGCTAGTAGGTACTGGCGGAGTTCAAAAGGTTAAACTGTTGTTTCCAAAGGATCCAGAAGAACAAGTCTTGACAAGGAAGAGAGTGCAGCTCCCTGATAAATCATGCACACCATTCAGTCATGGGACTTGAGAAGTACAAAATTAAATTGTGTTCACATTGGCCTCTGCTGACTCATAGAAATGCAATATGGGAATCGTTGTTTTAATCAAGTTGCACATGTTAGGGTTTTTTTGTAAAATAAAAACTAGGGTGGTTTGTACAGACTAGGAGTAAATATTAACAAAAAGATAGTGGTCTGTGGAAATCAATCTCTCCCTTATATACTCCCAAATTATACTCATAAAGAAGATGCCTCCAGCAGCATTCTCAGTCACGATAAAGCTATCACTCTGAGATTTATTACTGGTTTTCTCCTTGTGTTTTCAATGGAAAACATCCTACAGGTGTGTTTGCATTACTACCAGAGATATATGAAGATTAATTACACGTCTGAGTGCTGAAATTCATTGACTTATTTTCAAAGATTTAACTTGCATTGAAAATCATGCCCTAAAAATGGGAGACTAGCTGGAAAAGTCCAAATGGGAACAAAATACTTAAAAGGATCAAAGAGGAATCACAATTTAACTCTTAGACCCAGGAATGTAGCCTGAGCTTTCTCCCTGGTGCTTTAAGGAAGTTCTGTGCTTTGCGTTTGGTCTCTTTTGACAAAAATCAAATTCTATTTTTTTGTTTCACTTTGGTTCCTCTCAAAAAGATGTGTATGGGTGCCAAACCCCATATTTCTTAAGTTCTTTGGGGTCCTTACCTGGGACAGGTGCAGTCCCATGCTACTCAGTCTACACAGAGAGGCAAAATAAATGTTTTAGGCAAGGTAACTCAATTGTGGTTGTCATCTCACTAACCATTGGCTTTTCATGATGGGAGGATCACAACAGTGGACATAGGAAAAGCAATGGATGTAATCTATCTGGATTTCTGTAAAGCCTTTGACACAGGCCCCCACAACAGCTTTCTCTCTAAATTGGAGAGAGATGCATTTGATGGGTGGACTTTTGAGTGGATAAGGAATTGGTTGGATGGTCGAATTCAGAGAATAGTGGTCAATGGCTCAATGTCCAGATGGAGATCTGTTACAAGTGGTGTCCCCCAGAGGTCCGTACTAGGACCAGCACAGTTTAATATTTTCATTGGTGGTATAAACAGCAAGATTGAGTATGCACCCTCAGCAGGTTTGCAGATGACACCAACCTGAGTGATGCATTTGTCACACCAAAAGGATGGGATGTCATCCAGAGGGACATGGACAAGCTGGAGAAGTGGGCTTGTATGAGCCTCATTAGGTTCAACACGGCCAAGTGCAAGGTTGCGTCAATCCATGGTTTCAGTACAGGATGGGGGATGATGTGAATGGGAGCAGCCCTGTGGATAAGGACTTGGGGGTGCTGATTGATGAGGAGCCTGATGTGAGCTGACAATATGTACTTGCAGCCCAGAAGGCCAACTATATCCTAGGCTGTATCAAAAGAAGAATGACCACCAGGTCAGTGGAGGTGATTCTCCCCCCCTACCCTGCTCTCATGACTCCCTACCCAGAGTATTTTCTCCATTTCTGCAGCCCCAACGCAAGAATTATAGAATCATAGAATCATCAGGTTGGAAGAGACCCACCGGATCATCGAGTCCAACCATTCCTATCAAACACTAAACCATGCCCCTTAGCACCTCGCCCACCAGTGCCTTAAACAGCTCCAGGAAGGTGAGTCAACCCTTTTCTGTGAAAAATTTTTTTCTAATGTCCAGCCTAAATCTCCCCTGGCGGAGCTTGAGGCCATCCCCTCTCGTCCTGTCCCCCACTTGGGAGAAGAGCCCAGCTCCCTCCTCTCCACAACCTCCCTTCAGGTAGTTGTAGAGAGCAATGAGGTCTCCCCTCAGCCTCCTCTTCTCCAGGCTAAACAACCCCAGCTCTCTTAGACATTCCTCATAAGGCCTGTTCTCCAGCTTCCTCACCAGCTTCGTTGCTGGTGTATGAACTGTTGAAATGGGTCCAGAGAGGGGCCAGAGAGATGAGCAGAAGTCTGGAGTACCTTTGCTATGAGGACAGGCTGAAAGAGTTGGGGCTGTTCAGCCTGGAGAACAGTAGGCTCCAAGGAGACCTTATAGCAGCCTTCCAGCTCTTGAAGGTAGCTTACAAGAAAGCTGGAATTTTTACAAGGACATGTATTGATAGGGTATAGAGGAATGTCTTTAAATTGGAAGGGGGACATTAAGATTAGACATTAGGAAGAAATTCCTTACTATGAGGGTGGTGAGGAACTGGCACAGGTTGGATGGGGAAGTTGTGGATATCCCCTCCCTGGAGGAGTTCAAGCCAGGTTGGATGGGGACTTGAGTATCCTCATCTAATAGGAGGTGTCGCTGCCCATGGCAGGGGGGTTGGGACTAGATGATCTTTAAGGTCCCTTCCAACCCACACTATTCTATGATCTATGGTGCTGATTAGATTATTTTCATCTATGAGAACAGGAGTGCTATGTAATTTCCTAGGATGGGAAACACTGTTCTTTTCTGTGCCCTGGTCTGTTTGTCTCACTGACCCCTTAAAAGCAGGTAGAAACTAGAATTCGCTGTGTTGGGGAAAGGCTGGTAGAGAGATGATCTCACTTTTTCTATAGGACTATAAAAACAAGCACATCCAAGGTGTTTCTGGGAACACAGAGTCTGTCCCTGTCACAGCCTGCAGACTAAACTTGCTTGGAAGGGGGAAATGTTTAGGGTCCACTTTACCATGGGGCCAGGCACATAAAATAGTAATCAGATTTGCTGTAAAAAAAAACCCTGCTATGTGTTTTAAATCCACCATCTTGACAAACATCATCTAAATAAGTTGCAGCAGTCCAAATGTATTGGTGCTGTCATGTGAACTGAAGGTAGACCAAGAAAGGATTTTGATTTACTGCTTTTCAAGGTCTTAGATGAACAAATACCGAGTGGTGCTTTTTATTTATATTCTTGCAATTGATGCTAAAGTAGCACTTAGGCAATGAACTATATAGGTTGCAATTGAAAAAGGAAAAACATAATCCCTAAACACTGTATATCTTTGTCCAAGTAAAGAAATGAAAAATCTAACCAATGCAGTTCAAAGTGTCTGGATCTTATTCAGCAGAAAATCACAGTTTCTGAGAGCTGCATCAGTAGGATGGTGGGGGTGGCGTTGCCCTGCTGAGAGAAATAAAATGAGGTCCGCTGCAAAAGCAGGGTGGTGGCCTCACAGCCTCTCTGCCCCTGCCTCCTTACACCTCCTGCCAGGGTCTGAGTCTTCTTACCTACCAAGTACTCTCCAAACTGCACAGTTAAACACTCTCCTTCTGTCCAAATAAAATAATCAGTAAATTTGTGTCAGTGTGGAAAGACATGGGGTAAATCAAAGGAACAAGAATGAAGGTCTCGGAGACCACCACTTCATTATGAAGAATATTTTAACACTGATCAAAAGAAAGAAAATATGAGAGATGAGAAATCCTGTCACCTGGAACTTGCTACTATTGCCACAACGTACCCTCCTCCACAGGGAACCACAGAAAATTGACATTCTTTAAAACACGAAGTTGCTTCATTTTTCAACTCAGCCTTTACTAATCTAGGAGTTATCTGGAGGCAACTGAAGTGGCAAAGTTTTCATATGGCAGGCTGATGGATCCCTTTAATGAAGAAATTTTCAGTTCCTTAGAAAAATTGATTAAATCAATTCAATCAATCAAAGGTAATCAGAAATGCATTTTCTGGCAGCAGCCAGCCATCAGATTTCAAATAATGACTCTAAAGCCACATCTGTTAGAACAAAGATTGAACATGAAAACCACTGATCAGGTCTTAACGCCCCAGGAACTACTGTCAGTATTGACAAAATTCAAAACCAAAACAGACACACAACAGCTTTGCAGGAAAAGATGACAGTCATCTGGCACCTAATCCATGAAGCCAGCAGGTAAATCCAACAGGCTAACTTGTAATCTATTTATGGGTTAAAATGACGCAGGAAAAAAATGTGCATTTTTACTGAATACAATGGTTGTGTTTTAAATCCTCAAGATGGATTATGCAAAAAATTCTGATCCTTTTAACAAATCAGCTTTCTGTATCATTGAGTCACAAGTGCACATTTTAATGTCAAAAGCTAAACTCTTGCACGTGTTACAAGAGTTTCTCAATTCCAACTCAGTAAGTGCAAACTTTCCCCATATTATAACCCACAATGGTCCCTTCAAGTAATATTTGCTACCATGTTCTGTGTTATGGAAGTACTAGGCTGATCCTAGAGGACAAAACGGAGTCTTCCATTTCCAGTGTCCAGAGGTGCTTTCCTACAAACTATATAAAAGTTTTTATATTCACTTACCAATCTTTGGCAGCCACCTCCAGTTTGAAAAAAAGAATGGTACTTCCATACCCAGCTTGTTTGCCTATTAATCATTACATCAAAAAAACCTCATTTATATATGCTATAACTAAAAACTTGTTATAAAAAATTTGTTGTATATATATATATACACACACACATATCACACTGCACAATTTTGAACAGTGTTACAATCAGTTTTGCCCATGTAGTAGAACTCTTCAACTCTTCTGCTAGTGTCAGTCTTTCACATAGCAGACACAAGGCAAGTGTTTTTTAAATTGGAAAATCTGATTTTAAAAGCTAAATAGTAGCAGATCTGCTCTAGAAAAGACTGCGGATTTAATACAAACATAAATGTTTATATACCAAGATATTGACTTAAAATCAGAAGATTTTAAAAGCAATAGATATCATGTTATTTTTCTTGTTGTGTGGGATTGAAACTTTGACATTTCACGTCACCAAGTTTTTGCATCATCAAGGGGTTTAGAAGCATCACTTTTTTAATGAAAACCAAGCTTTTAAGGTAATTCGTTTAAAACTATTTGACCTTTAAGGGAAATAAAATTTATTAAAAAATTAATCATAATGTGAAAAGTAGGGAAACACCTGATGCCACATTAAAATAACTTTTTAGTAATTTGTATCTCAAGATGAAATTTATGTTCTTTTAACATAGTAAAAAGTACCTGGGTTTATAGCAATTTAGGAGTTCCTGTATTGACAAGGTAAGGCTATACTAAATTGCTATACTTTTAAAATCTCTTTGGTCAGGGCAGTAAAAAAAATCCAAAAATATACAATAATTTATTACAGTCTACAGCAGATTGTAACTCATGAAAGTCCATGTCTTTTTCTGAATTTTTTATATTAAAAAAAAGAGCTCAGTAAAGAGAAGCTGTACATGAGGAATGGATTTTCAATTCTGTTTAAGATCACAAGAGTTCTACCAGAGAGACTTGCAAGTATCCAAGAATTCACTGTAAACTCATCACAACCTCTTTGTACACAAAATTAAAACATATTAACCAAAGAGCTGAGAATGACTGAATTGTGAAATAATTTCAAATTCTGAAGGAGAGTCAGGTTTATTGCAGTATGGAATATGTCAGTGACTTAGTTTACAGGTAATCAAAATTGTCCCTTTCTCTGAATGTTTAAAAATAAGTGCTTGAAAATCCATCTTTGGGGAGCCTGGAAAGAAAAAAAATCTCATGCTTCATTAGTTATAAAGGAAATTGTATCACAAACATGTGTCCTTGATAAACAAACTAAGTAAAAACTGAAGTTAAGTTCAATTTTGCTGCAGAGATCAGTGACAATAACAGGAAAAGGCCTGATTCTTTGGAGATTAAGCCAAGAATTCCAGATACACTTAACACATCGTATCGAAGGACATCTAAATATTGCTAGTCAAGAGCCAAAACCAGACATGTTTTGATAATAAAATCTTACTTCCTAGCAAGATAAAGCCCGTTGCCTTTGCTTCCTAGGGTTATTCAAATAAAAAAAAAAATCATCTGATCTCACACACCTTCATCAGACAACACTTCTTCTGGATTTTTAATTTCAGTGGAAGCTCTCCTGAATAAGATTTGCAACATCAACCAATAGATAGGAAGCACTTGCCTCAGGTACTTCTTGTAGCAAACAGTTGCATCTTGTCTAATACTTCTATTGCAACAATTAGAAGAAAAGGCTGTCACATTGCTACATGCTCATAAACTGTCTCTAGTAATATAATTCAGGCCTTAAGATGCTACATCATTTTTTTTATATGTGTATATTTTGTCTTCCAATTTTGGGAAGCACCGAAAATACATAAAAATATATACCAAAATCATATTCATTTTAATTCAAAGTGTATTTTACATTCCATTTAGCCCATCACTAATCAATTTTTTATTGTGCACAAAGAAAACACAGCAATAAAAAAAGTAAGAGGTAATATGTAAAATGTTTCTGAGGGGTTTTTTTCTAAAATTTCACTTCTTTATTTGAGAGTCAATAGTGCTAGGAAGAAAATAAAAATAATTTATCACCTTAATGTTTGAATTGCAATCTAGAGGTTGGAAAAGTATTTGGAGATATACTTTGGACAAGCACAGATTCTGCTTAATCTCAGTTATTTCTTGTTTGTATACTACAAATGTCCTTGCAGTATGGGTTTTTTGGAGATTTTTTTTATGCATAGGGGTCTGCCTTCCTGGCCAAGCCACTGTCTTAAGCCTAATCACAAACTTTACTGTTTGCATTTCATAAAGTTTGCTGCCTTCTTTTACTTTCTTTAACATAAGTAAAAGGCACCATATATAAAAGCCAACACATTTTAAATGTCCTTTTAAAAAATAACTTCTAGCCTGTATCAGAAATGTGTGACCAGCAGGTCCAGGGAGGTTCTTCTCCCTCTGTACTCGGCACTGGTGAGACCGCACCTCGAGTCCTGTGTTCAGTTCTGGGCCCCTCACCACAAGAAGGATGTTGAGGCTCTGGAGCGAGTCCAGAGAAGAGCAACGAAGCTGGTGAAGGGGCTGGAGAACAGGCCTTATGAGGAGCGGCTGAGAGAGCTGGGGGTGTTTAGCCTGGAGAAGAGGAGGCTGAGGGGAGACCTCATTGCTCTCTACAACTACCTGAGGGGAGGTTGTGGAGAGGTGGGAGCTGGGCTCTTCTCCCAAGTGACAGGGGACAGGACGAGAGGGAATGGCCTCAAGCTCCCCCAGGGGAGGTTCAGGCTCGACATAAGGAAAAAATTCTTCACAGAAAGGGTCATTAGGCAATGGAATAGGCTCCCCAGGGAGGTGGTTGACTCACCTTCCCTGGAGGTGTTTAAGGTGCAGATGGATGAGGTACTGAAGGGCATGGTTTAGAGATTGGTGGGAATGGTTGGACTCGATGGTCCAGTGGGTCTCTTCCAACCTGGTGGTTCTATGATTCTATGATAATACTTCTTGCCCTCATGAGTCCAAGAGGATAGACAGAATCTACAGTGTTTGTGATGTCACTTGATGAAACCATTATAAAACATGTAGTAATTGAGGCAAGTAGGTGATGTGAAAACCTATCCACAGCTGGACACACAGTAGCCAAATAATATGATTGAGTCATTGGAAAATATTTGTTTCAAGCACTTGGAAACTGTTGTTCATGCAACAGCATAATGTTTTTTTAAGTCACAGACAAATGGGATTTCAAACAAGTCATAAAATTTCTGTCCCCTGAAGGAATAGCGTCATTATGGCTGTTGGTACCTGCCAGTTCAAGCATGGTCAATGATTGTCTCAGGTAGTAAAGCGTTCATATCTCTACATCATTGAACTGTTTGGATGCTTCTTGATATCAGCATGGTCTCTCCCAAGCAGCCAGAATCTCTCTTACCTATTTCCAAGCATGGTTTGCACTCAAAAGGCCTTGCACCATAGTCCTCATGCAGGAGAATAGTTTTGGAGGATCACTAGCAGACAGTTCACTACAAATCAGCAGAGCCTTGAGAGCTCGCCTCCATGTCATAGAATCATAGAATCATAGAATCATAGAATCATAGAATCACCAGGTTGGAAGAGACCCATCGGATCACTGAGTCCAACCATTCCTATCAATCACTAAACCATGTGCCTCAGCACCTCGTCCATCCATCCCTTAAACACCTCCAGGGAAGAAGAATATTCCTAAACATTCCTAAACATGTACAGATTATCAGACTAGATATAATCAATTCCTTCTAGACCAACTAGATATAATCAATTCCTTCTAGACCAGAAAGTAATTTTGTTTCAGTAACACTTCTAATGTTGACCTGAACCCTGTGTCATGGACACAACCCAAAGTCCTCGTAACTTGTGCCTACGAGCCTCATTGTAGAGAGCTGAAAGAAAAAGTGCCATGACGATTGTTCCTCTTTCACACTTTCTTGCTTCAATTATTTCTGGCCTCTGCAATCATTCAGGGCAGCTCAAAGATTCAGTTACACAGCAGGACTAAAGCAGCTCAAAGATTGGAGCAGTTTGCAGCATTTAGCATGTTTTGTACCTAGCTGCAGAGTTACTATAGTTCCTGTGGATTCAATCCACACCCACAATGTCTTGTGGCTTCAAAGTCATGGATTCCACATCAAGCAAATCTATCAAAATAAAAAAAAAAAACTAATAACAATTTTAAAATTTATTTACATGAAAATTGTAGTATTTTTTAATGCATCATCACACAATAGGGCTGACACTAGTGCAGTGGGAATAAGACTTTGATATATATATCAACACTTTCAAATAGAGAAGTGCAGGACAAACTCATATTATCTGAGGATTGTAATTTTCTCATTTGGATCTTATATGTCTTCATGTTTAAACACTGACTATCATTTTAGATTCAAATCTAATCTTGGCTATGGAGATCAGGAGAAGGAAGGTACCTGAGTCTGCTGTTGGTCAAGGCTTCAGTGGGGTGGCATCGCTTCATATAAAGTGAGGATCTTAACTAGGACTTGAAAAGGATGGTATAAAATAAGAAACTGAAGAAAGAATAATTATAGTTAAGGTTACATGAACTCTTGCTATTATTCTTCTGTTAATGGATGTAGACAAAGCTTTTCTTAATGATGAGGTAGCTTGTGACTAGCTGAATTTTGCAAATGAAGTCAGTATTACTCCTGATATGCAATAAAAAAACTTGCTGATAGCAGTAGTATGAAAGGAGAAGCAGCAGGAAAGGAAAAGAAACCACATATATTGTAGGGATTCAAAATGTACATCAGGGTTTAATATGTGAAACTGCAGTGCACATGCAGATGCAGCACTTAAAATTAAAACAAATACTTCAGAGGCTTCTAGATATGTTATGGTCTGTTGTTATTTTGCACAAATTTCTATATAGTCTAAAAAAATTTTAAAAAGTATTAAAAAAAATCAAGACTTCACATAAGCAGTATCCAACTGCTTCATTACTCTTCTTGGCAACAGTGGCATATTTCCCTCGAGTGTTTCAAAGCCATAGGAACAAGACAACTTCACAAGGCAGCATATTTTATTGGTCAGCAATGTAGAGTGTGCATCTACAGATCATACTTCAGATAGAGATGTTGGCAGTGACCAGTTTCTAGCTCTGTCACAAGAAAGGAGGAACATTCTCATTATCTTCCCCCTTCTGATGTGAAGTACATATTGGCCACGCTATTCAAGCTGATAACTGTGATTATAGTTTTACTTTGTAAAATAATTATAAAAGCAAGGGAGGGATTTTTTATGTGTCTGTGTGTAAATATACACCTAGACCTAGCAGTATCAGTCAGGGAATTATAAATCACTGTAATGAGAGTATTTATAAGACTGGTAAACCAACTTTAAAAGAAAGCTTTAGTAGCCTGACATTCATTAGTGACAGTTTGTTCCAATGGTTAGTTCTTACAAATTATCACCACATAGCTTTATGTACACAAAATTCTTAGTTTGTTCTATATTGAATTAGCTGTGAGTATATGATACTATGAAGCTGATGCACCAGTGGCTGCAATTCTCAGTAGTTGAGGAGGTCAAGGTGATCAGGCTTGAGGGCTCTTTCATGGGTAAAGGCCCTCTGGATGCCTGATGCTTTTTGCAGCTTGCCCCTTTCCCCAAAAAAGAGATCCCTTATGATCTCAATGCTGCTTACAATCTTTTTTGCTTTGCTAGTCATATTTCATGGATACTTGTGTATTCAGTAGGATGTCCTGCCTATTTGTTGTCCCTTGTGCTTGTCTTGTTCTTTGCTCTTTATCTTGCAAATCCTTTTACTTGACTTGCTGTACATGTTTGTCCACACTTATTTTTGTTTACTCTTCAGTGGACACATTGTTCATATATTTAAATGAAACACACATTTTGTTTGGCCATGCTGCGAGCACTATATATATTTATATACACACACATATACTTTTGTTACTGGCTACACTATTTCAGTATGCTTCTAGTTGGGCTCAAGGCAAGAAAATGTGAATTCTATGCTAACTATGCCTATAGTGTAATGTGTATCCTGACTCTGAGTATGAAAATTATTTATAGGTGTAATGGTCTCTGGTTTGGCTTGCAATGCCTAAAATTGCCTGTTGGTATTGTGGTGACCTCAGGTAAACCATTCTCTGTGGCAGAACTAAGCAACAAAAAAGCTGTTCATTAGACAACTAGAATTAAAAATAATTAGCAAACCTCAGTAGCGTGCTTTAAACAAAATGATTACACTTATAACAAGCTTTTCTTCAGTCAGTACGTTGTCACTGTAGTGGTGGTCTACCCATTTACTGAAATAAAATCTATTTCATAACAGCAAAATAGAGATTATATGAAGATGACATTACACAGAGATTTACTATTCATAAAATGAAAGTTTTGTCCCTTGTGCTGCAGAAGCTGCTAAATTAAAGAACACAGTAGTTAGTATCTTTGATGTAGAAAAGACAGCAAGAGAGGGGAAGGATAAGTGTTATCAGCCTGTCTAAGGGAGAAGCAGAAATAATAGATGAGGGAATAGACTGATATTTCAGCCTTAATGAAATTTTTTTTAGACTTTTTTCAGCCTTAATGAAATTATTTTCTAGCCCTGGCGTGCAGTGGAGCTAGCAGAAGCAGCTCTCTGCTTTGATACAGACCAACAAGTGAGAAATGACATGCAAGTGTGTTTAGGAAACCTGACATGACAGCTGGTCACCTAGTCTCTCTGCTCCACAGATGTACTACTGCACTGGGAAAGAAAAGGCATCAGTCATACTCTTCAGCCAGAAGGCAGAGGAGGATCATTTCAGGAAAAGTTTTCATAGCTTCTGTGAAATAAATAGAAGCCATGCCAAGAAAAATTGGATGCTGAGGAAAGCCCAGAAGAGCCTTTTTCTGAAGAAAGTTCACTTCTGGGATTATCAATGGTGCATGCTGAGGGGCGCCTTGGTAGAGTCCGTGCCAGGGAACAGAGGCCACCCCAACCCATGGACCAGCCAGGTCATCCACAATGCCCTTCACCTAGGGCAATCAGCAATGCTCAGTAATTTCATTATCATTTCCCTCTTCCCTAGTTAAATAAACTTTCTATAATCAGCAACAAAGACAGAAGACATGTTATCAGTAGCAGCAAGCCAAATACGATGTGGGGGATGTTGGGTGAGGGGGTAGTAAAGGCATGTACAGAAGAACAGTGGGGCAGCTGTAGCCTTTCTATCTGCCTCATACACGAAAGCAAGTCTCTGAAACTCTCATTCCCAAAAAACTCGCTGCCACGGGGGCTTGCAGTGCACACCACCTCAAGAAGGCCTGGGATTCCTATCACTCACAAGTAGCAGAATGACAAAAAGCAAATTTGTTCCAGGTACTGGCACCTGCCAAAAGGTGAACACTGCATGTGTCCTTGGGCTGCCTTAAAAAGCTACCGCTGACAGTGGCAGAAATTACTGACCTACCTCCAATATAAACTTGGAAGGAGGGATGCGTAATGCATACTTTCTTACTGCTCTGTCAGTGATCTCAGTCCTGACCCAATGGGTCTAGACTGAAATTAGTGGGCTTCTAATTGCTTTTTAATTTAAAGCAATTACAAAAGGGGGCACTAGCAAACATCATTTGTACTTCTGGGATCACTCATGGCTTTTAACTGGGAAAAGCACATTGGGCAATTTTTTCTTTAAAAAACTTACACTGCCCACAACAAATGCTGGAATACTTGAAATTCAGAATTTATATGGCAAGATGTATGGGCATTTTTATCAATTGACAATTATTTTGTTTAGAATATTTAAGTGAAAAACAGATTCAGCTATTTAAACTGAACTGAAACTTATGATCCACTCTCTTAGCTTTGTGGCATTGTTCTTAATTGTTTTAGCCACTTAGGAAGAGACCATTGCTAAAGGTTAACTGAGTCAAAGAGGCATCTAGAAGGAAAATAAATTCCTGATGCCCCTTTATCTTTCTTCAAAATTTACAGCAGTGTGCAACATGACCTTGAGAAGTCATGTTAACTGACACAGCATGATGACCACGGTCTTGTGGTCATTGTAGACAGGGATAAGTTGTGCCCAGCAACAGCTTTGCAGATTGTGAGTCAGTTCTCACTAGAGTGAGGTTTTTCCTTGACTGAAAATACACTTTGTCCCTGCCTAGACACACTGTATAGTCACGGTCATCGATGCATTAGTTAATGTGACTTTTCAAGGACATGTTTTAACTTGTCATGATGTTCCAGTGAAGTCAAACACACTGAGAGGGACATCAAGAGGGTATTAGAAAAGTATGGGACCAGCTCCATCAAAAAGGGCAGATCCTCCTGCAGCAGTTCATAATAGAGAAGTGACTTCTCTGCATTACCAATTCAAGCCCACAGTGCTACCTGAAGTGAGGTCTTCCTGTTGCAGCATGAATCCCATAGTATTATGTGGAGTAACATCTCCACAGAATTGATTGAACCCCATACTGATTGCAGCTTGATCTTGGGAAAAGAGGTTTGTGAAAACCTTTGGGCACTGGCAGAGGCTGCCGAGGGAGGCAATTGAGTCAACTTCCCTGGAGCTATTTAAAGGATGGGTGGACGAGGTGCTGAGGGACATGGTTTAGTGTTTGATAGGAGTGGTTGGACTCAATGATCCAGTGGGTCTCTTCCAACCTGGTTATTCTATGATTCTATGATTGCTGAAAATCCTGTGAGGAGGGCAGGCACCACATAGCATTGTTGAGCCTCAGCACCAGAAAGTCATTAATACTGTTAGCAAAAAAATAACCTGGCATTTTTCCATTGAGTTATAAGAACAGATCACCTTTGATAACGAGAATTCATTGCTATGTTTCTCTGAAAAGATAAAAGGTGCTTCATTTTCCCTGTTGCAAACATGTTATGGGGAAAGTAGGCATCTTCCCCGCACTTACGAATATTCAGCTTTGCTCAAGCAGAAGTAAACATACAGTGTTCTTCCTCAAAGAAAATCTGGAGTTTTACTTGATTTCTACTATTTCAAGGCTGTGCTTGTATATCTGTGCCTTTACACAAGCCAGCTTAAGCTCTTGTCTGGTCCTGGGATCAAGGCTTACAGATTCCTGTCTGTCCATTACAGCTGGGTAGTTTTCTTTCTTTGAAGACCTCAGCAGGGCTGCCTCTCTAATTCTGGCTTTGATGTCTATTATTGCAGCATCCCTACCTCCTTCCCAACAAAAGAGCCCAGCAGACTGAGCAGCCAGAAGTCATCCAAAAAAGTGTTGGGACAGAGGTTAAGACTTGGAGGTCATTAAAAGATGTACAACAGTGTTTGTAGAGGAGGGTTAATGCAATAGCTTGTTTCCATCAGCTTGGCTTCCAGTCTTCAGAGGAGAAAGGGCAAAGAGGAGATACTCCTCAGTACTTGAGTGCTGTTACTTTATGGATTTGTAGTGTGTTACAAAAGGGGCCAGGAATCTGGTTTTGAGCATTACCTAGTATTCTCAAATGGCCAGATTTCAAGTGCTTGACTCAAGTTTTACCTTAGTTAATGGCACTTGCACTGAAAATATCATTTTCTCCTGATTTTAAGGTACTTGAGAAGTAAAGAATAAGTTACATATGTAGACCTTGCCCAAGTCAGATCTCAGCTACTTCTAATTTGGTTTCCGACTTACATTTTCAGTCTTGAAGTGATCTGATTTTTGTCTTACTAAGTTCAACCAGCATCTTCACTCACAGTTTGCATTTCTGGGGCACATATTTTTAATAATTCTAAGCACAGGGAAAGGAAAAGCTTTACCCTTTCAGAAATCATCTTTCTGAGGCTGTTTTACTGACTCATACATACCTCCTTCTGCTATACTAGTGGAAACTTTCTCTCCAGTTAGGTATATTAAAAAATGCTATATTTGCCAGGAACCTAAGTTTTGGTTTTCATATATAGTTCTTGTTCAAATTGGCAGTGACAGAAAAGTTGCCTATTATGTAGTACAGGGGAATTCAAACCTGCTTCACCAGTAAGTTTCAGCACTGACCTGATGCAATTTAAGGGACAAGGTGAATACCCATCAGTAGGGAAATGTCATTATTCACCACAAATAAACAGAATTACCTGTTCTTAAACAGTAAGGTCATCTGTTTCACATTCTATCCACCTTGGGCTGATTAGAGCAAATTAGATTCTGTGCTAATCAGCTCAAGACATGTGCTGAAAATGTAGAAATCCGTTATTTGATTTTCTTGCAGTAATTCTCAGAGAATTGTATGCCCAATGAAGAATGCAATAGTATTTAACCTTGGTAAGACCCAGTCCTGCAACTTTTGGGGTCTTATGCTGAGTGATCTCATCAGGTTAAATAGGATCCATCACAGAAGTGAAGACTGCATAATGGGCATAATGAGAAGCATCTTTTTAGTTACTTATTACCCGTGAAGACTGTACCTTACCCATCCTAATTCTGCAAAATTTAGAAATTAGTACATTTAGTTGCATCTTTTCAATCCTATCAGGAATGAAGCAGCAAGACTAAGACTGGACAATTATCACTTTATATTAGAATGAGACTCCATTTAGGCAAGAAAGGTCAAGGGACAGTTAAGTCAGTCCTTTTTTAATTTAAATTTCATTAGTTTTGCACATTACATTTGTCATGGCTGTACTAAAATAAGTCCTAAATCAGGTCATCTATGAAGAATGCGGGAATGAGAATCTAAGTAGATGGTTTCTGTTCTTTGCTTTGCTCTTCCCTACCACATGAGCTTGGGCAAATCCTATAAACACCTTTTTAAATTGCTAAATGACAAAAAATAATGTGTAATGTCCCCTCTGCATTTTACTTCAGCCATAGAAATTAAATGTATTCACACTTCTATCTATACTCAATATATATAGACACACCCAATAAGCATATCTATTAACACTAGTTTGTCATTTGTTATATCACCATTTCAATACATTCCAACATCTTTTCACATTCCACTGACTTTGCTCTACAAAGGGATCCCAACAGGCTGGATCGATGAGCTGAGGCCAATGGGATGAGGTTTAACAGGGCTAAGTGTAGAATATCCTGAACTTGGGACGCAATAACTTCATGCAGCACTACAGGCTTGGGGAAGAGTGGCAAGAAGGCTGCCTGGCAGAGAAGGACACAGGAGTGTTGGTTGACAGTCAACTGAAGAAGAGTCAGCAGTGTGCCCAGGTGGCCAAGAAGGCCAAGAGCATCTTGGCTTTTATCAGGAAAATGTTCTTCATGGAAAGGGTCATTGGGCACTGGGAACAGGCTGCCCAGGGAGGTGGGTGAGTCACTATCCCTGGAGGTGTTTAAAAGACAGGTAGATGAAATGCTTAGGGATACAATTTAGTAGTGAACAGGTACAGCTGGGCTTGACGATCTCAAAGGTCTTTTCCAACCACGTGATTCCATGATTCTATCTCGGGACTGAATCTATTAACTTCCAAGAGGTTTATGTCTGTGCTTCATAGGTTACTGCCTTAAAGTCAATACACATTCCAAAAAATCACATTCCTACACTCTGGGTTTTGGAAATATTTTGTTGTTGTTGTTAGTTTTGTCAACTTTACACCCTTATGAGAATATTTACTTTTACTATCAATAAAAAGGGGCAGGAGAAAAAAAATATCTCTTTGATTTTGATTTTTTTTTCCTGTGTTAAAGAGCAAGAAGAAAATAGGGAGTTTTTATTAAAATACCGGAGTCCAAATAGGAAAAACAATTTCATGCTTACAAATATCTAGGATCTTGTTTATTGGAGAGTGGACATTTTTGTGAAAATGATATGTAAAATATAGGAAAAAGCAATTTATTTCTCTCTCAGTATTTTGATAGCTGTGGTCAACACTTTTAGGATTTGCAATCTTCAAACAGAGGTTTTGAGAAAAGAGAGGGGGAAAAAGCCTATAGTTTAGCTTTCCGTATACCTTGAGTCTTCTCAGTAATGCTTCCATACCCTGAGAAACGGTGATAATTCAGTCTTTGAAAATGTGGGGTTTCAAAGTCCAAAGTATTTGAAAACAAATCAATACAACTTCCATCCAGTACTGGTTCCTTAATTACTAAGAAAGGCACAGAACCACCATACCTTTCCATACTTTCTTCCTAAATGAGGTACATCAAGAAGAGACCACTGATGACTTAAACTCAGTCATCCAGATCCCACAGTGGGATTGCAAGGTTTTCCCACAGCCACCTCATCATAGAAGAGGACAGTAATTCAGACTCTGTGCTTCTTGCTTCTGGTCACACCAAACCTTATTAATTGCACTTAACTACGTTCAGTTCAGGCTTGAAAGGCAAACCAACAAAGCAGAGATTGATCAAGTTTCAAGTCAGAAGTAGAAATTCTGCATGGATGTATATTAGACCTTTTAGTTTGCATCTGGCACCCAACTAGTGCAATTATTCGACTTTAAAATTTCAAATTAGTGATGTAATTCTATTAACTCTGCTACATCAGACATGTAGGGAGATCTCTTCATTTTGTATAGTTGTGCACTGTATGAATACAAATTCTGTAGACTGGTCTGTGTAATAATGTCCCATCAGTAATCTGGAAATATTAACAGTCTTTTTTAGTTCAAAGTAAAGATGCTCTAGGTTTGTGCACCTAGGGATTTTCTTCATTACAGGTGAATTCAGAGGCACTCCTAGGGCCAGCAACAGGAGATGAGACACTACGTAAATTCCCAAAATGGGGATGAAAAAAAGAATTAGGGGCACAATGACTTGTTACTGGATGAATTTCCCTCTCAACGGGAACTGCTTCATTAGCACATACCCTCTCCTTATCGCAAGACTAAAACCAAATAAATCAAACCCTGGCTAGACTTAACCAATATTTTTTGTCATCATAATGTCTCTTTTTCAAAAGAGTTACATGATTCAAGTTCATTTTAATAGCAAGCAATGAAGAAATTACGGTTGTTTCCATTCACACATAGCTCTAATGGGAAAAGCTTGACAGTAACTGCTGTTGCAAGAAATTCTTAACTTTTTCAGGAAAGGCACTAGTGTTCCTACATGGGTAATTACATCCTGATTCTGAGATTTTCCAGAAAAAAAATGAGACAATAGCTTTGTCCCCTAGATTGGAGAGAACTAACTGGGAAAAAAAACCCCAACTCTTCAGGTTAAAACAATGTTTCAGTAGTAAGTGATTGTGATGGAATGAGCAGATTACATCATTCATTCCCATAGCAACAAAAGTTGCAAAATAACAAAGCGACTAAACTTGTAAAATAACAATAATGTGAGTAGAAGTTATTTGAAAAACCTTCCTTGTTAGTTGATATAAAACTCCAATGAAAAGATGAGATAGATAAATAGAAAGTTTTGCTTCTTGTACTGAGGGTTCACCCACTGTTTGTCTGTCTTCTTGATTTTTTCCCTCACATTAGTGTTTTGAACTTCTTTGGAACAATACTCTCTTGTCTCTTTGATAGTGTAAAAGCAATTCTCTATTTTTCACTCACTCTTTCATGGCCTCTCACTCTGCTTTCCTCTTCTTCTGCTTTCCTCTTTTGTCTGGTTTCAGCTCTTTTAATCATTTTCTATACCTGAATATTTTTTAACATAGCCAGAAAAAAGAGCATTTGTAACTTTGCAATTAAAAACAAGGGAGTAAATCCTACAATAAGTATAATAAAATACCAAAATGCTGATTTCTGAGGAAATCTTATTGACAACCTGAATCAACAAGGACTCTGTTAGTTTTAATTTTGCTCTCAAATACTACCATATTCTTTTTTAATCAAAGCTGGATTTTAAGATCGAGGCAGACTAAGAGGAAAATGCTTATCTATTGAAATCAGTGCCTTCTTGAATTTTCTACAGCATATAAGCCCTTGTTTGCCTGCAATAAATAGAAATATGTTCTGGAAGCAAATCAAGTGAATTTCAGAATGAATACTCTCGAAGTAAGTTACTACTCAGTAGTAAAAAGGATAGTAGGTTCAAACTTGTTGAGAAGTGCTGCACTGAAATAACTCCTAGAAATGTTAAGAACTTTGCTTTACAGCCAACAACTTTTTTTTACTAGAAATGTGGAAAACATTAACTAAAATTGTATTGGTCTGTACAATTTTATTCTGTTAAAGACAGGTTTTACGATACATTTAGCCTTTTAAATGACACTAATAGTCCCTAGAGACACATGGTCTTTCCTGCAGTTCAACAATTAAGTCTATTTCAATGTTATTTGGATAAGTTGAAACAATTCAGTTACTGTATGTCTGCTCAGTGGCATGTACTGTAAGGCTAATGGAAACCACCTAGAGTTAACTAAATAATAAGGCTTTAGGCAGCTTTAAACATCTACTAACTTTTGGAGGGAAAGTTAAAAACTGAGGAGATGGAAGAGGTCATTTTATTGGCAGAGAAAGGGGAGTACTTTTCATCCCTCATTCCACACATATGCACCCCTCCTCCCATCTACCACCACACACACACTTCAAAAAATAATGCCCTAAAATTTACACAGGTCATAAGTCTGAGTTGATAATGAGCATGATTAATCACAATTGTGTTTCTGTTTTACTCTGTCTGCTTTTGAAATGTGTTACTTGCTAAATTGAACTGGAAAAGGTTTTTGAACTGTATGCATGAATACACACATCATGCAGTCCTTACACATATTTATACATACATACATATATATATATATGACAAGTTCTGAATTGCTCACAATTTTGTGTAGTAAGTGTCTGTTTATATAAATTATCTTCTGTTGCTATGGCTAGACTGCTTCTGCTAACAAACTAGCTCTTTTAGATCCAGTTTAAACATCTCTACAGTGAACTACTATGTAGACACATCTATAACCAGATTTTTACCAAATGATTAAAAAAAAAAGTGAAAGGAAGTAATTAAGAGGGCTTAAAAATCTTGGCTACATTTCAAATCCCAAATCTTGGACTAATCAAACATAAGAACAGTAAAAGGTACAGAGGGAGCTAAATTAATCATCGGTTTAACCAGCTAGTAGCCTCCATCAGACTGTACTGGGAGTGGAAGGAGGAGTTTGTACTTCCTACAAACCTTAAGTTTTCCATGATTTTTGGATCCTGAGAATCAAACTGAAGTTCTTCTGTTAGGGCTGATTCAAAGTATGTCAGCTATATCTTTAATGTCAGTTAAATCTTTTTTTAAATCTGTGAGGCTGTCATCCTGAACATGGATGTAACACAGGGCAATCCATGACCTAACCTGTGCATGAACTACAAGAGGAGATTCATCTGATCATGACATAACATTGGAGATACAGAGGAGAGAATAAAAGCAATCTAATGTATGAAAAATACATGCACCATGTGGCCATTCAGTGCCTAGTGAACCTGAGAAGATTTTATAAAAAAAAAAAATCACAGAAATCTGATGTGTTTTTCAAAATTACTGGTCCGGTCAAAAGCTTGTCTTTACACACACCCATACACAAAATCAAAATGTTGTAATGACTATTCCAATATTGCTGAAATTACTCAGTCAAAATATGCAACAGCTGCGAGTGCAATAAGAGGCATTTTACCCTCTGAAAGTGAATTTTCCCTCAGAAACCCTCTCATCCATCAGGAACAAAGGTGGAGAGCTTTTGTGGTGGAAATTTTGGCAAAAGACAGTTTCAGAGGATTTTCAATACTGATTTGTCAAGGCTGTACTTAAAATTCACTTTCTGCCAAAAATACACCTCACATAGGTGGTCGAGTGCTCTACTTAAACCAATAAACCCACATAGTGTAAGGTCTGGGGCCACGATCTTGGACCACCAACGCAAACAAGTGCAAATGCACTAGACTCCTCGAGAGACGGGCTGTAGACATCCAGAAAGCCAATAGATCCTACCTGAAGCAACCAAGTAGTATCATACAGATAAAAGTGATAATCTAATATCAAATTCAGAGAGACTGAAAGGTCTACAGTGCCCTTCTCGGGGGTCTTGGGTTTTTTGAAGAGGTTTGCTGTAGTGATGACCCTCCTGTGAACAGTTACACTAAAAAGGTTTCCTCAGAAGACTTCTGACAAAGCATATACGCAGGCAAAGCCATTAACTATACTGAACATTGACCTTTGGGGTAGTCAACACTGAATCTAATCTAGATATTATTAAAATATAACACTATAAACAATTAGCTCCTTTAGCTGGAAAGTATCTTTTTACCAGAGTTAAAGGTTGGCAGGTTTTGAAGACTGGCCTCATCCTTCTGCATTTATTTAAGAGTTTTCAAGGGAGAAGAGGAATACAAAATAAGGTCTGTGGAAGAGCTTTTCTTTGATCTAATACAAACAGACTACTATTCTGCAAGCTGCAAAGGTACATTTTAATTACCACAGTGAAAGCAGATGTAAAATCAATAAGGTGTTTTATTTCTCTCATTGATATGTATAAATACTTACTTTACAGCAAGGTTAAGCTGAGTTTTCTGTCATTAAATGTAAGGATTGATGCAGGCCATTCAAATCAGGTTAATGCAGCAGAGAACAGAGTAGCCCTCCATGTCACACCATCACCTGAAAATTCACCCAGTGCTTCAGAACTTATTTTCTGGGTTATTCAGAAATTTCTGTCATCACTCAGTTGGGATTGAAGACTATAAAGGACAAAACTTTATTACAAATAACTGGGTCGGCCACTCAAGTATTTATGCAAGTGTGCTTCCTTGTCTTAATTTATGAAGTAGTCTGATTACTATAGAATTTCTTGAAGATGTCTCATTTTAATAGAACCATTAATTTTATGCTCAGAGGATGTGTTGAAATTGATGGTCAGTTCCCGTTCTTCATTTTAAGCAGATCCAATCCACACCCTCTCACTGAAACTCTCTCAAACTTCAAGGAAAATTCAAACTGCATTCGCAAGTGTCAGAGGCTTAATTTTTGTATTTATTTATTTGTTTGTTTGTTTGTTATTAGAATCACAGTCTCCTATTGCCCTTGACTGACTTCAAGCAGTTTGTCTCTTCCCTCATAACGATTCTCATTTATGACAAATCAGAGGCTTCCTTTATCCCCTAAAGTCAAGTACTGTGATAATCATTCCTACATATCACTTTTTACCTCACTCTGAATGGAAACAGATTCTTTAAAACTCCATGGGAAGAAAGGCTGACCCAGCCACAGCAGCACCTAATGTAAGATGTCACTGGGCTCTGCCTGTACTACAAGTACATCTGAGATACTAGACAGAAGAAGCCAAAACTTAAGAGGACTTTAAACATTGCCTACCTAAGCACTGAAATCAAATGCAAAGTTTTACATTCAAAAACTTTGTAGCATTTAACCTCGGTTTTCTTTGTTAGAAAGTCATTTCCATCCCTGACAGTGCTGGGAATCTGCCTTCAATGCTGAGAAGCATACAAATATGTTAATAATAGGCACCATATATGTACTACTGATTTAAAGCTAATTCCACATTATTCCCATAATTTTACGTGTTCGTTTAGAAGCTGGCTTAAATTACTATCTCACTGGTTACAAGGCTTTACAACTGCATTGTTACGCACACAGCACCCAGATGACAGTCCAATCTGCTCTACAAAAACCTGCATAGTAGTTGTTTCACTTTTTAAGAAGCATTTTCTGTATTTTTAAGTTTCTTTTCAGCTTGGTTTATGACCTGTTTTCACACATTTCTAATGCGGGTTTTAGTGAGGTTTTTTTTTGAGGAATCTGCAGAAAAGAGGTACTTGCAATATCTATACAATGATGAGCAGAGGGACCCAAACTACAAAACATCTGGTTACACTGTACAGACAGGAGAACCATGGAGGCAAGTTTGCCAGTAGCAGAATGTTAGTCTTGAATAAATTAGAAAGGAGAGATCATTCACAAGCTTTTCTCTAGCAAAATTTTTTTGAATATCAGATTAACACGGGACAACGGCCCAGTGAGAATAGAGCCCTTATGATTCAAAATGCAGAAATATCAGAGGCAACATGTCACAGAAATGAGGAACAGTGAGGATAAGGATGCTAAGATTCTTTTTATTTTTCTTTTTTTTTATTGCAGTTACAGAAGATGTAGTGCCTTATCAAGGCATATGCTTTAAGGGGGCAATTTTACATCTAATAAAGTCAACAGGAAAAAATTCTGGGTTTAATGATGCAACATAATATCCTTAATGAAAAAAATAATTTCATGTTAGGACTCACTTTTGGATCCATTTAACTTGATGGAAGTGTTTCTTTTGATCTCAAAAACATCAGATTAGAATACCAAGTATTTGGAAAGAAAGACAACTAGAAGCTCCCTTTACATGAACTGCATGCTGTCTATTCAAAGTTTAGATTAAGTCATGGAAAGACCAATTCTCAATCCTATGGAGAAGGGCAAACCGTCCATGTGTCTAAAATAACCATGGGCTCAGACACTGACAGGAAAATTCTACCTGAATATACTTATATTTAACTCTTTCTGCCAATAAAATTCTTTCTGACATTTAGGGACCCTACCATTTGGGCTTATTGTATAGTTATGCCAAAATTCCAAGGGAAAGGCACAATTTTTTAATTTTTTTCTCTCCCTGTATACTCTACCTCAATAAGGAACAATTCATTTTACTCAGACTTTTCCATTTTAATATCACTGTAGCACTGAGACCAGGCAGAGAAAATATCAGCCCAAACGTATAAGGCAGGAGAGGTTGTCAGGGAGAGGAGAACGACACAGGGACACGAAGGGAAGACAACTATGAAGAGAAACCACTGGGTGGCCATTTTTTTAAACAAAGGAAACTGCAAGGAATATGACTCTACTCTATCCAAACTCAGAAAGCACAATTTGGGAAATAAATTTGGGAAATAAATTTGGGAAATGCTGTTGGGGTAAAGTTTACTTCAGAAAAAAAAACCAAACAACCAAACAAAACAAAAGGAACAGAAGTTCTGATGGATTCAAGAGCTAGGCAAAGCTTGTTTTGCTCCTGAACTAGACAAACATTTAGATCAAAATAGGTAAATTCAATTTGGGAGGTATGAATTTTCTCTAAAGCAGTAGGAATAACATAGTACATGAGAGAGAGCAAATAAAGTCTACTTATTAAGGGAAATATTTAACTTAGAGATGTTTTTCAGTACTTCCCCTTCTCCAGTACTAATCATAATATAAACCCCTCATAATCATCTAAGTGCTCAGAGGGCTGGCATCATTTCATGACACATCTGAAGCTTGGAGTGCTAGGTCAGGAAATGAAGTTTCTTCCATCACTAGAAAGGAAGAGAGCAACGGAGCTTCTGCTGTTGTAGAAGACAGCAGAAAAAGGAACAGAGTAATCCTTCCACATAACCTTCCAAGCTGCTTACACTGAATCAGAATAAGGAACCTGAATTTTAACTGCAAAGCTCTGTTTCCTGGATTATTAAGGAGCAGAGACATTGCACCCATATTCAGGACCTTCAGCAGAATGAGCAGAGCAACCACCGGTATGACTTAACCGAGCCTACCCCACTTACAACCTTGAGCTACCCTAAGCATGTGTACAGTTCAGTTTTCTATGCTTTTCTTTTTAAATGGGAAATTTAGTAGAAGAGGCTACCTTTTTCCACATATTTGTACAACTACACAGCACTAGAGACTCATTTAGCATTAGGGCAGAGTATTCATCCCTTGATGCATATTTAATGCATCAGTTGTACATCAATGTTAGATCAGTATATAAACACACATATGCTCTTGGACAAAAGCATCCATGCATCAAACTCTGCATCAGTACTTTAATGTATTTAATTAAGAGTGTAACCCATTATCACTAATTATGGTTTATATTTTCATAATACTGTTTTATGGTTATTACCTATTCCCTTCAGTTCTATCTATCTAGAAGCCTAACATGCTGTCACACTATCTAAAGAGCTCTTTGTTTCATACAAAACCAGAAATATCTACCTACGCTGATCTCAAAGCTTTGACATTGCCCGTTCCGGTGGGTCTTTTCCAACCTGGTGATTCTATGATTCTGTTTGGGCTGCAAACTGACTTGAACTCCTCACACTTCTCATTGCAGATAATCTGATCAGGAATTTCACATGCAACATCACACTTTGAAACGTTCACATGCACATGCAAGCACACCCAGGGAGGCTTTCCCAGAGCTTTCATGGTGCCCACCATGATATTAAACATGGTGGGCATGTTTAATGGGAGAGGAAAGGTGCTGCAAAGGTAAAACCAGTATGTCAAGTGTAGTATTATTTCCTGCTAAGAACACTAAAACTGTGCATTGACACAGGCAGAATAGCTCAAAAGAGAGAAATCATACAACTTCTACAGGGAAATTCTGAAATAGGAGCTAAATGTTGAAGAACATTGATTCGAGATCTCTTTGGATCCTCTGAAAACTTTTAATTCAAAGTACTATCACTGAGTCTTATTGAATAAATCAGAGACTTCACCTCTGGTGGTGTGGTCATGCTTCTGACTCGCACAGTCTGCTTACTGAAGAGCAGCAAGCCCAGCTCCAAAGGTGGAGAGCAACACCTGACTGGCAGTTTGGGTGCATGGCAGCTCATGGTTTCCCCGTCGTGGTGCAGTAATGGAGTGCAGCACAGCCAGCCATAAGATGGGAGAAGGGTTGTGTTAGCCCAGCACATATGAACTGTTTTTAAAGCATGCTCATCTTTATTTTATTTTATTGAAAATATTTTTATTGATTGGAAAGTCTGAGGCTGAAAACGGGCAGTCCCTTAGTCTATAATAGCACTTCCAATAAGAAGTTGTATATCACTAAATGACTACAACATTTTTTATAAAGAGCATACAGCTTTTAGGCTAACACCTTATTAAACTATATTTACCAGCCCTTTTCAGAAAGACTTTTTCTTCTCTGTAACTCTAATTCATTCTCCCTTCCAATCACATTTCTTCGCATATGGCTCAGTATCCACAAACTCTGAAAAGCAGCAAAAAAAAAAAAAAATGTAGGACTATAAACTTTTTCTGGTTCCTTATGCTTTGAAACTGCCTTCTCCTGATGAAAAATTGTCATTAGAAACATTGGAAGGTGTTTTAAGGACTTCAACCAGTCCATGCAGATTTGAGCAACAATGGGAAAATATAATTTAGAATTATTAAAACAGATCAAATATACCTTAGTACTCAGAAATAATAAAGGTAGGTTTCAAGCCACAGATAAAGCATTATGTGTTAGCATATGTATGAACATGGGCAGGAAAAAATCCACAAGTAATTCTACTCCATGACTCTAATTCATGCTGAGGTAAAGCTGCCTTGTTCCACTGCAATTCAGTCTAACACATGCTCAGTCTGACCTTCTCATCTTCTCACTGGTAAAATAAACTTACAGAAAAAAATTCAAGGGAATAAAAAGGAAAAGAAAAAAAAGTATAGACAAAGACACTAAGATAGAAAAGAACTATTGAAAGCCTGTGCAGGCAAGTATGAATCAATTATTCTAAAAACCAGATGTAAAATGAAGCTGCTTAAACATATAAGACATTTCTACATTGTATTCAAATAATGCTGAAATTATAGAGCTGTCATTTGCAGACCTGTCGAGGGTGCCTTTCTTACCACATTATGATTTAGCATTTCCCTTGGAAGATTGTAGCAATTTTGACATTAGAGTCATTGGACAGAAACACTATAAAATGTACACAAAGCACCACCTCTCTATTTCGTGGTCTTAAAATTAGCTCTGAGAACTGATTTTGCCACTAAAAAAAAATTTAAAAATGAATGACCTGAAAGGAAAGTATTCATAAAAGTGCAGAAATGCTAGTCTCAAGAGAGAACGTACACACATCTGTAGAACAAATATAACTCTGAAGATTTAATAATTTGATGGCACATAACCTAATTTGACATGGCAGCAGGTTATTTTACAAATTGTGAAGGGCTCTGCCCACTAGTGTCATAATAAGAGCCCCTTTGAGAGGCAACGCAAAGATACGGATTTTTCTGGAGGCAAACATCCAGGCGACAGAAACGGAGACTGAGAGAGTCAAGTAACTCCCGAAGACTCGTTTTCTAGGCTACTCAGCTGCAGATGAGATGGCATGTACAGTGTTTATACTCAGGCTCTCCATACAGCTGAGAGGCAGATCAAATCCAGCACTAGCAGTATGGAGATGCTTATGGCACGGTTTCATAATTACTTGACAGAGAGCGGTGGACATCAGCCTGCAGGGTCCTGTTCCACACACGGGAGGATGGAGAAGGGCTGCAGCTTTCCCCACAGAGGGCACAGCACCCTTTTCTCTTCTCTTTGCTGGTAGATCTCCTGCCTGGCTACAGTGTGTAGCTCCAGGAGCTGGCATACAGATAAAGTTGGCTCTGTGTGTTGGGTCTGAATTGCTCAGAGGTAACTGCTGACCCTCGCGGTTCCAATTAGCAGTTACAGACTCCCTGGCACAGCCCACAGGACCAAACTTTTTCTGCAAACACATATATTATAGTTTCTTTGCACTTGTTATCATGCATACAAGCCTTGCTGTTGCTTTTCAGCAGATCAAAGGTATATCAGGAAGAATGAATATTGAACCAGCTCTGGACATGAACAGAAATATGTATACATCCATACTACCAAAAGGCATGAAATGCAAAATGCTGATGGACTAGAACGAAATGTGTATATTTAAGGGGGTATTTTTAATCACTTTCTCTGATCGTTATGATTTGATGAGATAATCCTAACCATTTAGCTTTAATAAACTCACAGATCATGAACAATGGCTGTATTAAATCTATTCTCACTAGCAGTAACATGAGAAGCAAAGGCTCACCAGCTCTTCTCACAGCATTTGATTTTTATTCACTCAGTCTCTCATTCCACATAAGCTGCCATCTGGACAAAATGCAGAAACCATGACACCTGCTTGAAGAATAAGATGTTGGTCAGATGGAACGGGCTGGGTCTTTATCTTGAGAGCAGAAATGTGAATTGTTGGTAACACAATCGCGTAAAAGGTTTGTAAATTATGTGAGTTCAGCTCAGCATATGGCTCATGTGAAATATGGACTTGTGAACTTTTCACAAAACTTGAGCTTGGATGATATAGTGGTGGCTGTTTTATAAACACGTGTGATAAATAAGTACAACTTTACGTGTACACACACAAGAGAGAGTGTCAATGGCTTTCAACACCCTTTTAAATAATGATACTATTTTATCTTTGCTTAGCAGCATACAAATATTTATTTTACCTAAAGTATCCACACAGTACTGCGGGGGACCTCTGGCTATGCTTCTGTGGTGTGGATGGGAATGGGAAATTGCAATGGGAAACCAGCCCTCTGCCATTCTGCCCAGGCAAGGGGTATGGAAATATAATAGTTCTTCCTTTGGCTGGTGCAGCATGGTCCCTCAGCTGCTGTTCCCCCAGCAGAGCTGCATGGGTACAGACACTGAAGAAGTTCCTCTTTCCTGGCAAAGATGACTCTCTGGTGGCTCCGGAGTGAGCAGGGAAACCCACCTGAGCAACCCTGCCCTCTGCAGACCAGGGACTGGAGAAAATCAAGATATAATCGCTAATGCATTCATGGAAGAGTAGATGTCACTTTGCATGGACAAGTAAGAACACTACAAGTGTTCCAATCCCAGTTTTGTTGACCACCTGTGATATACATCTGTGTAGGTTTCTCACATGTCATGTGGTGATTTCAGGGTACCAACAGCCAAGAACTGAATCTGAAGAAACATGACTTCTTATTACCCTCACTGATCCAGCTAGTGCTGCTAAGACACTAATGCTATATGGTCTTCTCTAGCCTCATCCTTCTGCCTGCCTACAAGAAATAGTGACAAATTACAGTTGGGGGGGTGGGGAGGAGACTGAAGAAAGAAATATTCCATTTTTAATTGCCTTTTCATTTTCTTTTTATAGCCATGCTTAAACTGTGAGTTATCAGAAGCTGTTCAAAGTCTTTTCCTTTTACCATTTTAAAATATATTCCTCCTAAAGCCGGATGAAAAATACAGTTAATGGGGTTTTGTGACTCCCACAAAGTCCCCTACAAATTAAGGGACTTTGAAAAAATGTCAGCTACCCAGTTCCCAAGAAAGAAAAATTAAACAATAAAGGCTTATCGACTTGTTCATGAGAAGATAAAGCACTTATGAATGAGACCCTCTCATACTCTGTGGTTTGTGATCAGAGTCTGCAATTTCCAAGATTCAGAAAAAATATTCTGATTAGTGAAAAAAAATGCTCTGATTAAATGAGTTTTAAGATTTTATAACTGAATCCCATCCTCCCTTCAGCCTGTTTTCATGCAATGTGCTGTCTCGCTCAGTCATGCTCCTATCACTACCAATTATAACCAGTGCCATAAAAACATCACATTCATGTAGATCAGCTGGTTGTGCCAAGTTCAAGAAAGGACAGCAGGATAGAGATGACAGCAGCTTCTGCTGGCTCTGCTCCAAAGCCCCTTCAGGCTTGTTGTTGTTTTTCTCTTCTGCAGACCCCCAGGATTTCAGTTTTTCAGAAATATCAATGTGATCTCTTTCTCTAAGAGGGCCCAACTCCCAGTCTACAGATACCTTTGAGGGTATTTCTATAGACTTCTACAGGTCATCTACAGAGCTCTTCATCCTTCATGTCTTCCTCTTTTACACTATTTCTGATCCCCCTGCCATGTGCTAGCCTGACACAAGCAAAAGCCTTAAACAGAAACGTACATATCTCGATGATCCAGTGGGTCTTCTCCAACCTAGTGTTTCTATGATTCTATGATATGCACTACATACAGGTAACTAGGATTGGGGAGCCCACCTTTGCTGTGCATATGGCTTCTGTATGGTTTCAAAGATCGACACAGGGGACAAGAGGGAATGGACTCAAGCTCTGCCAGGGGAGATTTAGGCTTGAGATAAGGAAAAAATTCTTCACGGAGAGGGTGGTTAGGCATTGGAACAGTCTGCCCAGGGAGGGGGTTGAGTCACCGTCCCTGGAGGTGTTTAAGGTGAGGGTGGATGAGGTGCTTAGGGACATGATTTAGGGATTGGTGGGCATGGTTGGATTCGACGATCCGGTGGGACTCTTCCAACCTGGTTATTCTGTGATCCTGTGATTCTGTGATTCTGTGATCTTAGAGCAAAGAGGTGAAAAGCCACCTGTGGAAGATTTCCAATTTTAACTTTGCTGACTTATGGAGTCCTGCCCTATGTCATCTAGAGAAAGGCGGTAAGACAAAAGGAGGACTCGTACCATTCCTTTCTTGTCCAAGCACAGTAAACAAGGCTTCTTTCTAGAATCTTGTTAGATTACTATTGAAAGTCCAGGTGGAATTCCTGACTTAATTTCTTTGTAAACTGAAAACTGTTTTACTTGGAAAATTATTATGACTGTAGCTACCTAGCTGTATTAATCAGCTAGGTAAACTAAAAAAACCTGAAAATTGGTTTAAAATGTTTTACTTTAACTTATGCCAATAATAAGAGTAAACTGAAGAAACCAGCTCTTCTTACACAGCACAAAGGAAAATGAGATTTTAAGAATATCTTTCTTATTCCCTTTCCCTCTGTCACTCCATTTTCCTGATATTAGAAACGTGAGGGCAATTTCATCAACAACAAGACAGTGGTCAGCCGCAAAAAGGAAGATCATTCACTTCTCCATATGAACTGTGGCAAAACCTGGACTAAAATATCTGCTGCAGAGTTTTTTTAAAATCCTACATCATAATTAAAAACAAATAAAACTTTTTTGTCTTACTCATTTTAATCTTGGAGGGAAAAGAAGAAAACAAATAAATTAAATATCAAGACAGTTCAACACAGTTTTCAACCACCCTTCAGGCTCCTAACCTGCCCAGTGTTGTATACTTTTAGCATTCAGCTGATTTGGCTAACTAAGCAGGCACAGCACTAATTGCTGCAGGAGGCTGACGTGGAAGAAATAGTCACATTCTTCCTTTAACTTGGTGCAGTCTGCCATGGCTCTGCAGAGTGACACAGCGAACTCAGAATAGCAACCGAGCAAAGTGGGTCTCCCAAATGCCAGGCAGGGATCACAGAATATAATGGAGTGTCTCTGAATTAAAGACAAAAAGCAAAAAAATACACAAAATCTGGAAAGCCAGCTCATGTCGAAGGAATATTCAAGTTAATTGATGATAAAAGAAAACCCAGGAGAAGGGTGAGTTTGGATGACATTCAAACATGCATCCTGTGTTAGGAGGAGGGTAGAGATACCATCTGCTTACATTACTCTTGATTGCTAGAACCACAGTGTATAAGTACAACTATGAAAAGAGCCTTTGCTACACAAGAAGAGGCCACAACCAACAGAGTCAAAGATTTCCTGCTTCATCAACTGATGGTCTCTTTGCTAAGGCTTCTTCTCTGTAGTAGCTGGTGGAAGGCAGCACTAACAGTGGTGGGGAGCAGCAGGAGGAAGGTATCGGCTCCCTTAGGAGGAGAGAATGCTCTCTGTATTCCTTCCCTTCCACAGAAGAGAGAAACACTGAAGCAGTGAAAATATTTTTCCCTTGCTCCAGCAAAAGTGACTCTAGATCCTTTGGTCTGTGATTTACATGTTGAAAGTAATGCATAGAGATTCTGAAAAATGAAGGTGTGTTTTTGTCAATGGTCGTATAAACAGACAAGGAAGCAGAGAAGACATTTGCTAAGTTCCAGGAAGAGAAAAGTGCTACAGACTAGGAGAAGCCTGGCTGGAAAGCTGCCTGGAGGAGAAGGACCTGGGGGTGTTGGTTGACAGCAACTGAACATGAGCCAACAGTGGTCCAGGTGGCCAAGAAGGCCAATGGCATCTTGGCTTGTATCAGAAACGGCGTGACCAGCAGGTCCAGGGAGGTTCTTCTCCCTCTGTACTCGGCACGGGTGAGACCGCACCTCGAGTCCTGTGTTCAGTTCTGGGCCCCTCACCACAAGAAGGATGTTGAGGCTCTGGAGCGAGTCCAGAGAAGAGCAACAAAGCTGGTGAAGAGGCTGGAGAACAAATCTTATGAGGAGCGGCTGAGAGAGCTGGGGGTGTTTAGCCTGGAGCAGAGGAGGCTGAGGGGAGACCTCATTGCTCTCTACAACTACCTGAGGGGAGGTTGTGGAGAGGAGGGAGCTGGGCTCTTCTCCCAAGTGACAGGGGACAGGACGAGAGGGAATGGCCTCAAGCTCCACCAGGGGAGGTTTAGGCTGGACATTAGGAAAAAAATTTTCACAGAAAGGGTCATTGGGCACTGGAAGAGGCTGCCCAGGGAGGGGGTTGACTTGCTTTCCCTGGAGGGGTTTAAGGGACGGGTGGACGAGGCATTGAGGGACATGGTTTGGTGTTTGATAGGAATGGTTGGACTCGATGAGCCGGTGGGTCTTTCCCAACCTGGTGATTCTCTGATTCTATGAAAATCCCTTGTTTGCGCAAACAAAACCAATTTTAAAAAATAGTCAGACTTTCCTCATCTCACAAAGGTCATCATATCTTTCTCTCATCACTACGAGATGCAGGAGGCACACAATCCCTTTCCTGGTCAAATGCTAAAGAGGCATTGTATATAAAATGCACAGACAAGCAGAATAGGTTTACATAATGTTAATACAGACAAATGACATGTACAACATATCTAGCTGCAATTTAATTAGATTAATTAGATCAATATAATTAGCTGTGCTATATTACACTATCAGGACTTAGCCTTGCAACGAACACTGCTAAAAATGGTTTACAGTCTTAAAGCATTGTAACAGCTCATGCAGTATTCGTGCTATCATGCATCAATATCACCACTAACACACTATTAATACTGGTAGTTTATAGGACACTCAGGAGACACATAAAACACTACCCTTGCAGAGGAAAATTTTGATAATGGAGCCTGTTAAATTATTTCAACTGTTGAAAAGATCTCATTCGAACTTAGTTCCAAACTACAGCATGGTCATGATTATATAGCAAGTTAATTTAACCCATTGAGGCCAAAGCAGACATAATGAGCAAAACAGACTGAGGTAGCGTGGCTTACCAGTGAGCATTTTGCAAAGAGGGCTCCATAAGTTTTGTACACATAATAAATCACAAGTGGTTGTTTAACTATTGCATCATCTACTTGGACGTAAACTTGATGTCACACTTGGTGAAATCTCGTACAGTATTTATTATTTTTAATAGCGACTTTGCATTAAACAGGGCTGTGGGATTGTGCTTGGACCTGGTAAAAAAATGTTAATTTACATACGCTGGTGCACTCAATACACTTAGACTCATAACTTATGAAACAAAGTATGCATGTGCAACATCTAGAATCAACTTCTGTGACTTTCTGTATCCTGGGAGTCATTACCTTGCAAGGAGAAAAGAGAAAAATAGCAAATTCAGACCCTTCGAAATAACAACAGACACTAAAATCTAGCAACACAAAGTGATAACTTAACCAGGATTCATATTTATAGATTTCTCACACTAAGTAGATAAGCTACTCATACGAAGTTTATCTGCACTTTTAATTTGATCTTTGCACCAAATTCTAGAAAGAAAAGCAGCTGGTGCCTTAACTGCGTAGACTAGGAAAGAGATTTTTCTCTTTGCATTTAAACATGTGGAAGAAAACATCTTAACATGGAAAAGAAACATGTGACATCCCTGGCATCTGCGTCTATGCCCAAGATATACTGATAAGGAAAAAAAATGCTGGAATTGTATTTCCATCCTGTAGATTTTGCTGGTGAGAGATGGCTCAAAAGTTTGACCATGGAGTATTGAGGAAATAAAATCAACCTATTTTATAAAGAAGACCGGATAATTCATTTGCTACCACCCTTAATCCCCCAGAAGGCTGAAGAATTTTGGAACAAAATGGCCTTGTTTTAGCCTGTGTATCTTGACAGGCCACATGAATTAGGCACCAGGAATCCTAAAGCTCATTACAAGAGCAAGTGTAGAAAGTTTAGATGTGGCTCAGGTTTTCTTAAGAACAGATGTAAATTAACTGTTTGTATCTCCCTAAGACTTAACAGAGGAAATCACCCCATTTTACATAGGTTTTGGGATACCTTGGATACATTATGGTTTGCACTAGTGGTAGTCCAAGTCATCTGCCCTTGATCACATTTTTATTTCAATAGAAAGTTAAACACAATTTGAAGACCTCCTCTTCCTGCCTGTTGGCATCTATATTACTGCTTAACTGATAAAACCAGCATCATTCAGTCTTTATCCATCTTCAGTATTGAGTTGGATATACACTCCCTGATTTTGACTTTGGTTGATTTTACATTTTACTAATTAGAATCTAGTCTTCACTAGATTTACACTTCCAGTTAAATAGACTAAAGCACAGAGGACTGAAATAAAGTGTGTCTTTTGTCTGGTAATAATCACCTATGCTATGGAAATTGTGAAAGCTGAAAGTGAAGTTTATAGCTTTCCAGCTTTTTTCATGTGATGCTGGTTTTAGCTTCTCTGATAGAATACTTTGCTCACTCGTTTTCTCGGTGATACATTAAGAAGAAAGTAGTACTATTTTTATGTGTGAGCACAAGTAATAAAAGGTAGGTAGGTAGTCCAGCTGATACTAAATAAAAAATTTCAAAGCAGAAGTCATTTGTGTCAATTTTCCATTTTTTCACTCTTTTTTAAAAATAGTTACTTTAGGATACTCTGTCACACACTAGTGTTTTGCTGTATATATATTTTATGACAGCTAAATGACAAATGTGGCTGAAACAAGCTATTCTTTGAAGAGTTACTTATAACCCATATAACACATTAAAGAAAATCAATATATATTTGGAATGAGTCACTTTTAAATCTTATTCCAAACAAAGCAAACTTATCCAAAAAAAAAAAAAAAGAAAGCTCCATTTTTAACTCCGTTTTTACTAAAACAATCTAATGTAATCTGTTTGTATGATGCTCAGCTGAAAATTTCACATCTAATGTTGTTTGACAGCAAAACAATGGGCCAGACTGGTCTAATTGCTGAAAACCTTGATGCATGTGATATTTGGACTCTGAAAAGCATCACCAAATCTCGGGTATCTGTTCCAACCTTTCAAGCTCTTTCAAATAATTAGAGAACTAAGAATTTGTTCTCAGAATTACTCAAGGAGTACATAAAGAAAAATGCATTACATTTTGCCAGGCACCTCCAGAACTAGGGTTTTTGACTCGGGTAGTTACCAGTAATTTCAGCATACAGGTTTTGTCATTATACTGAGCATACTAGCCAAAGCCACCCAAAGTATAAATAACTAAAATCTGACCCTCCTTTTTCTAATAGTGATTACAAAGCTACAGAAATAAACATCAAATATTTCATTTGTAAAAAGGCAGGGAAAATTTTAAAATAATAAAGAAATGCAGCACTAAGAGAGAAAGATCCTTGAAGAACAATAGAGGACTAAATTACAAAGTTTATTATATTCATTGGAAAAATAAGGGCATGCTTAAAGCACACTTTACACAGGGAAGGGATTTTTTTTTTAGTTATATGTGCATGCTAGATTTACATATAATTATCTCTAGGTATCTAACAATACCTTGTCTCATCTGATCATCCTTTGGTCAGGTAGGCTCTGAAACTGTATGTTCATTTTAAGAAAACAAGTTTTAGAGCTGTAGCTGAAAAAAAGCCAGAGGTAATGTAAAATCAATCCATTGTTCGCAGGATTATAGGCAGATTAAGACCAGGATTACAGGAGCAAATCAGTATGTTGTCTGCATACTGTGATCCCAAATTTATAGAGTTTCCAATTTTCATTTCTTGAAGCAATCCTTAGTTGCTGAAAAATAAGGCTAAAGGTTCCATTACAATTGCAAAAAGAAAAGAGGATAATGGGCAGCCTTGCCCAGCTCCCTGGTGTCATTTTAAAAAGGGCGAGTTTAAATTGCTAGTATGTACAGACCGGGTCAAGATATTACAAAAATTTTTAATCCAATTTTTATGAAGGTTTTTCTAAAGAGAAGAGTGTGAGGTTTTGGGGTTTTTTTTGGGTGGGGGGAGGAGGTGGGTTAAGAACAGTCAACAAGTATTATTGTTTTAATGAGTCCAAAGAGTTTCCAGTCGGCTGAATGGACAAACCTATATTATCAACCTTTTGCGGTGACTAAACACAAAACTCTGAGCGATCCCCAGTGAAGCACAATGGAAATGATCCAGGCTGAGCTATATGGAAATCATTTATGATGAGCTGAAGAAGCGTTTCAGCAAGCCTCTGCTACACTTTAAACCTTCAGTTAAGGCTTACCAGAGATTTGAATGCCTGCATATGTGCTTTGCATGCAGGAAAGTATTTCGACACTCGTAAATAAATGTAGTCTGATGTTTAAGACTAATATCCAATGCTACAGATAGATAGAAAAAAGAGTGCATAAGAATTGTCACATTGTGTAATAACAGATTTCTTGATTCACATGTTCAGTTAAGCATTTCCAGTAATAGATCAGTTGTGCCTGTATGATTTCTCACTAAGTGTTTACTGGCAGCTCATCTAAGCATGTTACTTGCCCCATTGTTAGACTATAAGAGCATTTATTATTTCTTATTAAGTCTAAGGTTACACTTTGATCTGGTGAAAGTTTCAATAAACTGCTTTTGTTTACAAACTTTATCTCCTGTTGAAAGCAACTTGGAAGATTAGAGTGTCTGACACTACTCTTTGAAAGTGTTATTTATGATTTCCAGATCATATGTCAAAGTTTGAGCCTTTAGTTTTAATAATTGACGCAGTTTGGGATAGTCATCTTATTCCTTACACAGAACATGTGCCAGCAGTTTCTCATTTGTATTCTTGCTGGTTTACTTTATATGAAAGCTTTTCTGCAGCCATGGCAAGTTGCCGTTTGTTCACTTTTTGTCAGCTAATTCAGTTGAGGTTTTTTAGTACACATATTAGTATTCATTGATTTTTGTCATTTTAAAACTATTATTCAAAATTACTATTGTTGTATCTCTCCTTTTTTGAGGTCTACACCATTGTTAATTGTGGTTTTTAATGATTCCCGTCGAGGATTTTATAGCATATTATTACCATCACAGAATCTAGTTTCAGATTAATATTTTAGTCTGAAAAAACACTCCTTTTCTTTTTTTCAAGTCGTGCTCAATTTGTTCAGGCAGTTTCATGCTTTGTGACAATTTGTAAAAAGATTTTTTTCTGTTACTTCTACAGCTGTTTGGAAGAATGAAGTGGTAAAAGAGAAGTCAAAAAGGTCTGTATAACACTCGTGTGACATTTTCACTTTGGCCTCCTTTTCCTAAAAGGTAGATGGGAGCATATTGATCCACTTCCCATGTGCTGTTCATAGTTGGCCCAAGACAAAATGAACTGAAGTGTTGTAAGCTGGAAACACCCAACAGGCAGATCACTGAAATTAGGCCATCCCTCAAGGTGTACACCTCTTGTTAGCCCAAAAAGACCTTCCTCAGCATTGTCACTTGTGTACCTGTGACTGATGCCACTCCTAGTTGAAATTTGGGTCTGTGCATCATGCTGAAACTCAGTGGGGTAAAGCCCTCAACAAAAGTTCTCTGAAGTATTGCCTTTCCCTTCCAACCTCATTTTGTCTTATTCACAAAAAAACTAGATCCCACTTCTTTTCAACCACATATTTATCTCTCACAGGCACTGGATCTCTGGACAATAATACTGACTGCCTCTGCAGACAGTCAGCCGTGTATGTGTGCTCTTGATGATAGATTACACAAAGATGTTGAAAAAGATAGAGGATTGAAAACTATATGTCCCACAAGGGAGGTCTTCTGTTATCTGTCTAAGAATAACACACAGAGCCAGCTCAGAGCTGCACTTCCAACCCTGCTGAGTCTTGTAAGTGAATCAGCTGCAGTCAAGAGACTTATGGTGTCGAAGGCTATTGATGGATCAAGCAACAGTAACATACATGTCTTCCCTTGCTCACTGGCTGTAAGTTCACCTGCCAGGATCACTAAATCTGTCTCCACACTGTACTTATCCAGACTGATATCTGATTATGGAGAACAATGGATTATGACAGATGGAGTTCTAGACACACCTTTTCCAGAATTTTTGCTGAGACAGAAGAGTTCAAGCATCTTAAGTATTCATGTTTAACAAACTTGTTCAGATGAAGAGAGATGGCAGAGGGGCATCTAAGAAGCTTGAAGCACACTAATTTTCAATAATTTCTCAGTTTAGCTTTAATGTAAAAACCTATTATTTCACACTTTAAAACTGCTGGAATTTTAACTTCAAAATTGAAGGCTTCTTTTCCCAAAGAGATTCAATATCTTTATGCATGTGGGGATTAAATACAATCTTACTATTGGACTTCTCCCTATTTTTATGATCCTTCCTTAAGCATAAAGTTCCTGGTGCTGTACAAGAAAAAGAGAGAGAAAAAGAAAAAGAAGGTACTTGTCTTGTAGTCTCACATAAGAACATGTTCCAGGAATGCAAAAAAGAGAGAAAAGTAGGACAGCAGCTTTATTGTGCATAGTAGTTATTGGAATAGAGAGAAATGGTGAAGCATCATTTGCTACAGCGGGGACAAGTACAGTAGTAGTTGCAGAGTAGTGTGGGAATTATCCCAAACTCTTGTACTAAATTTCAACATATCTCGTGTATTAACTGTCCATACGACTCATATCACAGTTACACACTGAGAGTAAGTAAGTTTACCGGCTCAAGAGAAGCCATGCTGCCCATGGAGTATGAGAAAAACTGGTAAGATCGTGAACACCTTTGAGTTGGTTATCACATACTGATCTCCTTAATTCAAATTTAAAATCAACGGAAGTCTCCACAGATTTTCTAATTAAATGCAAAGAAATGCTGAAGGATCGTAATTTATTTCTGCCATGCCAAGCCACTATATACAGCTGATAGAGCTGCAGACGCAGTGGTAACCAAGGTACTGATATGCTGTTTACAAATACTAACAGGCAACCATGAGAGCACTAAGAGAATGGTAGAGGTTTAATTAGCATAGAACTGGGTCTATACCCTACTTTTATTAATATTAATATAACCGATTAAACCAGAGAGCTCTTTCTAATAAATAGCTCTTGTTTGGGCAGGATATTAACAGAAGGAAAAATTATACGAAGGCTTAAGGTTAGGGTTTGATTGAAGATTTCAGGCTATTGAATCTATTGAGTAATTAGATGGGGACTAAAAGGAACATTTTATCTCAGAATGAATATGAGTTATTTGTTGGGACAAAGAGCCAAAGTCCCGGGTGTCAGGCTTTCATCTACTTACGGCAAATGGAGAAAACTTGGCTTCTTAGCAGTGGTCAGTAATCAAATGTGAAAATTCAGTCGAGTTAGTGTTTTCTCACTTACAAAGCTTTTTAATGTATTGTTTTAAAATAATTGAAAATAAGCATCAGTGGGAATAAAATTCTCATTTAAAAAATGTTTCTGCAGCAGGAATGTCTAAACAAACTACAGTAAATAGCTCCTTTCTTAATGGTCTTACTCTGTCTATTGTAAGTGCTGATGTAAATTACACCAGGGTTCAGAGCGACATCATTTTCTCTACTGTATTTTTTTGTTTTCACTCCAAGTGCAATTCCATATTGGAAGGGTGAAGAGAACCACCATGAGAGGCCAGGTTTGTACACGATGAGGTTTTTGTCACATTGATTTTTCTCTTGGAGGAGGTATCCATAGAAATATTTTTAGAATTTGCTATGTAGAGACAATTTCTTACTTCAAGAAAAAATTCTACTCAATTGTTTACAAATGTATGATTACAAACATTTCAACAGGTAAATTGTGTCTAAAAATTACACAAAAGCAAAAGACATCCCATCTCTGCATCTCCAGAGCATATGCAGGATGACACAGTCTACAGAAAGGGAGATGCTCTCCTCAGCTGAGTGGTATCAACACTAAATCACTATATTTCTCTGTTACATTTGTTTTCCATGATTCATATGATTTGATAAATTGATACTTTTTTTTCTTTGGAATGTCACATTAAAAGAACACAGAATTCATGCAAAATCTAATTCTGAATTTGTATTCAGAATTCAAAATACTTGAATTTGCATTTGTCTTAGAGCACAATTCTGAAGGATCAAAAGGACTTAGATTTTGGGAGTGTTTGTAAACAAAGAATGGAGTGAACTTGTCTTCCAGTCCTAGTTTGTGGGGATCAGTCTCTCCAGTGAAATACTTCAGAATCTGGTTCTTCACATAGATCTCTTCATATCCTGTCAATAAAAGAAGAGATATAAAGTGACATGGTCAGCATATATGCTAATAAAAGTGACCTTCCTTCTCTTAAGCCACACAAGCACCAGCACCACAGTAGAGCATCAAGCACAGCTTTGCCTAGGATTCTTGGATAACTTTTGGACAATAAAGGCACCGGATCTTTCACAGACAAGCCTCATGGGGAATAGATTAAGGATACAAAGAAGAGGTTGTTTTGTAGTATTTCCATCTGAAATCTGGGAAGCATCAAATGGTGCTATGCAAACAAAGCCAAAATTCCAAACAATCAAGAAAGTAGGTTGAGATCTGTTGTTTGATTTTTATCTCAAGGATGCATAATTTGAACTGGAAGTTTCCAGATCTTTCTGTGCCAAAAAATCAGGCATAAGCTGACTGTATTTGGGCATTTAATGTGGATGCATCCCAGAAGAGGATGAGCTTTGTGAATTCAGCTGCTTAAGCAGAAAAAAAGTTCCATCTGAGACACTTGTGTATGAAAGCAATCTTAGGCCAAAAGAGAAAAGAGAGAACCAAGCCCAGCATGACTTCTGTCTACATAGAAAATAATTCTCCAGAAGGGGACGCAGAGGTTTCAGATTTTTTGAAGTATCTTAAAAATATATTTATTAAGGAAATAAGAAACATCTCCCCCCCCACACACAACCCAAAATGGAATTTTAAAATTATTTCGTAAATTACTCTTTTTTTTTGATATGGGGTTATGTGACTATTACAAACCTTCAACAGACATAAAGCAAAATCTGTCAGTCAAAGTTGCAATGGAAGAAAAACAAGCTGTAAATGAAGCAGGCAGAAATACAAATATCTGGCAACTGGGACAGAAAGTAGCATAATAGATTGATCAGTTTAATGACTGACTAAAACTCTGTTCTAAAATAAGCTGCAGGACAAATAGGGGTAAAAATCGTTCCTGACTACATAGTTATTTCTGTATGATCAATTCCTTCATCTGCATTGCATAGTGTTGTACAAACTGCTTGAGATTAAAATCTTGAGGCTCTCTTTTTTGGATTTGTCTCAACTGGCAGCTTATTCAAGGTTATTAATCAGACCTGATTCATAATTCTCAAAATGTCATAAAGAGGGCTCACATTAAGAGGAAAAATCATGTATATCATGCAATCATCTTTCTGGGGATGACTCAGTCAGCTGTAGGTTTATCCTCAGCTCTGTTGCACTGCATCATGCAATCATCTTTCTGGGGATGACTCAGTCAGCTGTAGGTTTATCCTCAGCTCTGTTGCACTGCTGTTTGAGTTGCTGGTTCTAACCAGACTTATTTGAACCTGATTTTCCCTGGAAATACTACATTTTTTTCATTTTTCCTTCACCTCAGAAGACCAAGAAGACACAAGTAAACAGATGTCCTATAAACCACTGTGGCCCTAGCCGTACCTTCAGCACACCACAGTAATAGAAAGAAGGAATTATATCTGATGCAGTTTTTTTAAACTTAGATATTGGTTTCAAGCAACAACAACATTAGAATCAAGAAACTGGGACAGGAATCACCAAAGGACTGCAGTGTTCTTCAGGGCAAAACTACCTTTTTCATGACATTTCAGCATCTAGACAAGATACATTCTGAAGAGGATACAATAAATGAGGGTGAAAAGTCAGTGCGAAGGTGCTACTGTGCTGAAGGCTTCTCTAGAATCCTGTGGGTTTGGTTACACATTAAATTCAGTTGTCACACTAAATAGAGAAAGTAGGCAAGTTATGTTGAGTCATTTCAGTTAGAACCTCAGGTCATTACGAAACTGAGCTGTAAACTCTGAAGCCTGACCTGGACAGCTGAAATGTCCTACAAAGTAGAACATTATTTAAAGACCTTTTCTGAAGGTAGCAAACAACCCTCTGGTTTAAGTTATAGAATCACAGAATCAACAGATTGGAAAAGACCTCTGAGATCATTGAGTCCAACCTATCTGCCACTAAACCATATCTTTAAGCGCCTCATCCATTCCCCTCTGTCCTGAATAGACTCCATCAAAAAATGCTTCTCCAGCCAGTCACGATTCAATACTAAAAAATTTCTACCAAAATTCAAAATAATATGGTGTGAAATACTGCTATACACACATACACGTGTATATATGTGAAAAAAATCAGATACTGTCTGCTTTCATTCTCTCCTGTTGGATCACACACAGAAAGTCATTACAACCTTTCCTCTAGGACAATGCAAAGACAATGCATTGGAAAGAATTATACAATATACGTCTTTGGCTTGATAGAATCATAGAATCATTAGATTGGAAAAGACCTTAGAGATCATCAGCTCCAGCTGTACCTATTACTAAATCATGTCCCCATGCATCTCATCTACCCACCTTTTAAAACACTTGCAGGGATGGTGACTCAACCGCTCCCCTGGGCAGCCTGTTCCAGTGCTTGATAACCCTCTCTGTGAAGAAATTTTTCTTTCAGTGCATCAGTGAAAAATACTGAGTATCTGGGAAGCCTCTCCTGGAAAGAGTATGCAGACAAACAATAGCTCCACAAGTATCACATAGACCTATTTCCAAATCAAAATACTGTGTCCTTTAGCCAGAACGATACCTAAATTCTGTTATGCCTTACAGGAAATTATTATTTTTAAATTTCCCTTAAAGATATCTGAAAGAAAAAAATGATAATAATTAGCACGATTTAAAAAAAATCTGATGAAAATAATTTAACTATACAATTGCCAATATGCCTTATCTTTTCAGCTTTAAATAATTACAATTTTGGTTACAATAAATATAGTTAATCTAAATATAGGTATTTGTAGAAAAAGTAATAGATGTTTAACAAAGAATCATACAGAAAGGTCCACACACTTCATAAGTAAAAACTCACAAAACACAAAGGATATTTTAGAGCTGCCTTGTGTGAAAAAGTCACAGACATAATTTTATAGTTTCATATTTCAGAACAAATTAAACTTCATAAAACAAAAAATCCATCTTTTACTCGTCCATTATATAGTGTCATGAAAGGCAAGGAATAAATGTTTTATCACTGTCAAACTGAATATGCAGCTCACGTCTTTCTTGTTCAATTTTAAAAGTCATCAAGAAGGAAAAACAAGGTAAAAATATAACAAATGTTGACTAACATACACTATACTGAAAAGGTGAAAAGGCACATTTTGAGATCTTCTGAGTGAACATACCTTGGAGTTTATTTATATGACTATAAAGCATATCATTACTTTTGGTTTTCATGCTACAGCTTGCAAGTTCCCCAAGTCAGTCTTCTTTCAAAATGTTAATTATAATCTTGTTTTAATTATTTTCTAAATAGATGTAAAATCAGAAAGTGTTTCAGTCTAGCCACAAGTACTTTTCAATCTACTTAAATTTTAGAATTCTGCTTCAGTTGCTTAAAAAATAATCTTGTGTTTCTCCAGTTTGGGTAAGTCTAACATACAGCTGACAAATTATTTTGATTTTTTTTTAACTAGCACATTAAATCACCTTAATGAGATATGTTGCATCTACACAGTGTAACCAGATTCAAGATAATTTTCTCCATTACTTCATACTGCTGTTGTCAAAGAAGACCAGGATATATTTTCATCATGAAAATACAGGCACCATAGACAACAAAGCACAAGTCTGTACGAACTTGAAATAAGGTTGTGGTGCCCTGACATGGTTTATATTGCTCCTAGGAGAGTCACGTGAAACTTGTAATCTGTTATCTCTAGCTGAACAATGGAAAGAATAAATACGTATCACCACATCATTGCAACAGGAGGTTCTGTACATTCCCTCTTAATACATTATGTTGCTCTATCTTGTTATTATAGTGTGCTAACACTCATTTTTTTTAGAAGTGTATCTTTTTTTCCTGAAGATGAGTGTGGAGACTGAGTGGTTAAAAGCATGGAGAGTATTGCCATTACAACTGGCTGGAAATACTTCCATTGAAATAATTTTTCAAAGGAAAATTCATAAGGGTCCAAACTAAGATACTTTGGAAACTTAAATGGGGTTTTGCCAAAATTTTGTTTCAGAGAAAAAGAAGACAAAAGTTCCAGCAATGAAGAAAAATGTACTGCTTGGACATCTTCCAAATGAATCGTTTTGGAATTTTTTTTGTGTCACAAGCTCATATTTTTCCATACAAAAGTATCAAAAGAAAAAACAGTAACAAAAAGATGCGATTTTTCAAAAGTGACATACTTCAACTGATCAGCAATATTGTGATGTGAGTGGAAGACAAGATATGAAATTTTCCACTGGAGAGAAATCCAAATCTTTCATCTGGTAGAGTTTATTTCCTTAACCTGCATTGCTTCAAGTGTGGGTTAAATTTATGCCACTGGAAGTTTTCTTCACCACCAAAACCACTGTAAAACAACCCGAAGCAGCCCTTATGATGTTCAATAAATGGTCAAACAGGTGTATGCACAGCTTAGTCTTCAAAAACCTCAGCAGATGTTATTTCCCAGGGATCCAATTGCAGACCACAACACAGTCTTGGAAAGGTCCTATACACTTCCACAAGGTACATAAAATCTTTCACCCAGTAGCATTGCCAATGGTACAGAATTTTTCAAATTATTTTGGTACAGTTTCAAATTGGAAAAGCATTTATATACTTCAGTGAAGAAGCGTTCTGGGTACAAATTCAATAGCTCAGTTTCCTCCAGTACATAAAAAGAAATTCACAAATCTACATCCAAATTACGGTGAAAAAAAAATAATAACTTTAGGAATAACTCCTGCACAGATTTTTGGCTAACATCAGTACTTTCATCTAAGGACATTTTCTGTCTCATCCTGGCTGCTCGCTGTTGCGTCACATTTGATAAATTCTTCCTTCATAAAAGTAACTGTAAGTGTTTTGTGGATTGCTGCATTTAGCAGGGAGTTCTCAGGACCTCACCCTGGTATCCAGTGTGGTTCTGTCTTCCCTTTTTAGCTTATCTTTATTTTTATGTCTCCAGCTATGATAGCTTTGGGGTTTTTGTCTCCTCCCTCCTCTTGAACACAGGAGAGATTCATCATCTGCTTGCTGGAATTTCCATAGGCATGAGATTTTCTTTTGGAGGGGGGTCTGTTTTGGGAGGGCTAAGGCATCCAGGAGCAGTACTTATAAATCCAGTGTCTAGAAATAATGAGAAAACAGTAGAGCAAGTAGGGATTTTGTGTAAGTGCGCAACTGTTGTGAATTCCTATGAAAGTAGTAAAAGAGGATTACCAAGGCAGCTATTATATAATCTCTCTCCAGAACTACAATATCATATGTTTGGAATAATAACTATTCAAGAGACCAGAAATTATGTACATTTTAAAAACAGGAAGTAGGATAGGCAAAGAAAAAGGAATTTAGGTAAGTAACTTGGCAAAAATCGCACAGTGAGAAAACAGGTGAAGCAGAAAGCTAAATTGACAGACCTGCTCCAAATAATAAGCTTTAGAAATGCAGAATAGCAGCACGTTTGGATTATTTCACTCGATAATTCTGTTAAAAATAAGATACTATACTGTAAATATTAGATCATATGTTCAATTCTTGTGTCAGCACTCAGGGCTTCTGGTTTATTCCCCAAAGTACAATATCCCAGATATTATACCAAGGCTGTATAATACAGGTTTCCATCACTCAAAAATGCTACCTTTTAAACTAAAGCATGTAAATAAAATATTTCACACTGCAAACTAACCTTAGGACTAGTGTAACAGAACCCTGATTCATTGCTGTCTGCGGTACTACTAAAGTAGGAATCTTAACCTGCACTACAGAAAAATATTGTGACTGATTTACCTAAGCACTGAGACAGGCATTTAATAATAATTCAATGCTTCTAGTAAGATTAGCAAGGCAACATCCAAACCAAAATAAAAAAAAAAAAATCAGAAAGCTCGAGTTGCACTAAATATTTGCTTATGAATAGCTCTAATTTTGATTGAGGAGACATGGTTGTGTACACTGTCCAGGCAGAAGTCATCCTTTTACAAATGTTTCAGAATATGAAAGCAATCCCATATGATGTGATGACCTGCAATGCATCAGGACCAGGTATTATGAAGTAGAAGGGTCTTTTTATTTATGTTTCTTTTTATTTATTTTTGTTTATGCATCCATGGGATTTTGCAGGCGATACAGTACAACATCGAGGAACCACGAGGACAGAGAGACTGTAGTGAGCCAGTGTTTAAGGGTTTTTTTCAGCTAGGTATACGGGATAGACTAAAGCAGTGGAAGAATTAAACACATTAACAGCCCTGCTCTTGAGAGGGGAGCACACATTTTTATCGCGACCTCTTCAGCTAGGCACATTAAGAGCAAGGAACCAACAAAATCTCTTTAGAAACTGTAGAGTTCAAAGTGTATTAAACAAAATAACTAGCCCTCACCCTCACAGTAGTTCTGAAGGAAATCAATACAAAAATAGAAATACTGACTTCAGGAGGAGGGAAAAAAAAAATCCAGAACAACAAAAAATTGACATCCATGTTTTGTAGTGATTTTGGAGAAGTCAACAGTTAACACTAGCAAATGTAACATGGGAATTTTGTGAATAAGTTAGGCAGAGCCAAGCCTGCCTTTTTTTTTTGGCAAATAAAGTATAAGATCTCCAAATTTTCCGTCCAATCAGAACAAAAGTGTGCCGGCACTGAACAACCTCTGAAAGCCCTCTGAGTTTGAGTACAGTGCTTAAAGAGAAAGAAACGCTTCCTGACACCTGCCATTTGCTCTGTGTATGGGAGAAGAATTCACTTCATCTGACCTTCGATCATCAGCAGACCTGCATCATTTTCCTTCATACTTTTCAATGAAATAAACTAAAGTATGCTCTGTGTTATAGCTATATCTGAAAAGTAGAGATCTTGTCAATCTCTCTGTCAAAGTCTTTTCTCCATTAACTGCTGCATTTTTGAAAAGCTGCTGCTTTGCATTTTATTTTTTTATTGATTCCACTATTTATTAGGAATCTGGAGGGGGAAAGAGTCAATGAAAAATAAGTTGCAACTATCCCATCTGCTTTTCAAGCCAGTGAGATCTCTCCGTTACCTAAAAGCAAGTTAAAATGGCAAAGGAGCTTTGAGAATCAAACACACAGCACCACAAGCACTGGCTAGTGCTGGAATGTGAAGCACAGTCCTTGGGAACAGATGGTTTAATACATCACAATAAATCTCTGACCAGCCTTTGCAACATAGTACTTCAGATAAAAATAAGTTTTAGTTACGATCTGTGAACAAAATGTTGTCCATAGAGGTACAGAGGAATTTCTTTTGACTTTACTGAGAGTTGCAGCTCCATCTTAGAAAACATTTAATTAATTTATATTTTTAAAGGAGTTCCTTCTCAGCTTATTTCATAATTATGAAATTCAGCCTAAAGGACTATATAACGACTCAACACTAACAACTTCCCCAGCTGAAAAAAACACCATTCAGCACTTATCCTCTTCACCCAGGACAGCTGGAACAGCAGCTCATGATCCACCTGGTTCACGGATATTAGAGAGTGCAGGACAATTATCAGAGCAAAGTATGAATGTCGTTTGAGCTACAAAGTGCTCACGTTACATACAGCTGACACATCAGAATACCTGCCTTGAGCAACCAGATTTGCATAAATGAAAGAGCTACAGACCATGACTGTCACAAAGATGTCACATCAATTGGACTGCACTTCTTTCATAGTTAGTTTTATGTAGTGGCAGTCCAGGGAAGGGAAGAATGAGGGGAAGAAAGAAGGGTTAGGTATTTTGGATGACATAGTACAGCTGCAGTTAATGACAAGTTAATGATGATATTTTTAGAAATAAGAATTTTAAAGGGATTGGGCAAAAGCTGGTAATTTCTTGACCTAAGGAACATTAACATTTATTTCTAATTCATATATGCTGGCATGCATCTTCAGTTGCATCTGCAATGTTTATTCCCTCATTTCCTTCGTTTCACATGAGTTCCTTCATTTAAACAATATTCTTGTACAGTAGGGGTGGTGGGTCCTGAGCTCTCTCCAGTGGCATCAGCAGCATCTTATGTCTCCTTTGGAGAAGTTAACTGCGGGCAGGGAGTTTGTTCTGCATAATTTATCACACTCATGAATGCAGTTCATGAACAAACTGCGGTTTTTACAAGTTAGCTTTCTATTTGAAGCTGTCCAATAAATGCTTTGTGCAAACCAATTTCAGCCTACAAATTGCTCATAAACCCCTCACTGTGAGTAGTACTCCCAGTATTTGTTACTTGTAATTCAGTAGTCAGCCTTTGGGACGGGTCAGGCTGATCACATGGCTTGGTTTTCTTCCTTGAACATTGAACAAATTGCAAGCCGAGGAGAAAACTGGAGGATGACCAGGTAATAAACCAGGATAGCGTAGGTGCAATGCCCAAGGGAACTGGCAAAGATATGAAGTCCAGTAAAGGTAGACTAGTAAATGTCAAAAATCAGTGTGAGCTTGCATGTTAGCATACAAGAAAATGAACAGCAGTTCCGAATGAGGAGCTGTAAGTAAGTTCATTCTCCCTATTCTTTACTAAGGAGTATGGCTGAGACCAAGAGGAAATACAAGCTTGATTTGGCCAAAATTATCAAGTTTCCCAGGATAAATAAAATTGTTTCATTTCCTCGTCTTTTTAAAAGTTACATTTTTCACTGCTTGACACATAACAAGACTTTGCTCTTCCCGCATTTTTTATTTCAAAGAGCACTTCACAACAGCGAGGTAGGAAAGCAGAAAGGTTTGTGGAAGAATATGAACACTGATTTTGCAACAGTTCTCAACAAACAATAAAAAAAGAATCTAAAAATATTCTTTGACCTATAAGAGATGTTGATGTTGTCCCCTACTTCAGATTCCATGTTCTTGAAAATATAGAAATAACAAGCATGGAATATCCCCTTCCACTCCCCAAATAGTTGCCTCAGAATTGAGAGAGAAAATAAAAATGTTATTTCTCCATACTACACGTAACTTTAATCACAGTGCATTTTTCTTCCATTTGCCTCAAGGCAAAACAGAAATTTTAGAGAGGACTGAATAGTTGCCAATAGATCATAGAGGTAGGCAGAAAGGCAGGAAAAGGACATAAAGGCATTATTGGCAAAGCAAAATAAGCAAAGGGGGACTCAGTAGGAGAATTAGGAGAAATGTAGGTCAGAGCTAAGGTCTTTGTGTACCTGGAGGCTACAAAAGAAAGTCTAAAACTACAGCAAGGTCACACGGAGGAACTGTTTTTTAAGGTGTGATTGTGCACGTGACCTTTGAGGCTGAGAAACTTCAGAGAAATTACTGTACAATAACTGTAATTTCTGTAACAGATATCACAGGAGTTAATTTCTAAAATACTCTGGCACTTTCAATTACACACAGAAAATGATATTAAAAAAGATCCAGAGGTATTTTCTTCCAGCCCTGCAATCACTATTGAAAGAAAAGAGAAACTCAAGGCAAGTGAAAGTAACTCCAAAAGATCATAGAATCATAAAATCATAGAACGGTTTGGTTTGGAAGGGATCTTAAAGATTATCCAGTTCCAACCACCCTGCCATGGGCAGGGACACCTCCCACTGGATCAGGTTGCTCAAGGTCCCATTCAGCCTGTCCTCGAACATTTCCAGGGAGGTGCTTCCATTCACAATGCAGACCTGTAACCCAGAATCTGCCCCTGACTCAGATATTTTGAACATATGGTATCCTGCCAGTCACGGACAGTTATCTGCAAATGTTAGGGAAAGGAAATACATTTTGAAGAATAAAAATAACCCACGGAACTATTTTTATCTGATGGGGTGAGATTTGGGGATATTCGTGACAGTTTTGCAATCATCAGTTATTAAGAGAAAAAGTTTGCTCCAGCAGGAAATTATCATGAAAAAGTTTGATAGTCTGAGGAGCTGAAGTTGAGAATTGAAGTAAGTATGAAGTAGAAGTAATAACAATCATTGCTCCTCCATCAGTTAGTGGCAATGGCATTGAGAAGCCAAATATTCATCACCTCCCACCATACAGGTGAACTGTAATTTTGCAGCTTGGAAAAATGTCATCTTACAATTGTATTTTGCTTTTCAATAGCCAGCAAAATATTGCTGTCATGAGTGGGCACATGCTATAACACTTTCAGTGCTTATCTTTGCACAGATAATTTCAGTCTCTAGCATCCAGAGAAATTAAATGAGGTAATATGTAAAATACTAAGTGTTATGTGAAAACCAGCAAAACTTAGATTACATCAACACCAGTAAAGTATCATGCTAACAGCAGTAATAAAATCATTTGTCCAATATTGTTGGATACACACATTTTCAACTCCTGCAGACAGTAGCTATCAGAGACTTCTAGAATAATAACGCATTGTGCATGCAACTCTGTTAGGAGGCATAAAATAGCGACAAGACTGATGATCTTTCGAACTTTCACTCACTGGATTCTTCTCAGCACTTGGTTTCCACAGTCTATCCATTTCATCTGGTCACTTGGGATGTCAGTAAGCAGTGATGATACAAGTATACAGTCAGGTGCTGCTATTTACCAGGCACCATGCTATACCTATTGCTTGAATAAATCTGAACAGCATCTTAAAGCAAAGGAGACACTGCTGCAGTAACATTGACAGAAGACCTAGCTATTAAGCTGTCTACAGAGTCTAGTATCAGTGAAATGTTTGACAGCCGCAGGGACAAATATGTATTAGCAACATTGCTTAATCCATGTTTCAAGGGCAGAATTGAAACCATGCCTTCACCCTATGCAGGCACAGATTGCTGGAAGGATACTGTCATAAATAATAGTGCTGGAGGCCATACTATTATGCACCTCCTCTTCTCCCTCATCCTTCCACTTAGCTCCCCTAGGCCAAGTATATCTCATAAAGCAGAAGATGCACAAGCTCCTGGAACATCACAGAGTGCAAAAGAAGTAATCACAGCATACCTATAGTTCCTGGGTCTTCCTTTATCAGCTCAGAGTGGGGCAGTACCTCCCAGGAAAAACTCAATTTGTCTGTATCATGGGAAGGATCTGTCCGTTATGAAAGGTCTATAGGTGTCATGGGAGACCTTTTCATATGCTGGGAAGTGAGAAGTTGACTTTCGAAAAGATATGCTCTAGTTCAGACAGGAATTAATTCAGTGGAGCCTACAGCCTGTGTTAAGCATGAGGTCAGATTTGATGATCGCAATAGTCCATTTCGGCTTTATAATCTATAAAGACTAACTACGTAAAGGGGGTGGGGGAGAAGACAAAGAAAGAAACCAATACAGGTATTTTTAAATTTCCAAATTGCCCACCATTCAAGATGTGCTTGGATTTCTTTTTTGTGTCTGGCACTGAGAAATGTTGAAGAAGTGGGTTTAGTAAACCAAAGTGTAGAGTACCTCTTTCTTAAGGGGGTAATTTGAAAAGCTAAGCAAGTTATATGTGCAACATGAAAGTTACTCTCTAAATTAGCCTAATAGAGGAGACTGCAGAGGAATCTATCAATCATAGTTCTAACAGGAAGGTAAAGAGACTTATTACCAAGTGTTGTGGTTATATTCATATTCCCTTTTTCCTCACTTCCCAAATATCATATAAAAGATTTTCTCTACTCTCCGCCTGAATAATTTGGCAGCAGATAAGAATTGTGCAAATCTCTGTTCTGTGAGAGCTTTTCCTGAAGCTTTGATTCACCTGAGTTCATAAATCTCTGGGTTTTTCGTTGAGGTTTAAGGACATGTGAGCTGCAAAACTGCAAACTGATCCCACATTAATAGCGTTAAAATTGCAAAATTACAAGGCCATAAATGGATTTACATTTGCAACTTAGGAACAACGGGCTAACTTTCCCATTTGTAAAAAAGGACATGCAGCCAGGCACAATTTACCATACATCCACAGCACATGGGCACAATACATATGCAGCCAAGGTGCTTGCTGAAAATCTTTGAGTGAATAAAAAGACTGAAAGCTCACAGAAAGTAAACAATTTGGAGAGTATTCTTTCCCAAAGCATCCTTCATCTCGGGCTTCTGGATTATTTCACTTTTATTTTTTCTTGTAATATGGAATGTTAAATCTAATAAAACCTACACCTTGTAAAAGAAGAAATCAGTCAAACTATTGAGATTGCAAGGATTGTGTTTATGCTCAAATATTTAAACAGAAAATACAAATCCCAGATTCGAAAGCACACATTTAGGTAAATTCAGCAAGTATGGTAAAAACTGCTAACCTCTTTTTTTCTCTGCACTGATTTTATAACATGAAAAACTCTCATCAAGACTAAATCAGGAAAGAACATTTGTACTAACACCACACTAAATACTATGTTCACATATTTTCTCCAAAAGCAAACTAAGCAAACAGTAATACAAAAATGGTAAATTGAAAGGGTCTCTTCCAACCTGGTTATTCTGTGAATATTTTTGTGACAATAGTTATGGTGGCCAAAAAACACTATTTTGCTTTGATAAAAACAATTTGGCAGGGTATGGGGTGGATAAGGTATTTACCTCACGTTTTCCGTTCCAATTTCAATTGTGAAACAAAAAGGAGGGGTCCATCTCACTTTTGACTAATGTTTGGATTGTGAGAAGTCACCTATACCAATCTCCATCATTATTCCTAGCCAGGTACATATTGCAGAGATGAGTATGTCTCTCTTATTATCATCATCATTACTGTCTATTCTAGGTCACAAAGAGGGAAGCCAAGGTTAACCTTCACTGTACAGTGACAAGTATCTGCCGAGAAGCTTCCCTCAAACCACAGAGCACTAGGAAGAAGTCTCAGGAACAATGAATTTAAGTGTTAAGATTTCTCCTGATGTTTGGCCCAAACAAGTCTTATTAATGTACCTCAAATGGTCAGCATTCAGGTTAGCTCCTAACATAGGAAACTACAAAACAGTAATAGTTCAGAGATATGAAAGTGAGGAAACATCCACATTTAGAAACGATTCCATTTTCAGAGACTTAATAGCATAAGGATGCAGACAATTTTGAAAATGCCACTCTTAAGGATTTCTGTCCCCATGAGGTACGTGCAAGTTAGGCTCATACAGCAAGATCTACAATAAAGCTATGCAGTTTTCAGGCTCCTGAGCCATGCAAAGGTTTTGGCTGAACTGGGAGGGGCTCTTTCACCTCCTACCATCCTTAAAAGGCATCCCATAAAGAAGATCCATTGTTTCTAACCATGCAGATAGTCACGTCCTGCTCTCCTGGGCAGGAGGGCTAAAACAGCTAATCCTTCCACTTAGACAGCTGGGAGGTGTTACCAAAATTCATTACCATTGTGTCTCCCCATGCCACACACTTTGGAAGGATTACATTACATCTGGCACTTCAGGGCGCAAGGACTCACTTATGCTGCCTGATGCTAGATGACCAGAAAGCAGAAACGTCCCTTGACCCAGTTCTCTGAAGAGAAGAGGAAGAGTAAAAACTAATTGCCTACAAATACCACCCTGTTTCCCACATCCCAGCTGTACATGTGGTCTCAGCACTCTAACCTCAAGGGTACATGCACACTCACAAACTCAGAAGTGGACTATTAGGTCTCCCTGAAGCAGGTCAGGGATATATCTTCTCAGTCACCCTCAGGGCACGTTAGTTAAGAAGATACTACAAGAGATTCTCTTGCTGCAGCCAGATAGCTTTCTGAACAGGTACCAGATAGCTTTAGGAATGCCCAGACACAGAAAATTAGGCATTGCAGGGTGGAGAGTGTGTGTGTCAGGAAAACTACTGCTTCTAGGATTTGGCAACGAAGCTGCTATAATTCTGAGGAGGTCGGTGAGGCGTAGTCAGATTGACAGGGGCAAGGAGAGATTTCTAAGGGCCTAGGTCTGGAAACTTGCCTTCACTAGCAACACTGAGAAACCTAATGCAAAGGCAATGATCTTTCCTGTTGTCATTTGAAACACTAGATTATTTATTCCCACTTGGAACAGGTCTAGTAAACACTCTATTGAAAAATGACTTGGTGCTCTCTTAGGAGAGCTCCCAATGGCTTTGGGCCTGTGAAGCAACAGTGACAAATATCTGCCAAAAAAACCTCCCTCAAACCACAAAGCACTAGGAAGAAGTCTCAGGAAATCCTAATCCCTCTGTATTTGTAATTCACAAAGGTTTGGCTGAGTCTCCAAGCCCCTGGATGCTTATGTGAATTGGAATCACTGACCTTTTTAAAACACTCAGTCCTCCCTCAGAAGCATTTGAAACACTCGTCTTGCTGCTCATTTGAGCTCAGGTAGAGCCAGGTAAGCTGTATGTACCCACTGCCACTGAAGGAATGTGTCCAGCACAGACAGGCTCTTAGCTTGCGTGGCTGATGGCAGATCTCTTGGGATGGACTTCAGATCACACCACGGTGCCCCACGAGGGATCTCAGGTGTATCTCCAAATCACTGAAGCCTGTGCCAATATGCATTCATGCCTTTTGCTAAAAAATCAATAAATTTCACATTTTCATGTGCAACTAACACAATAAATGTGAATCAACAGCAGCAAACTAAGGGTTTTTTTATGAAAGGCAAGCAGGACTGGGTCTTGGCAACCTGTGTTCTACTATCACTGGCCAGCTCTGCTTTTCAAGTGTGGCAAAGTTCTGGCAAAAATAAATATATAAATAAATAACTGGAGCAATCGGCACAAGGGGAGCAAAGAGAGGAGAAGGGTTTCCCAAGCAGCAGGCTGAGAGTGGCTGATAACGAATGACTGATGATGATTACATGCAATTTTTTACTTCTTGCAAAATGATAGGTACTGGCCACGTATCAGCTGTCCAGAACACCACAGAGCCAGGCTGGAAAGCCAGCTTGACAGCAGATCTCGGCTTCCTCGGTGTGTGGATCTTCCATGTAGAGGCAGCGAGCTGCCCCAGGCACGCACCCTGCATGCAGCAGATCCCGGGCCATCGCCATGGGTGGTGCGGCCCCTCAGCAGGAGCAGCCAAAGGAAAGGAATGGCAGGTGGATTTCATAAGGGGAAGGGGAGAAATCCGTGTAACAAAAGTGCTTATGATTAATGGATTGAAGATGAGTGGAAAGTTTACATAAGCACTTGGAGAGGAGAAAATTATGTTCACAAGTTTCCTCCATGACAAATGCAGGGAAGAAACAAAGAGGAAAGAACTATTAATCAGTGGTACAAACAGATTTTTCTTTTCCCCTCAGGAGAAGCTGGTCCAGGTAAACTACTTGGAGAGGCTATTTCCAGCTTGCCCTTTATAGAGGGTTACTCTGCAGGTGCCACCACTGCCTGTGATGAGCCAGCGCCCTTTAAGCTCAGCTCCTCCTTCATCCCATCGCACGAACTGGAAAAGAGTACTAAGGACAGCATATGAGTAAAAACCTTCATCTTCATATTTCAGCCACTGTTGTTATTCACAGCACACCTTACAACCATGGCTACCTGCCAGTCAAACAAATACCACTCTACTGAGTCCCCTAAACAGCCATCTGATCCTTTTCTAACTGTTGTTTAGAGTTGTTTAGGGGTGTCCATGGAGTGATGATTAACAGCCCCAGGCGCTGTGCAAGCGCTTGGAATATGCATTTCATACTAGTAGGGACATTTTTTCCTTCATATTTTTATTGGTTGTGTTTTATTAGTCACATTGCTCTTCAGCCTCCCTGCAGCATTGGCAGCAATGCCATTAGCTCGAGATGAAGGTGCGTGTCCTCCCTTCATGGCTGAAGTGAGGTACCACAATAAAAGCAATATCAATAAACAGTACATTGCAGAAAATTAATAAGCAGCGTACTGATGAATTGCTGGCAGCCAGCAGTGACTACAGAACAGGTAACACGATATGAAGTCATTTCTTAGTTTTGTTGCTAAGAAAGTATTTAGGACTCTTGTTAGCATGTAGCAAAACAAACTGGAGAAGGTATACAAATAATAAGTAAAGTCTGAGGACATTAATTACTTAGTAAATATTTGTAATTATCTGACAACTAGAGTGCCTTGCTTGATCTGACATACGTACCGTTACTCCCTTGCACCAGCCACCAGAATCATTGTGGAAACATTGGCGCTGACTGATAAAGTGTCCCACTCTCTCACCCTAGTATCTCAGAGATCTGCGCAGCAGGGCAAAGCCTCACTGCACCCCAGCAGCTGGATATGCCTTTTTGTACCCATTTTACAAGTGGTCAGTGAGAAGCAGAGACCCCTGGAAGGCCTTGAACTATACATTGAAGTGAAAAAGGAAAGCATCGTTGTGCACTAAGGCTCTCATACAGGAAGAAAGACATCTGGCTTTTAGCTCTTGGCTTTCTCTGGAGCCTTATTTTTCCGTATATAAAATAAGGGTGGTATCACATCGTATGCTACAGTTTAATAGTAAGTCACGAACATCATTCTCTACAGGAGGGCAGTTTCAGGTAGCAAATTCTTCATGGGCAACCTTTCCTTACATGCTAGTGGAGAACAGAGCACAGAGGCGGGTCATTTTAACTAGTATTTCTAGGTGCTGGTGCAATCCAGCCAACAAAGGGCATGAGCGTGCACACAGCACTCTCCACAAACAATGGCTAAGGTGGAGAAATACAGATGACATTGTAAACCATCACCAGTTCTTCAAGGAGAAGCAAGAGGTACCATTACAGCACTGCAGCTAACTACTCTTTCTTTTTTTTCCAGAACTTTCTGGAATGCTTTATGGCTCACTCTTTTTATTAAGCTGTTTAAAGGCATAAAAAACAAATTAAGTGAAAGAAAGAAAAGAAGTTTAACTTATTTCCAAACGTGTACTGAAAAAAAAACCCAAAAAAAATCACCTGATCCCTACCAGAACTTCACTGACTAAACAGTTACAAGGTGGGAAGGAAAATCCTGTACAACATCCCATCCAGATGGTCGTTCCAGTGCTCTCTGGTCAGACTGTTTATTAATGAACATCTGTTTTCCTTACAAAACAGGGTGGACTTTCTGCTATAAATTCTCCTTTCACATATTTCTTGCAAAATGACATTAGGAGTTATTCACTGTCACATAGATAAGCCAAATTTATTTTTAATTTTAGAAACTGCATATTAATTGTAACATTTCTGTCACTCACTAGATTATTGATGAATGTATTGCTAAAACATATAGTTAGTTGAATATTGAAAAAGCCAAAAATATGACTTTGTCTTTGAAGATATTTGGCTCCAGTCCCTTTGATTGTCCTTTCCTTTTAGCTTTCTATGCTACTGGATGAATCCTGCTGGTAAAAATGATAATGGACATCAAACTTCAAAGCACTATAAGCATAGTGCTAAAGATCCCTAAAATAATAAAATGAAAACTTGAGGATATCACGGTCTGGTCGTGGATGCTTTTTGAACAGAAAAATAGCTTTATTGCGATTCAAAGCAAGATTCTTCTTAGTACTAACCATCCCTTATCATTTACTGAATGTTATACATTGAATTACATAGAAAGACTGAGATTTGGTAATCTAAGAGGCAATTAAAATTTGGAGACAGACCAGAGTTACAACTACAGCACCATATGTAGGGAAACGTTTTAATTACAAATGAGAATGTGATGGAAGATTTCAGTCCAGTCTCAGGACTTTGAAACACCACAATCAAAGGAAATTGAAAGGGAGTGTAAGGATGCAACCATTTAAAAAGTAAGGTTTAGATTTAAATTCAAAAAAATTTAATTGTCTATTAATGATATGCACGTTCTGAGAATATAAGGATCTGGAAACTTGTCTAGAACACTTTTTTTTTCTTCTTGATACAATGGCGCTTTTAAAACTGTGGTGCAGAACAATAGTACTCTTACAATATCATTCCTTTTGTACTCTGACATTACTTTAAGAAAGAAACAACTTTAGAGCTGGTATATCTGCTTATGCAGAAGTTTCAGAGCCATAGACAAGTGGGTTTTGATTATTTTTTTTTTTTAAGCAGAAAAATTTCAAGGCTTTGAAGTTGTGAGGAATACATGTGTGTGCGTGTATGTGTGTGCAAACAAGTCTTTGTCTAAATATTCACCTTGATAGCCAAGGCATATGACTTATCTGCAGTTCAGTGGCTGCGAGAGGTAAAAAACTGTGAATAAATGGCACAATAGTTGTCTACTGGAAGCCAGAATACTCCACTTGGGAGGACTGAACCATCCAATACTAAGCTGCTCAGCAGTGGACAAGAGCTCTGCCTCTCATGCAAAGTTGTTGCCAGAGCAGTTTTGGCATCCAATCACAAGTTTTAATTAAGCACTTAGAGATCCAAATGTCCCTGCCTACACCCACGGAGACTTCAGGAAGCAAAATTAAGCCTGGGATTGCTTTTACCTACAAACTGTGAGCGCAAAAGAGGTTTTAAATATCTGGCCTTAAATGCTTCTGAAACTGCAAGTGTAAAACCACAGAGAAACATCCTCCTTGTGGAAGGCTTGGAGCTGAGTCACAGAGCAGAAACTGCTCTTAGGTCTGTTCCAAGTCCATTACAGAAGACACCAGTCATATCATTTTTCTGTGCCTCACTACCACCCTTGGACTCCTCTGTTCAGGCAGTAAACAGTTTCCAGGAAGAGTAATCTCTGACTGTGTCTGTGCGGCTCTCAGTTCAGTGGAGCTCAGCTGAGGCAGGACTGTAACTATCAGTTTCTTTGCTGCAACAGCAAATCTCTAATTATAAGCTTAACTGAATGGCCTCAAAAAGTGGGCAGACCATCATCTCCTATGCACATACATTTAATAAAAATGGGACTTGGAGACGGAACTGTTGCAGCTTACATCTTTCAGAAAAAATTAAACACAGTAAGAGACTTCGCGATTTTTCAGGGTCAACTAATGACACCCTTGCACTGCTGTGTCTGGGAGAGAGGCCTTTTAAGCCCCAAGGTTCTTTCAAAAATACTGACCTTAGCAGTTAACGCTGTTTTATCACCAGCTGAGGGATCCCTTTCTAACCCTAGGGGAAGTCAGTGTGATCTACTGGATAATACAGTGGCCCAGAACTGCACAGATTGGCCTCTAATCCTCTTCTATTAGTTGACCAAGGAAAGTCAGTGCATCACCTCACTCCGCAAAGCTTTTATTCCCCACATGCAAAATGGAGACCCTGACAGTTACTTCATTTTTAAAGAACTTATATATCTACTGGTGAAGATTTCTCAGGTAACAGCTACATGTTGTCATTAATAACTCACACTCTCTATGTAATATTCTCCGTGCCAAAGCTGGAAGTCATTCAATTTGCAGAACTGCCATTAATTGCTCTCTTGCTGTTAAAAAGGAAGAATAAGAGCGTGAAAAAAACTCTTGCAATAGGAGTAGTAGGGTGAAATCAACACCAGCTTTCATGTGAAACTGGTTGAATTTATTATTGATGCAATTAACTACAACAGTAAGAAGGTCGGCTCGATGACCCAAGGAACACCCTTCCTGTACCCTTTCAGGAGTGTCTTAAATGGTCTTAAAAGTGACAGAGCTCTTTTCTGTTTCTCAGCCATCAAGTCTCCAATTAAGCTGAAAAATATTTTGACCCTTTACTCAGTTTCAGTATTTTTACTCACAATAGTGTAATGCGTTTTAACTAAAAGTACACTTGAAGATGCAGAGGAGGGCAGTTCCTTCTTCACTGCCACCTTGAAATTAGAAGTTATTAGGAAGTTGCAAAAGAAAGTAGCTTATTGGCAGGTTTTGGTTTTGTTTTTTTTTTTTTTTAAATGAAGATGTTTCAAGAAATAAAATAAATTCCTGTGTGGGCAAAGAAAATGTCTGGTAGGTAAGTTGTGAGCACTTCTCCTTATTCCATAATTATAAGTGAAATGTTCTTTAAAGTGCAGTAATAATGTTCAAACTATGCTACTTTACAGCTAATACTAATATACAACAGCATGGGGTATGATGGCTAACAAAGTTTTCTAGCTTAATGTATTGCCTACAATTCCCTGTCTTACTTTCAAGTTCCTTGGCTTTTCAATCCAGCCTTTATGCTGAAAATCTGAGAGCGAGTGAAGCAGTAGCTACTTACTTTTTTAAGGAAAGAGTTTGAAGCAAGACTGCGGAGTAGCTCAATTCATTCCCATATAGAGCAACATATAACAGACTTTTCTTTCTTGTTTGTTTGCGCCAAATAGAAAAGCTGGAGATGTGACTGCTTGAATCCTTTAGTCCTGAAAATATCTAAGTACTTTCCAAACTTGAACAACGTTATGCAAACAGAGGGAGAAACTGACAGAAAAAAGCAGAGGTCATGGAGACCCAGAAATGAGCATCAATTTTGTGCGCAAATGAAGGAATAAATTTATCATTTCAGAGGCTGCATTAGTTACTGTAGACATGCACCATTTCCAAGATTTCTCGGGGGGTGAGAATGCTGCGTACCAGAGCCAGCTCCTCCATTAGGCTTCTAACCGCAATGTTTCCTTGTTTTCCCAATGAGGAGTTAGATTTAGAAGCAGGGGGGTGAAGCAAGCACACACACACAAAACCAGAAACCCTCTAGCTAAATTAAACTAAAACCTAGGTGAAGCCTCAGTGGGAAGCCTGCTGCACAAATTGAATCTCCAAATGCAGAAAAAATTAATTATATGATGCACAGCAATGAAGAAAACAACACCTTGAAGTTAACCTGGGCAGAGCTCTTGATTCAGCAAAAAATAAACACTTTGTTTCACCCTCTCTGCTGTTCTAATGTTAGTTTGGACTGTTGCCTGACCATTTCCAGCTAAAGTTTAATTCATTTGCAGCTGTTCTAAATGTGCATTCTTCCCCAACAGATCAGACAAAAAATGATCCTATCTGAGTTAATATGTTGGTTTTGGGTAAAATACCGTACATGCAAAAAAGAGTTTGTTGTAAACACAGCAGAACAGAGTTTGCCACCAGCCTTGATCCCTGAAGTGGAGTGCTCTCAAAGCCTCTAGGGAAGCAGATAGAACTGCTCAAGCACCTTTGCCTACCCCTGCTCCAACAATGCCAGTAAATCACTAGCAACAGATGAGTGAACCTTCTTCTACCCTGAGAAGTCCCATATTGTCCTGTCCTACAGCTCTTTCTGCCATCTCCACTGTTACATGCTGTTTAAATGGGAATCTCATCTAAGAAAGGCAACTTTGGCTGCTCATGCGAGTGGTGCAGGGAGCACACAGGCTATCCAACTGCAGCAGCACGTTTTAACTTTACACAGATGTTGCTAGTCTGTTCTGCAGCTTGAGAGGGCCTTCTGAACAACGGTGCCCACCTCACTGCTCAGAAACCCTTGGGGAGTCCCAGCTTTGCTAACCAAATGTTTTCTGATCCAGATCCACCGTGCTGATCCCAACCAGCACCTAACTCTTGATGCAACTCTGCATGGAGAACTGGCACTGCTAATGCGCGCTACTAAACTTGTGTCTGATGTTGTTCTCACTCTTTGTTCAGCCAGTTGTGCTTCCAGCTTGCCTTTCTGCTCCACCTTTCAGTTAGTGGCACTGTTTTAAGTATTGACTTAGAGCTTTGGATCCTTAAATAGTTTGGATCTGGGCTTCTTTAGCAACCACTTCTTCCTAGGGATCTGTTCGGTGGAAATGTCTTGACTGACAGCCACCAGAATTACCTGGGAGCAAGCTCAGCCATGAGACACTTTGCATGAGCGATTCTTGGTTCCAGATTTTTTATTTTCTTCCTTCGTTTAGTAAAGCCAAGTTTTATTGACCTTCAAACCATGCTGCGAAACCTTGCTGTTGTTCTTGGCTTTTCCTGAGGAGGTGACAGAGGCAGACTGAGGCCCTGTGGAACTTCTTGCTGGAGTACTTTTTCAGATGCTGGGCTATTAAAGCCTCTGTACTTTATAATGATTGCTATTGGGCCTGAAGTTTCAATAAACTACCTCTAAAAAAAAAATAAATAATCGATCAATACATTGTTCTTTATGGACAATGATAAAATCCCTCCTCTTTTGGTGGTTTATCCTTTTTACTTCCACTTCCATTGTTTTACAGGAACATGAAGGAAATTAAGATACACTTAAACAAAAAAAATTACCTTTTGCTTCTTATTTGGCAGACTAGTCAAGGTGCAAACTTTGCAAGTAGGAGATTTTAATCAATTTTCTCTTTTCCTACCCTATGCTTTGCAACAATGAAGACAAAGCAAAATTTTCAGTCTTATTTAGGAGGCAAGCAATTTTGTTGTAATACGAAAGGCCCTCCCCACCAGCACTGTGGAATCCTTTCAGCTGACTCCACAACAAGCCTGGAAGAGCATGATCTCACTTTGCAGGAGCTCTGAACAGATGAAATGTCGCGGACTGAAGTGTGTCAAGGCTAAGGCATTACTCTTGAGGGCAGCAAAAAATTAGTCATGAAGCTGGGATGAGGTTACAAAACTCTAGGTATGCTGGTGCATTAGCTCATTCTTAGAAGATATGTAAATGTAGACTGATTCCCTGAAAAAGGATTAAAGTCAGATAGACAGTAAAATTGTTTCAGAACAGAGAGAGTCTGTAGTAGAGGGGGAAATAAGTAGTCAAAAAAAAAAACATGAAGGCCATTGAAGACTTCTGTTGCTAATTCTATTTTCTAATTCTATTTTTCTATTCTAATTTTCCTTTCCTAAAAAGCTACACCCATGAGTCTCCTGTGACCCTCTGAACACCAAATTATCAGACCACACCAAACATCATGACCTTGAGCATCTTCTGAATTTCAGTTTTTCCAATTTAGTAATTCCAGCTCCAAAAGAGAAGTAAACTACCAGAAACAAAGAAATTATTTTTCCCTTCCCTGATTCACTGATCATCATTGCTTCTCGGAATTGGTTTGAGATCTGGGGCAGAAGTACATTACTGGACATTACCTATGAAGTGGACTAAGAAAACAGCAAGCATACAACCACTGAAAACCTTGAGGGTCTTAATATATGATACGACACCACTATGATTTCAGGTAGCCAGTTCAATTAAATACAGTTAAGTGTTTTAGAGACAAAAACTCAGAAAAGTTAGTCAAAGTTGTCATTGACGGCAATGCCTTTTTTTAACACACCCAGTCTCTCGATGCCATTAAGTTGCTGCAGGCTAATTAATGACTACATAAACATAAAGAGCTTTACATCTCTTTTCATTTAGGAAACACTGACTATGTTTCGGGGAAAAACAGAAAGCTCATCAACCTGAGTTATCCAAAATGATTCAGAGCAAAATATAGATGCTAAGACAAAGTCCATCATTAATATAGTACAGCAAGGACATTGAGTGTGACTTTGTTCAGAAAGGGAGTCATACCATTCCCAGTGGAAAAAGTTAATCATTTCTCTAGTCCTTTTTTTTCTCTATATGAGTTACCTGTTAAGTCCCAGTTGCTTCAAGTTGGCTTAATGTTGCCCTCAGATTCTTCATAAACATACGGCACAAATATTAATGAGCCACTGTTGCCCCAGTGTAATTGGTCATCTAACCAAATGGCTCTGTTTGCATTCCTTGATTGGATTACCTCATTTTCGTTAGAGAAGTGTCTAAAAATTGATTGTGGCTTGGTTTCTTACAGAGGGTTTTTTCATTACCAACACCACCTTCACCTAAACTACCTACCTCTACTTCTCATCCTTAAAATGATTTCTTAACCCATATGTTCCTGTCCAACAATCTCATTCTCTAACTCCAGTTTTAATTATCAACCGATAATAATGTGCATGGCAATGGCAGCTTTAGCCTAAATGATTCTCATGAATGCTATTTGCACACTTACGAGTAACAGTTTTTCCTTCCATAACTTCAATCGCACAGCTGAATATTCACAGGTAAGAAACTAGAAGAGATTGTGCATTCCAGTAAAACAAGTACATATTTTCTTTTTTTTTTTTCTGTATATGCATCCTGCTGGAGGCAAAAGAAACCCCTAGCATCTATTAAGATCTGAACCACACATGACAACAACCATTCCTCCTAGAGTTAAATGCTAATACTTTTAGATAAACAGAACTTATTTTTAATAACACCATCTGCGGGATTCTGATAATGTTGGGGGTGGAGATTAATTTATCTTGCATTTTAAATAGAGATGGCCGCTGGCATCAAAATCCAGATCTAGCTTTTAACCACCTAGTTATCAGGAAATTTCACGTTCAGAGTACCATGTCCCTCACCAGAATGTCTCCATAATACCAATGGACAAACACTATAACATGACTTAATGGTAGCACAGATCAGTTTCTTCTTCTCCCCAAAGCCATCAGCATGCTCAGGTGGAGCACAATGCAGAATTTCTCCAGTAATGAAAAGATCTAAGGGTTAGGACTGGATTTGATTTCTAGATTTTTAATTAGCACGTCATAAGACGGAAGGGTCTCACCAATTCCTTTTTGATCAATTGAGATTATTACTCTGCTTTGTTATGCCAGAAACACAGTATGCAGCTTCACTTCTGCACAGAGGCTTGCGCATCCAGGATATCATCACTAGAAAGACTACTACATATACATATATGTGCTTGCAAGCTTGATAGCTACCGCTACTGTACCCACTGAAACAAAAGTGCTTGATAAGAGGAATACTAAAGGAGGTCCTTTGTCTTCAAATAAGACAAAGTCACCTAGGAATTAAATGTTCCACATAACACTATGGAGACACTTGTTCTATGGCAACCTACGGGGCTTCACAGCAGCACCCTATGGGGAAAGAAAAAGGAATTCTGAGACTTTAGATCATAAGTCCTGGTCTCTTTCACACATCTACTCCTTTACACACCTGAACAGCGAGAGTAGAAAATGTATCTGTCTAAAGTAGTGTGAAATGTCAGAAAAATGCATGAAGTAGGAAAAAATCAACATTAGATGCCTCTACAATGGTTATTAATTCAAAATTACTCGATCATTTCCTAATGAACATCAAGAAAAGGCAAAAAACACAGGATGATCCCTCCTATGAAAACTAAAATCGCCCTTTCTAAGATAAATCTCAACAAATGTCAGTTATCATATACCAGCTTTTCCTTCCCATGATCTTTTAACTCGTTCACTACATCCCTACCACTGCATCCCTTTTGATTAGAGAAGTCAGATTCAACTGGTGAAGGCAAGAAGAAAAATCGCATTCTTAAGTAATGTACAACTACATATGCACAACATCATCAAATAAACAAAGAGGCATAAACAATCCAAATTCTAGCATTTGCTAACTTTTGAGTATTTAAGTAAAGTTGTGTACCAATATTCTTCTGTTTTTTCACTCAGTGCCCTAGGTTGTCAGGTGTGAAAACAATAGATCTACATTGTTCTGTTGCATACAATTCTTTACACCCTTCTCCAAGCTGGACAAGAGCATTGCAGAGGAAAATTGGCTGCTGTTCTTGCCAGACAGGACACTGTACATTCATATATATAAAGCGTGCTTTGAAAACATAGCAAGGCTAATTTATGTACTGGAAGCAATACAACTGTGTTAGTGCCACCAGCACTTTCAAGGGGAATGTTCTCCCAGGTGCGTGAACCTCACTCAGGCATCTCCCCAAAGCACTCCACGCAGACATACTGTACAGATACACACACACCCATTCTGCGGCGTGCTGCAAGGTGTCTGAGGAGCAAAGCTGGTAAATAGATGTAATACTGCAAAAGGAGAGACTGAAAGACACTCGAGAAAGGCTCTGGTACCTGTGAGGCAATATCACATACGTGTGAACACTATGTGTGAACCTGATATGTGTCAGGCAGCGCCAGGTAAGTGGCGGGTATGTGTGCCTAAGGATTTTGTCACTGAATAGCCATCCGTATACTCAGCCGCACCATGCCAGGTATCAGAAATAACAGCAGTTCAGGAGGGCACAGACCTGCACCGCCGATGCTGCTGAAGAGTAAAAGAAAAGAATCTGAGAGAGCAGCAGCAGAGCTCACGAGGGCAACAAGGCAAGGGAAGACGCCTGTATCTGTGCTCAGTTTTCTAAGAGCTACACGCTGCTGTGGCTTTACCACGCTTGAAATCATGGCTCAGAGAGGGGTGACCAACCTCACCTGCTGCCTGCAGAGAAAGGAGCAGCCTGCCCACCTCCACCCTGCAGGAATTCACTGGAGGCTGCAGGGAGGCAAGAAATCACCCCGACAACACATTTCACCTGGCAGTCCAACATTGTTTATCAGCATAATAAAAAGTGCCAATACTTACCACCTGTCTAAAATATGCAGTAATAATAAACGCAGTTACAGGGCATATTATGGTCAATGATGAGATATTAATTTATACTCCTAGAAGAAGAGAGGAAGGCAGAGGCTGCAGTGCCTTACAGGGGGCAAAGCTTGCTGTGGACGAGGCTGAGATTCTCCTCTGTGATGAGGATGAGTGGAAAATGGCATTGATTTTTGTGGCTTTTTTTAAATTTAAAATAATATCCCTGTTTATATGATCAAGTTACAGAAACAAACAGCCAGGATATTACCTTTCCGTTCCTATGTCAGCTGGTAATATCCGCGTGAGGCTGTGTGCTAATTTTGTACAGAATAAAATATAAATTTTTTCAGATGTTTGTAAGAGGGAAATCCACCAATGTCACAGATAAGCCTAGGTAAAACTTGGATACTGATAGTGCAAATCTGGATGTGTGGGCTCACTGCTAAGGAAAAACATATTTTTTTTTGTGCACAGAAGCATTTTTAGCCACAAAGGCCAGAGAGTCACCTTTTACCCATGAATAAAAGCTTTGTGAGTATCTCTGCATGATAGAAACTGCAGGTGGCTGTGATGTATTTTAATAGATTTATTTTATTTCTTAATTTGGAAAAGCAGCAACTATCTTTGAGGGCAGGATTTCATGCTTTTTTCCTGTGTTTTATACAGAAACTTGTGGTGGTCAATCAGGCCACCCATGTTGAACACAACCTCACAAACATCGCTGATTAGCTGCATAATAGAGAGAGCTTATGCTGTATTTTGCCTTTGGGTTAATATCAGCTGTAAAAACACTGTCATTTGAAAAAGACAGACTATGCACAGAGTGGTAAGAGCTGGCACCGAGTCACTCGGCAACTGTGTGTTTTTCTATATTATGGTATTGGTTAAGAAAGTAGTTGACTGGGAATTTTTCAACAAAAGACTTATTTTCGGCCATGAAATTTCAAGTAGCTCAAACTTGATTTAATGTTATGGCCATTAGTGTGTTTTCAGAAAACCATATGACATGAGAGCACATTATAGGAAATAATCAGAAGGTTAACTGTAGTGAAAAAGGTGAGTGTCTTCCTATCATGTCCATATTTTCTTACGGATAGCCCTTTGAGCAATAACTTTAGACCTACAATGAAAGGGGGAGGTAGCCCTGTACTTAGAAACACAGTTATGTACATCAGCAATCAAGCAATCAATCCCTCTCATGCTTATGTGTGGGGTCATCTAGTATAAAACTGGGGTTTCACTTTCCTTGTTTTGCAGCACAGTTGGGAGAGGAAGGCAGATGCACGAGCACGCCTTGCCCGGACTTACTGCCCTCCTGCTGGAAGGCAAAGCCGGAATTCAAGCACTCACACACAAGAAAGATGAACAAAATCAGCAAAAGGAAAAGCTCCTGCTCAGCGAAGAGCAGATCTCCTTGGGCCACCCGCAGGGCGAGCAGAGGGGGCAACTACAGCAACTGAAGAATTAAGGGTGCACTAAGGGCTGGCTTAAGCTCTTTGTCACATGCTCCCAGGGACACAAAGATTAATGGTCAGCTTTCTAACCATGTTTTGGTTAATTCTACTCAGTCATGTGTAGATTTTAGCAAAACAATCAACTCTTAGTGGTCGTGTTAAGTACAACTTTTATTCAAACATATGTGCCCAGTTAAAAATATTCTCACAGTGTCTGATTCAAGAATGTTAATTAGAATGTTAAAATACAACTGAAAGTTAAAGGAGATAAAAAAACTGGGTTGTTGCTATTTAAATGCAAACCCAAATTTTACTGGTGGCCTGGTAGAAATATTAGGGGGAATTTGTTTCCCTTTAGCTTTTGGGTCAGAAGTACTTTTACAAGAAGGGACAGGACACTAAGATGTAAAGATTCAGGAAAATAATTTTTTTCCTGTCTGATTATTTGGGGCAGGGAATAGACCCATTCATCACATTTGTACCATATTTCCATGGTATAATATGGAGATTCCTCTCTACAAATTAAATAGCAAAAAGAAGACAGTCTCACAAGCTGGTGAATTTAAGAGCAAATTATTTCTAGAAATTCCACTCAGAAATTTTCTTGACACACCATGTGAAGTCAAATGCACGATTCCCCCTGCCCTTTCTTTCCATTGTTTCAAGGATTATGTAGAACCAGCCACGCTGCTTACCAAACATCTACGTTCTTTCTCTCTCACACATGCACACACACACACCCCCACACACTGCTGCACTGGCGTGTGCATACATCTCTCCAGCTGTGTCCTGGAGGTTCCTGAAAGCCTGAAGGGAATGCTCATGAAACATGACTTTCACAGATTCTCAGTCCATCTGGAACACTAGGGCAGCATATGGCAGAGTAGCACAATAACTGTTTGCGGACATGTCAGACTATTTTTGCATTGTGTATTACCTGATTAAGGTAAGAGAATATGTGCCAATAGAAGCTTCTTTCTCCCACATTAACCCTCTCCAATTTTATTTTTCAGTTTAAAAAGAAAGGATGTTTTGACCGGCCCTGCAGGGATAGTATTTCCTGAAAGATACAGGAATGTTCACATAAACACGCTGTTGCTTATGCAATTATACCAGCTTAGCATAGACAGAGATAGAAAAAAAGAAAGGTGTGCAAGGGAAGAATGATTTTTAATATTGATTGTAGGGTTATCCCCTGGAGAAAAAGGTACAATAGAAAAAAGAAAGAAAAAAAAGATTAGGAAATAATAACTAAAGCTGCATGCTTTATTACTTCAGGTAAAAATATCTTATGAATAATATAATCATTGTCTCTGGTTATTGGGTATGAAAAAGATAAGTGTAATCAGTGTACTGTGATAGAGGAACATTAACACTTTCACATTGACTGGATACAGACTTAGAAATGAGTTAAGAATCACTGGGTCATCTAAGTGGAGGATTATTCTACACACAGGCCCCTAGGTCAATTTAAATTATTTAATTTATCTCATTGACCGCAGGGGCCTAACCATCCCCGTGCCTGCATTTTTATCTCGCAGTCCTGCTAGCATAGATTTAATTCTGAGGAAGCAGAAAGACTAGACTAACAAGGCAGTGTACAGAAGTGCAGGCACTGGCTCTTGTAGGGTTAATAATAGAACCACATAGAGAAATTACTCAAATTATACCAAGGACGTTTTATTACCCAGCAGCCTTAATCAGTTCTTTTTTTTTTTACACGTTATTATACCAAGGGTCCTTTCAGTGCTCATTGGTTTGTTACAATCATTAAAAGAGGGGACGATGCATCGCAATTAATTCCAGGTCTTAGCCTGAGTCTCAATATTTCCTTTGAGTAGAGTTGGGAGAAAGCAGACAGATGCAGCCTATCCCGCTGCTGAAAGCTGTCCGAAAATTACAGGGAAAGAAGTTGAAATAAGTTTAGTGGCACATTACATTTCCACTCGTGTCTTTCACAGACAGTTGGAACCACTGTAGTCATTTACCCACAGCCATTCATTGCCAAGGCATGTAGGGATTTTGTGACCCACCATTCAGCCCCATTACCTGTGATCAGCACACTGGCTTGACTAAGGACTTAGAATGTGTCATACTCTCACTGACATGTTTTGGAGCTATAAAAATTTAGCATTTTGACCTTTCCTTCTCAAATAAAGTATTTTAAGATAACGGCTAGTTCGTAGAGTTTCTTTAGAAGTTTCAGCTCCATTGGCTTTCTAGAAAAGAGAAAAAGCAGAGTACAGTAGCACCAAAAGGAAGCCAGCAAAGCACTGATGAGACAAATCAGAAAAGAGTTAGTGGCTGTACTGAATTGTTGACAAACCTGCTTCAATTTCAATCTAAATTAAGTTAGCTACAGGACCAGCTGTTCGTTCATTTTGACCCCACAGACAGAAGATATGAAAAGTCTGCTGCAAATCCTGTTGAAGAAAACAAATCAACACAACCTTGGGTTTATATAATACACAGCCAGGCTGTGAAACTCCCAGAGGCCTTGTGCTCTTATTTTCCAAGAAGCTAAGAAAACATGTTATCCATTTAGTCATACTCTACAATGGATCAATAGGTTTAAACTTCTCATTGTTTTTTATGTGAAGCTGATACTCTTATTGATATTAATGTATTTCCCCTAATGTGTCGCTCTTTGAGCAAGCAGATGGTAGGATGTTACCACGCCTTTGCTATCCCTTCAGGTATGAAAAGCTTCAGTTGAAGTAATCAGTTTAGTGACCACAGTTTAGCTACCTGCACTGAATATCTTCCTAGGGTGATATTTAAGGATTAAAGGACTAAAGGAGAGTTGACAGCTTATAGGAATCGTTATACACCCAGTTTGGACCTCAGCAGCAGCTGAGGAAGCACTGTCCAAGGCATTGTTGAATGTGCTGTGGAATATTGCCTATCAAGTAGGATTCAACACTTAGTAGACATTGGTTTGTGGCTCCAAAAAGGAAATGATGCCCAGCGAGACAGGGGTTTTTTTAAAACTTTTCCTTTAACCAGCTTTCATTATTTCAGGCCATTTTAAATTATAAGAATAATAATATCTTAAACCAGAAAGAGAATTTATCTGAAAAAATCAGCTTTTGCCTATTTACCTGTAAATCTGGGCTAGGCTCAACATTGTCTTTTGAGTGAATCTCAGCCTTAACTTGCTCAAAGCAAATTCACAAAACATTTTCTCTCAGGAATTTTGTTTAAAAATTATGCCAAAACCTGATTAAAATAAAGATTTAAATCTCGATAATTTTTTCCCCTAAAAGTAGAACAGAAATCTCAGACATCTCTTGAGGTGTAAAAGAAATTAGAACCTGAGTAAAGCTTCTGCAGCTTTAAGTCGTGGCAAGGTTTCAGGGTTGGTTACAAATATCTCAGAAAAAAAAGGCAACAAAATCACTGACTTCATTCTAGAGTAAGAGAAGAAAAGGGTTTGTTTGATTTTATTTTGTTTTGTTTTTAATTAACCACTGAGAAATTGGTCTTGACAGTATTCCCAAAGCTCGTACTTCCCCCCCTTGCAGATTAGCCTAGGCTACTCTCAGTGGTTTCATACAGCACGGTCTTTTTAGCAAGCCAACCTTTCCCACTAATGTCAGAGGGAACATTCTAATCTCCCTGTAAAAACCTGTTAACACACAGATTTATTTATGCAGTCTATAGGTAATGTTTCAGGGGAAATTCAAGGTGGAAGTTGTTGACTTTATATATACTGTCACAGGCAAACCTGAAATAATGGTCGTTCAATGCTGTTCGATGCAAGTTAATAAGAGCTATTTATTTAGTGCTTATTTTTTCATTTTAATTGGAGATTTGCAGCAGCAATGATATTTTAAAATAAAAACATGCTTTCATTTTAAAAGATTACTTTTTAAGAATGTATATAAATTTAGCTATTCTAAGAATGATCCAGAAAGATATATACTTCAGTCAATCTCATAGAAGAAGACAAATACATACTCCTGAAATGAAATGAAAGTTGCTAGACACCACAAAAAAATCAGAGGAATCTGGAGGAAAACGTTGTTTAAAAAGGTGTGAAAGTCTTGAAACAATATGCCATAGGCCAGCTGAAGAGCACATTAGCTGAAAAATTTTAGGGCACCTATTGAAATTATTTTGAAAGCGTAGCTGGGTCGAATATTCTGCCCTTGCTTCTCCAAGATGTTCAAGAGAAGTAAGTCTTTTTATTTGCTGTTTTCTTTGCTGTTATTTGCTGTTATCTAGGCTAAAGGGCCTAGATCTCCACAAATGCAAAACTGCCTCTTCCAAAATATTACAAAGAAGTGTCGATTATTACCTCAGTGCAGCTCAGCCCCTTGCCTTAATCAGTATTTCCTTTTCATTGAGGAAATATTTTGTTTGCCTTTACTGAATAAGTACCATACAAACAAACTCTCCAGTGAAGCTTCAACTTTACTCCTCTTATCCCTCAAATTAATGGAGGAAAGTGAAGTTTATAAACACACTGGAGCTCGTAACATTGGAAACACTTCCCTGTGTTTGCAGCTCCCCAAATGCACAGCCTCATTTACTGCCCAATCAAATTCAGTAGTTGTAACTGTTACCTATGCAGGTCTTACTCTAGAGTTTAAAATTCCCCACCTACAATATATATAGTTAGTCTTAATAAATAAATGACTTGGACCATGCATTATATATCATTCAAATCCATGAGGACACAAATTATGTATAATACATTGGCTGTGTAATTTATTTATTAAGCAAAACGTGAATTTTCCATGCTTGTGTTTTGAGGCACAGTTTGTCACACACAGCTAAATGATGTATTCTTATTAGTCCCACTCAATTACAAAGTCATCCCTCTGTGCACTGTATATTTGTTAATGATAGTGCCACAACACTGCATCTACAATACCTGTGATTTTAGTGATTCATAACCACTCACTAAAACTGTGAAAATGATAAATTGACTGCTGTTGATTAAATGCCGCCAACAGTATGTTTCGTATGTGTTTGTCACAGTTAGGAGTTAAAGAAACAGCATTGCTCCAATCATTTAAATATCTAATTAAGCAGAACCCTGGCTAGATGTAAAAAGCTTGTTGGAATGAAATACCTTTATTTAAAAATAACCAACCCTATAACACTGATTTTTGCATGTGTGTACATAGAGACTTTTCATCTCAACCCCACTGATTATAAATATATCATGAACAAAACCAGACCAAAAGATAAAAATTAAAAAGGCTGAAGAACTTGGAATGGAGTCCTCCCAGACTCACTGCACAGCTGCACATCATTGATTTGATGGCTGTAGCTGATATTTGAGATTAGCTCAAACTAACAGTGAACTCCAGTAACGTGTAAGGAGGTCCTTGGTGACAGCCTTAAAGACTGGGGCAAATAGAGTGAAGAGGAGATGATGGGGGAAGCTATATTCTAGTAAAGCAAATAGCATCTCTCAGCCCCCCGCTATATTGAAAAATGTTTGCACATTTGTAGCAAAGGAATGGCAGAAGAAGGGGGAAATATCTCTTTCAAATTTAGATTAATTAACTTTATTGCTTTGCTTAATGCTTTTTCTCTCCCTTTGGATTAATCCTGTATAGAGTCCTCAAGCTAATAGTGGAAGCATAGTGGAGCAAGACCAAGAAAAGTGGTTGTTTCTCTGCCAACAATTTGACTCTTATCTGAGGATGCTGGAGTAGGCAAAGTAATAAAAATAAAAACTTGCCAACTTATGGTCATCTTATTAAGATTAATTGGAAAGGTTTTTTTTTTCCCTTCCCTCATTTTAAATTTGGAGCTAAGTAGAGAGACATCAGAGTACATTAGGGGTTTCTGATTTTTTTCCCCCCTAATCATTCTTCACACAAGCAATCCTTCTGAATCTCTGTACCTAAATATTGACTTTCACATCAAATCACTTTACATAATCTGTGGCCAGAAAACTGAGGACTTGCATGTGAGCTGATGCTGGTATGTGGCATGGACAGCACTACTTAACATGAGAAGCAGAGTAAGAAAAGGTCTGAAGCAAAGTCTGTATCTTGCTAATCCATTGTAGGTTTTCTCTTTTAAACACGAGAACCATGCCACATCTAAAAATCCTTCATGGTTTAAATCTACAAAGAACATGTATGTGCAGTTTATTGTACCTCAGGAGTGGATTTCTGAGACAATTCTGACTGAATTTTAATACAGTAAATATTTTAGACATGCTCCTTAGACCACAAAATCACCTCTTGCAGCAGAATCTTGCTAATATGGCATATATAGGTTTTTTTGGTTTTGTTTTCAATAGATATTCTCTCTCTACAGAAAATGTGTCCCTATCGTTGTACATGACTTCCTGCTCCTGTATCACTAGACTTAAAGTAGAGTTTTGTAGAAACAAGTAAATTAGGAGAAAAAGAAAGGTGTTTCTCTTTCCTGTGAACCGCTTTCTCCAAGAGGCACAAGTAGTAATTGTGATGAAGAAAGCAGCTCCAGGCTATGCAATGCTGTCATGGAAAAAGTTTTTGAGGTGGTTATCACCATGGTTAAAGCGACATGCCTAAATTAACAAAGAAAATGAAGGCAAAACATGTAACTTACACTGAATACTCCTGAAATTTAAACTAACACTCTATTTCCAGAACAACAAACAATCCAATCTTTTTGTCAGTTAATGGTTCATTACTAAAGACACTTTGTCCTTAAAACATCTTTTATCTATAGGACTATACCCCGTACACTTCCACACCACATTACTAAGACCACAAAGACTAGAAAATTATTGGTTTAGTTCAGAATTCTTGAGCTTTCCTCTCAAGTCCACTAAGAAGTAATATTGGACAGATTATTTACTTGAACCTTAGAAGGCAGAAATCAGACCTCTGTGCAGGGTCCACCCTTATACCTCCATCAGTAGGAGTGGCTTTAATCAAAAACCACGGAGTGGAATTTGTTAGTCCATGCTAAAATTCAGACAGCAGCAAAGACGACACAATGGTATAAAGTAGCTAGAAAGTGCAGCAAAACAGCAAGACCTTCATTCAGTAGGGTCCATGTAACTATGTAGTCACACCTGCCTAAAACACGTACTCCTGCAGCTGACTCTGGGTTAGAAGGACTAAAAGATCAGTCTGGCCTTTACATTTATCACCTAACTACATGCAGTAATGTAGACAGAGCAGCACTGAGATAAGCACTGGTTAATTTACCCTTTCAAGGGAAAAGTAACCTCTGACAGAATCACTTTTTTAAGAAAAGTGTCTGCTGGAGAGTAAACTCTCTAACAAAGAGCTAAAAGGCCTGAATGAGGTAGAAGGAAAAAGAGGGAAAACCCTTCTAGTCCATGCTAGGCTGGTCAGAGGCTTTTCTCTTCACAGCATTTCCACTACAACCTCTACCTGAAGCTCTCAGCAGCTTGGAAAATCTTACTACATAATTTCTTAAGCAGAACTCAGTCCCTAAGAACAGGTACGCAAAGCATCAATAAGAGGCTGGCTACCCGCTAGAGTCCTTCAAAAGCCCTTGGAAAAGGCCATTTCATGTCAAAAGAGCAAATAATTCAACCAAGTTCAACAGAAGATCTCAAGAACGTCAGCTTATAACTGCCAAAATGCCCCACTGTTAATTTATTCCTTGACTTGCCACAAGCACAAAGAGAATCTTGCTATAAAGAACAGAGGTAAAAAGAAAAGGCAAATAAGTATCCAAAATGAAAACAAAACTCCATGTTTCTGGTCTAGAACAAGCTGGAGAGAATGTGTTGTGTGGTGGTGGAGGGCTGTTCATGTACGCTTGTATATACATACAAATCAGCTAATTGCCAATGGAGAGGGCAGGAAGAAGAAAAAGACCAAGGCTGCTGGAAAAGCAGCTGCTAGTGTTTATTTGTTCTCCCAAGTGAGGTTTGCACAAGGAAGTATCTGAAGCACATCCCTAACTGTACTTCAGTAGTAGCTATGGAACATATATAAGAAGAAAAGGCAAAGATTTTCCCTAAGTTAGAGACCAGAAAGATAAGGAATTAATGTATTTTCATTGGTTTTTTCATGCTTACCCCAACCAGACTCAAAATGCGAATGAACCCTTTATCTTGCCCCAATACAATTAATAAATATATTATATACCAATGGAGAGAGAGTCTAGAAGCATGGCTGTAACTCTAAACTATGAAGAAAACAGTGTCTGGAGCCAAAATAAAAAAAGTGTCCTGATTTTTCATGACAGATTCACCATCCTAGCAATTAAATTCTTCTAAAAGGCCAAATCTCATGTTATTTTGCATCTGAAAGCCCACAGGAAAAGAATAAATAAAAAGCATAGCATAGAAGTGCCACACATTAATGCTTTAAACACAAAATTCTATGCTATAACAGAATCCTATTGAAACTTACCTTTCAGATATAAGTGCCTAACCGCATCTTAAGAATAAATAATAGGGGGAGAAGGGAGTAAAACAGCAGTTTTGGTAAAATAAAGACCCGAAGTATTAGGTGTCATATTAAATGCACGTCATTCTTCCATAAATAAAATTGCTAATCAGATTTACTGTGAAACAATTTATGCTGTGTTATGTAAATATCAAAATTCTTAAGCCTGCTTGGCTGTAAAGAACAAACCTGTGAAAAGAATCCATTTTTACCATCAGTCACACTGTGTTTTACCCACAAGCCTTGCAGACATGCAAATAAATACATAAAATGCCAAATGTATCAGGTATTCTAATAACGTTTTCTTCCTAAAAGAAATGAACAAATGCCTTATTAGACCCAGATATACGTCCCTTTCCAATTTCTTTATAATCAAACAGAAACTTGGCAGTGAACCAAGGCATTTACTCTTCAGAGAACATGTTTAAGCTGCTACTTAGCTACTCCTACTGTGAAAGACTCTTATCAAGTATATCATGAAACACTCTCATTATAAAGAATAAGCTTCTCAGCTGGCCTTTTTCTTAGCCACTGAAAGGCAGGTTAGAGAACCGCAGATACTCTTGTTTAGAATTAAGGAATCAAGATCAAATACCAAGAATCCAACAAGGACAAAACCTTGAGTGAACTAGAAGATATAAACCGAAAATATAAACTGAGGATGTTGGAAGGAACGTGGAATGTGAAAAAAAGGTGACAGGACAATGGAGAGGGAATAGAATGATGACTAGGATAACAGGACATAAGTGAGAGAAAAAGACTCAAAAAAAGCAATATCAGAAGAAGTTAAAATCGATTTCAAGGAGCTGAAGGCATAACACTGGAGCATTGGAAATCAGAAGGCCCATTCGCTTTCCACCAAGCATTAGGGAATGATTTGGGGAATGAAAGTTAACAAACTGAGTGAACTGAACCCTGCTTCTGTTGTGGCTACGAAACCAGGTAGCAAGTGTTACATGAGTGAAGAGACTACAAGTTACTCCTTTCATGGCATGTCTCTGGGAACATTAGAGCTTTCAATATCTATGATTAGTCATTACTGCTAAATGGATGCTTTCCTACATTTTCTGATATTAGCTCTGCTCCCTCAATGAAAAGGGAAAACCTCAATTAAAGCCTGCTGTCCCCCAAATTTCAAACAGTTGTAACAAGAAAATCGATCCAACTTTCAGCTCATTTCTGCTACAGTCCAAGTATTTATCTTCCATGCACATCCACAGGAACAAAAATGTCATGTGTTCCAATGTCTCTGAAAAGGGTCAATGCAGTCATAACTGGACTGTTTCAGTTTAAGAAATAATTTTTCCATACTCACTTGTTATACACAATAGACCAGTGGGATGGGTTGAAGGTTGTTGCAATGAGAGATAAAATGCCTACTAAGAACAACCCATTTGGTTTGTCTTTGATGTTTCATGACTAAAACAAGGAAAGAGATTTCTTTCTAGCAGGAGTGTTTTAGTTCCATTCTCTTGGCTGCCCTAGCATTTGCCATTATTTCTCAAGCTCTGTGATCTGATCTCTAAATCAAGTTTCCCCTTGCAATACTGAAGCAAATGATTATGCAACGTACTACCATAAAATTCAGTCTTTCAGTCAAGACATTGCACTGTTGCTAATGCAAGATTGTTTATTTAAGGATGTTGATTTTTTTAAACTCAGCAGTTCCTGAAACTGTTATGGATGTTAGTTTTGTAATTTTTTTGGTTATCTCTCACTGATCACTAAGGGTGATTGGCTGGCAGACAGTATCAATCAGCCTGAGCGCAGGGATTTTCATAGTATTGTATTCCAAAAAATTTGCAGTGAACATTCAAGGATTTACCCTGACCAGGTACCCTAATTTGTCTGATTGAATCTTGTCTTCCATTTTCAAGCTGTTCACCGGCAGTGAAAGTGTCACTCAGTTCCAGACCTGCTTCAAATAAAAGAAAAACTTCAATGTGTATAAGAAATACTAGCACTGCTAGAAAGTGGGACATAGAAATTAACAAAAATGAAAATGCTTAATAAATGTAAACAAGCTTCCTGATTTATTTTTATCTTACGTTTGCCTCCATTCTCTCTCTGCATGCAAGTGAAGTTACTGTCTCTGTTTTTTCCACCATTAACTCATTTATGACCAACTTAGTGGCTTTCTATGATGGGGTGACCGCAGCAGTGGACATGGGTAAACCGATGGATGTGATCTATCTAGACTTCTGTAAAGCTTTTGACACAGTCCACCACAACATCCTCCTCTCTAAATTGAAGAGATATGGATTTGATGAGTGGATGGTACGGTGGATGAGAAACTGGTTGGAGGGTCATATTCAGAGAGTAGTGGTCAATGGCTCGAGGTCCAAATGGAGATCAGTGACTAGTGGTGTCTCTCAGGGATCCATACTGGGACCAGTGCTGTTTAATATCATCATCAGTGATATTGACAGTGACATTGAGTGCACCTTCAGCAAGTTTGCAGAGGACACCAAGCTGAGTGGTGCAGTTGCCACACTGGAAGGAAGCACAGAACGTCATCCAGAAGGACCTGGACAGGCTGGAGAAGGGGGAATGTGAGAACCTCATGAGGTTCAACAGGGCCAAGTGCAAGGTCCTACACCTGGGTCAGGACAATCTCGGTTTTCATCACACGATGGGGGGTGACATGATTGAGAGCTGCCCTGCAGGGAAGGACTTGGGGGTGCTGGTCGATGAGAAGCTCGACATGAGCCGGCAATGTGCGCTCGCAGCCCAGAAGGTCAAACATAGCCTGGGCTGCATCAAAAGCAGAGTGGCCAGCAGAGTGAGGGAGGGGACTCTGCCCCTCTGTTCCTCTCTTGTGAGACCTCATCTGGAGTATTGTGTCCAGTTCTGGAATCCTCAACATAAGAAGGGTATGGAGCTGTTGGAATGGGTCCAGAGGAGGCTACAAAGATGATCAAAGGGCTGGAGCACCTTCCTTATGAGGACAGGCTGAGGCAGTTGGGGTTGTTCAGCCTGGAGAAGAGAAGGCTCCAAGGAGATCTTATAGTTGCCTTCTAGTGCCTGAAAGGAGCCTCTGAGAAAGTTGAAGAGCTGGAAAAGGAAGATCTAGACCAGATATTAGGAGGAATTTTCTTCACCATGAGAGTGGTGAGACAGTGGAACAGGTTGCCCAGGGAAGTTGTGGCTGCCCCATCCCTGGAGGTGTTTAAGGACAGGTTGGATGGGGCCTTGGGTAACTTGATCTGGTGGGATGTCCTCACCCATGGCAGAGAGATTGGAACTAGATGATCTTTAAGGTTCCTTCCAACTCTAACTATTCTATGATTCTATGTTAATGGAGCCAAGAAGCTCCATTTCAAATTCCAAAATGCAGCAGAAACTAAAACTTATTGTAATAATTGTATAAGAATTGCAAATAACAAGAGGCATGAACAGATATTACAAAGGAAAAGGGCTGTGAAGTCAAAACCGTGAAGGAAGAATCAATATAAATTAGAAACTGACTTACCCTTCAAAAGTTTGATGTGCTGCTTGGGGAAATAGATGGGTGGTATTATTTGTGCCTTTTCTTCTAAAATCTATTTAAGGGTATTTTCAATTAACATGGCACTGCTTCTTATATAATGTTTTTACTTCTTGTATTGTGAATTATTTGTTAGAATGTCTCTAAATTTAAAGAAAATATTGTACCCATTCAATGTTTGAGCCTACATAAAATTTAATGGAAAAAAGTAGAACATTTCATTAGCATTAATGCTTTTAAGGCATTCCTGATACCAGAGATGCTAATTTTTTTGTTTACTGATACCTTCTGGTCTCATCTGCCAGAAAAATCTTGAAATCATCAAACAAGTATTTGGCCTTCCTATTTGCTCAGTTCCGAGTACGGTTAATGCCTCATTAAAACAAAAATATAAAGCAAACCAGAGCTAACAAAACCCCCATACATTTCTAGTTTGACTGCTTCCAATAAATGCAAAGTTATAAAAGGGGTCTGCCATTTATAAAAGGGAGTAGGCTTCACTTCTAATGCAAGAAGTAAACTTCGATTTCAGGGGAAATTTACCCTGAGACAATTGTATTACTTAATACATAAAATAATGACAGTTCCTAGGGAGTAAGGGAATTAGAGATTAGTGATGTATCACAGGCTGCCAGAATTAGAAGCACACAGGCTGGGAGAAATTTTATTCTGAGCAATAAGTTCAGCTAAGCTGGAAAACCAAAGCAGCAGAAATGAGTTTACTTCAGCCTTATGGAGGAGACTTAGCCAAATGAGAACACCTCAGGACTGTTCCTTGTTCATTAAATAGAAAAGATGTTTTCTTTTTAAAGTTGTTTGGGAGAGATGATATTTTCTTCCTAGTTTCTGATCCTTTGGAGTGTCTTTTTGACCATAGTTTCCTACTTCCTTAAGAGCTAAAAGCTGAGAGGATCACCCATAATCTGATTCCAGAAGCATAGATTTAAGGGTTACAGAAAGGCTTCTACTTTTCCTCTCAGAAGACTATAGGATACATATAAAAATAAGTATTGAGGGCTCCACAAGTCCCATGACATGGTCTTTCCTGAGCCAAACAGACGCAAGTGCTAAGCAGTACAGCAGCTGCTATATATTCAAATAATTTTCCAATATCCCAAGTGAACAAAGGTACCAGGACATAAAAACTCCAACCATCATCTGACATTGCATGTTGAACCCAAGTAAAACAAGAGAGAAACTCAAGTCACGGTTGCATATCAGTATTTTTGTTGTTATTTTTCCACATGTAGGTTCTTACCATGCTGCCAGAGTAGACCTATGACATAATGCAACGTGAAGTTATGCTTTGAATCTCTTTTTGTCAGTGTTCTATGCAGATCTTGGTCTGTTTCCTTCAATAAGAAGTATGGTAATTACTAGGATGCATCTTAAGGAAGCACACTATTTCAAGAACTGCAGCCCTCTTGAAAGCAGATTTTTGTCTACATTCCAGTTGCAGTCTATAGAAATGCACCACAAATCTGAAATTTCAGAAAATCGAGAGTATGATCTACCAAATCCAATTTCAGCTACATGAGATGTGGAACCAAAGTGTTTCCACTGTGCAAACTATTACAAATTTCTGTCCTTTGTAGCTGAAATCAGGATCTGGACCACTGAATTTATTTTCCCCATTTGTCTCCTGTGAAAACCAGTTCTGTGTAGGTGCCCAGAGCAGAGACTAATCTGTTCAGATGCAGTTGTTTGAGCTACTTTGCATCAGATTTAGTAAATAGCAGCCTGCCTTCCATTTTTTCTTTCTCAGACATTTTCTTTCTTAGAGAAAGCTTTGGGGAAAGAAAAAAAAAAAAGTAAGTGCTTTCTTCGTGAGTCTTCGGCCTTACGTAGTGGCCTGTCCTCCCAGTGTCCTTCCCCAGGCCCTGAGTCATGCATCACTCATCTTGTCACATTGAACTCCAGATGCTCCTACCCTAGAGAATGCTCTGACTCTGGCAATTTTTCTTCATTCTCACTAACAATTTGGTAATGAAATATTGATTTTTAGTTAGATTCATATTGATGCTATTAGGTTTGCATTGATAAATCATGCTGGCCTCCTGTCTGAGAGGCTGGAAAGTGCTACACTGAACCCTGGAGATTACAATCAACTCATTGATGTGTTAATTTGATGGATTTTTTCGTTCTCTAAGAAGGAGTAGGAGGGGTAGGAGAAGATTTTTCAGTACTGCTGTTGTAAAGTTTTCACAGTGAAATCAGGGACAGTAATTGTGGGTTTTTCTATGCACATTCACTTTAAAAGTATCTTTCTGTCTATTTGTCCAGAACATAAAAAGAAAGGAGGGGGAGAATGACTCTGGGGTTGAGAGGATATGACACACCTTGTAAACAGAGCTCCAGACTCCCACATGTAGTGGAAAAAAATAGGAACAGTTAAATCCCAATTAAACCCTTCAGAGGTCATAGTCAAAAAGCATTTCCTTCTGCTAAACAGGTCTTCATGTAGAGCGAAATCCCAGGTGAAGCGCAAATATTGTTGAAATGGGAACCCTCTGTGCTGGCCCTATTCTACCTGAAGCTGAGGTGGTGGGGACAGCTTCCCCCCTCCTCTTCCAGCAAAGTGCCACTTAGAAAGCCAACATCCACGTGCATCTGCAGCCTGTTTAAAACATCCTCCAGCTTTGATTTATGGTACTCTGCAAATGTAATGCCTGTCATTAAGGGACAAAACGTGCTGAACCAAAGGATTACATTGTGATTTCCTTCCAAGGCACAGGGCTTCAAGGGGGTACAGCAGCAACTACAGCATAGGGCAAAAAGGCTTGAAGAGAACACAAGTCTAAATTCGCTGTATCATTATTTTGTAAAGCAAAACCATTTCACATTTAGGTGTTGCTTTGCTTATTTTCCCCAAACGACTGCTATCCCCTCTGTTTCACCTGCATCCCCCACCACGCCTCTCAGCACCAAGGGACAGTAGAAAAGGCTATTCAACAAGGGACTCATTGTGTAAGCAGAATAGACTGAAACTTCGTTTTATTAATAAAACCAGCTCCCCCACTGAAATAATTTCTCAAGTCCTGAAGCCAGTTGCATTTCATTTTTTCTTTCAGTATCCCCCATCCCTCTTTTCCCTGCTCTTTTAAGAACAGTGATGATCAGCCTGAAAATTCAATGATATCTTAACCAAGTCTGAACCTTGTACAGGCTTTGTTGGACCATGGGAGTTATCAAAAGAGTCTCAGTGAAAGACATTCCAGCTACCTTTGACTAATAATTATTACATGGTGTTTGGGGGGGCAAAGGAGGAGGGTGTTGAAGAAGGTCCATTATCAACTCTTCCTGCCCTTCCAAGAGGCTTTGCTACTCCATTCAAGGTTGAACCATTAAAACTAATAATGCCACTGCACATAAGATAGTTTGTCATTACTGCAGCCATTCTGGTTTGGTGACAGTTGAAAGAAAGGATGGAGACCTGGAGTAAGGGGGGTTGTGCCATGTGGAAATGGGTACCTTTTTACTGGAACTTGGTTTGATAAACCACTTCTGTACCACAACGTTTTCAAATTAGCTTCACTTCAAGGCTCCCTCCCAACCTCCCTCTACTTTTTTCCCTCCTGCACGAAAGGACAGAGTCCTGTCCTAAAGAAATATGTCCCAGTACGTAAGGAGGCAATCATCTGTACCTTCAAAAGATGATGTCAATGATTAAACTGTTAGTTAAATTCTGTTGTACTATTGACATCTTAATGCCACAAACCCAGCTGGTATGAGATCAGTAACGTAAACAGCCGAGTTCAGATTAATCTCTTTGAACCTTACTGCTGAGCTGAAACCTCTATTTGACAGTCTAAACTGCCAACTTCATCTTCTCCCAGTTATACAGTAGGCTAAATGGGGAAAAAAAGCACCCTGCTAATGTGAAAAGGTTTCACATGTAGCAAGGAAATTTAAGCTTTGGCAACCATTTCGAGCACAGCTCTTCCTCTTTGCACACATGTAGTAGTTTGCATAACCACATATGCTGTTAACTAATTTACTCATTTATTTAGATTTTTACAGCACTTATCCCATGCTCCAAGTGCTTTTAGAATTATTTAAACATTCATTGCAACACTTAACATTTAAATTTACAATTCAGTTAAGAATACTTAGGTTATGGTAGAACAACCAAATTTAAAATTAATTTACTCTACCAAAGCTCCTTCACAGAAAACCCACTGGGAGTTAAAGCTATCAGCCCAGCTCTATCCCAACTGTCTGCCTGAAAAAGCTTAGGAAATAAGGAAAAGCAAGCAAGCCTCTGTGCTGCTGGGGCTCAAACCAATACAGACTCTGAAGACCAGGGAACTGTGTTTCAGGATAAGAAACCCATTAAGAAAATGCCCTGCCAGCTACTGTATTCCTTTAAAAGACAATTCCAGCCATTCTGTCAATGGCTTATCACATCCAAAACTACTTCATCAGGTAGTAATAAATAAATCTGTGTCCACTGAAGTTCACATCAGCTCTCTCCTATGAGCAGAAGGTGGCTCAGGGTTTATACCCACAGTCAAGCTACCATGGCTAAGCAAGTTACCAGAGATCAGTTGAACTCCGATAACTCTCTTTGAGTGCCCTTATAGCCCATCATAAATATGAGGTAATTCAATTTAGCCTGCAATGAAAATAGATTAAGCTAAGTCAAATCACCTTACATTTGTCAAAGGCAAGGAGGACACATGTGAACTGTTCCTGCAGCCTAGCTGATGCATGGTAACCCGTTAAACTGCGGTAACCCAATTGCAGGTCCGAGCCCTAAACTGCAGTCGCTCACAGGGGCTGAAATTCTTGACATGAGGCATGTCACTTTTCAGTAGATTTTTTTTTCACTAACCTTAACCATTACATGTGACCACAATGGGAGCGAAAGTCATGCCCCATGGTATCACTGAGGGCTGATTTAACCAGGTGTGCAAATGCCTGCACCAGATTGCACATTTAAATTTAACTTGAACTTTTAAGGTCTTCTCCCCGTACTATTGAAATGCTCCCACTGCCGATTTAAGACATTTTCATGGGCCACAGGGCACAAAGAACTAAATGCAAAGCTCTTGAGAGAGCACAGAGTTTATTTAAAGCTGCACTGCAACCACGGTATTACAAGGACAAGAACTGCAAGAATAGTGGGAAGAAAGGAGGAAATAAGATCAGGGTCTAAAATCTAGAAATTGAGTGTTTTCTGACTGATGATGTAATATTTATTGATCTTTTCAGGAACTGGATAACTATGAATAACATAGGTATCTAAAGATCTGTGTTTTCTACTTAACAAAGTACAAAAGGAAGGTGTGTACTGCATATAAACAGTGAATGACTATCTGATTATCAGTATTTCTGCATCAGATATCCTCAAAACTCTTGAATACACCTGATGTAACTGGCTGAAGTTTTTATATCATCCCTAACAATGCAGTACGTGATTGCTTCCATACAGGTAAGAGAGAAAATCCATCACAAAACAGCCACTAGAAATTTCAGCATACTTCACATTTGATCTTTGCAAATTTTGCACTTCAGAGCTTCTACGCAAAGCTTCTCTTCTTTGAACCTCTCTTGTTTTCATCTTGCAAAGCTAACCTCAGTTTTCATTTCACTTCTAGGTTAAGTCATGTCATCTCCTGCTCAAGAGAAGAGCCACCAGGAGAAGAATTCCAGCCTTCTTGTTGTACAAATGTCTATGGTGGCTTTTCAGTAGCGCACAGATGTTCACCTTTGCTCAGGAAAGGAAACCTCACAACTGAGGCAAATCACAGCATTGTGAAGCAGTGTAAATTGTATAACTAACAAAGCCTGAAGGACCCACTGGGGAGACAAAGCAACCAAAACCATCTAAACCAGGAAATTTTTAGTGAATTTAGCCTGGGCAGAGGATGAGACCTGAAGCCTCTCTCCAGACAACTGCAGCAGGAGGCAATGTTTTTTCAGCCAGATCAGCTCCTACCTCCTTCCTTGAGGGCAGCTTGTCCCCGAGGCAAAAGCAGGGGACCAAGGGTGCCACTGGGGCCACAGGGTCAGCTCCATCTGGGAGATGTCTCACAGCTTGCCATATAAGCTCACGTGGCTGCCCTTCCCCTGACCCTTCCCCTCCTTGAATACTTGCCACAATTAGATTTCACTAAAAGACAAAATCTCACTCCTCCCCCTCACTGCAGAGGTCCTGGGGAAGGAAAAAGGGATAGAAACATCATCTACGTACTAGGACTGCTTAAATGCTCTAAGGAAGCAAGAAAGAGTCAAATTAAATTCTGTAGAGCAGAATTCTTTCTTTGTTCTTTTAAAAACCACTGTATTGTCAAAATTGGATTCCATATTATATTTAATTTTCCAATGCTGCTTTACCTCACTGTAGATGCCTCCAAGTGTAGCCTGTCTCTCTTCCAGTGCCTCTCAACTAATAGCACTATTTAATTTTTTTAAGGTATTGAAGTCACTCACACTTTCCCCTGCCTTATATTTCAGAAGATACTGTTACATATTAAGCCATTCTGTACTTCACCTAATAGTCATTTTGATATTTTTTTTCTTTCCTTCTCAGAATGGATCTTTTTTGTTATTAAATACAAGTTCCACTTCAGCCTGCTAAGCTGAAGACTGACTTTTAATATCGTTTTGCTTTTAGACTTCCATTTCCTTCCCCAAAAACTATTTTTGGTGCTTCATTTCTAAGTAGAAGCAAGTCAGAGTTGTAAAAGATCTGTAACCTTGTAACCTCCTGAGCATTTGGATGCAGAGGTTTGGGCAGCTGCAGCCAGGCTGGCCAGATGTGGAGGCTGGATCTGAACCCAGGCTGTGATTCCAGTTGCCTGAAGGTCATAACTTTGGGAACCAGCATTTCCATGAAAGTCATTATTTAGAAGGGGCCCAGCTACTTTATTCTAAAATGCTTGCAGTACTGTATCAAGAGGAACGTGAGTCTAGTTTTCCCAGCAATTACCCAGTTCCCATCTAAAAAGAAAGGTCTCCCTGTTGACCCACGCAGGAACTAGAATGTCGTCTCTTAAAAACAGATCAGAACCTCCCTGTTATTGCTTAACTCATTTGCTGAAGTTACTTATGAGACATCATGAAAAGAAGCATTTTAAAAGCCTATTTTTAAAATTGACTTCAATAACACTTATAGAAGACCAGATTAGCAGGCAAAAAATAAAGGCAAAACCAGAATTACCTCCTTTATTCCGCAGAATGAGGAAGTCTCCTTCCAGGTGAGGGATTGTGTTAGAAAGCCACAGGATCATCAGAACTGTATTACTGGTCATCTCATCGCTCCAGATGATGTTTAATGTCTAACCAACTCTAAAATACTAATTAGAGTAGGAAACGACTCCTTCTTCTGACCTCAAATTTTTCACTACATCTGCCAAAAAAAGTATTGCATATATTAAAGTTTTGTATTTAATACATTCAACTTCCTATATGATCTTTCCCACCCTTCCCTGCCTATGTTGCACCACCACATGCAGATGTCTCCTCCAGAGGTATTAATGGGCTTGCTGGCTTTTCTGACCAATGTTTCACGTCATAATGTGGGTAGCTGCCTTTTCCAAACAGGGTTTTTTTTTCTGATTCCTGCCCTGCAAAAAGAGTTTGTGCCCATCCCAGTTCAAGGAACAAAGTTGGAAAGATCACTCACCAGTTTTCGGTTGAAGACATTTAAGATTAATCCAGTTCAAGTGACAAATTAGCAATGATAACATGAAGAAGGTACACTCTCCTACTTTTCCAGCTTTACAGCCAGGATTTCCAAATTGGGCTTACCTCATTCGAGATGACAACGAAAGCCAGCAAACATGGATTTTAATAGCATGCACTATCAGGTAATATAGATCAATCACAGGGACAGAGGGAGACATATTCATGGCTTTGCAGATTAATTAACTGAAGGTTACTTGCCACTAGAGATGGAGGAAAGGCTGTTTAAGCAACCTGCTTAAGCAAAGATGCTTTAGCAACCACATTGATCTTCCACATACTCCTAAGCAGCAGTAACAATTCTGCTTCACCAGTGAGGGCCTGACCTTCGGCCCCAGGTTTTCTTTCTCAGAGCATCATATACAACATCAAACGATGATACATGATAACCAAAAGAAACAAGAAAGAGGCCCCAAGTGCTTGATCATTTTAAGGGAATGACGTCTCAAATGTAGGTTGTCAGCCCCTGCTTAAAACCGATAATTTAATATTCTGGGTTATCAACAGAATGAAAAGGCCCAGGTGAACCTTAGAAAAGCTAATCTGTCTCAGGCCTCTCAAATATTACTCAAATCTCTGAAAAAAAAAAAAAACCCAACAGTTGATTAAGCAATGAATATCTCTATGCTTTCTTTCATAATTAAATTGCATTTTTAAAGTGTATTAAAATCATTAGTAAATATGGAAAATATTTGCCATTTTCTCTGTGTATATATATCTTTAAAGAATTAATCCTGGATTTTTTTTGGGGGGGGAGCGGTTATAATACAACCTCCATTTCAAAGCTTGCCTGCTTTCCTTTTCTAGTATGGCTATCCCAAAGTCTTTATTCCTAATCAACTTCTGTCATAAACTTAAGCTAATGAGGTTCATTGAGTGTTTCGCTTTAGGTGCAAAACTAGACAGATGAGTGCATTAGGACCGTCTGATCAAGTTTAAGAGTACAACAAGGTGGTGGTGAAAAAGACATGTACCTGTGACTATCACGTGCAAAATCCACCCTCAACCACTCCTTGCCACTGGTGGCCCTGGTCATGAAGAAGACCATGCTCACAAATAATCAAAATAACATTTCCCAAGAGCAGATTGCTGAAAAAAAGGAAATGCAAACAAAATAGAAACCCTGAAGATTCTGTCCAATGGACTGATTTTACAAAGGTGAGGTGAATATTTCTGTGGGTAATATTTTAAGCACATGGAAGGGGAAAAGTTGATCTTTGCCATGTATATTTTCTATCCACGTATTTCTTGGATCAGCTTATTTGGCCTGGGTGGGTTTCTTAACTGTTGTTTACTGTAGAGCTAAGCTAGGGATGGAGAGATTACTTTGTACCCAAGTCATAGCCCTCTAAATGAGATTTGAACATGGCCTCCTGAACATGTAATGCCTGTGTCTTTGCTTTGTATGTGAATCAGGTAGAAGTCCACAGGCCACATTAACTGGATTGCAATCTTCTAGTAATTACCAATACTCAGCGTGTCCCTTTGTGCATACCTGCAGGGGAGAATGGTATTTATCTGTATAACCTCTATCCCACATTTTAAAATCTTGCTACTTATTCAGATTACATCTAACTGTCATTGTTTCTAGAAGCTATTGGGTGTTGTTGGAAAAGTAGTTATCTTGCTTCTCTAGTCTGTTCTCTGTGCTAGAGATATGGTATTGTGGAGTTGCAAATCAGAATTTAAAAAAAAAATCATCAATCCATCAGGATTTCACGGAACCAGATAATAGGTAGCACAAATAAGATTCAATGCTTTTGTAAATGAATAGAAAACAAACAAAGGAAATGCTTATCTTCCTGTTTTTATATGTTACTTCATTTTTTTCTAATATTTAAAATCTGACCACCTGCAAAAGATTATCAAGAGCCTCTGTGGATTTGTAGGAATGCTTGCAGTACTTGGAGCAAACGAGATCCTCTCACTAGCATACACTACTCCCTGTCACTCAGTGTGCTAACAGCAAGAGACAAGGCCATCAGCAATGCAATTGTTATTATTTGGTAAAGGCTGGTGGTGACTTAGGAGTTTCAAAATGCAACTTCCTCGTTTGTTTAATGTCAGGAGATTATGGTTTCCATTTACCATGATTTTATAACATGCAGGTGGGAAAAATATCTTTTCTGAAAGCCTGACAGGAAATGGTGCCAACGCTGAAATATTCCTGCTCCGTTCTGGCTAAGGAACGTGTGCTTTATTTGCATATAGCACGAGTTCCAGATCCCGTAACCAAAGCCCACTGCAAGCTGCTGCCAGGGACTCGGACACAGCATCCACGGTTGGGAGCAGTGGCCACATGCTGCAGCCAGTCAGACAAGAGCCAGGCTGAGATCCGTCTCTGGTGAGCTGCTAGGGTGCAGTCATAGAATCACAGAATCATAGAATCACCAGGTTGGAAGAGACTCACTGGATCATCGAGTCCAACCATTCCTATCAAACACTAAACCATGTCCCTCAGCACCTCGTCCACCCGTCCCTTAAACACGTCCAGGGAAGGTGACTCAACCCCCTGCCTGGGTCGCCTCTGCCAGTGCCCAATGACCCTTTCTGTGAAAAAAATTTTCCTAATGTTTAGCCTAAACCTCCTCTGGTGGAGCCTGAGACCATTCCCTCTCATCCTGTCCCCTGGGAGAAGAGGCCAGCACCCTGCTATCTACAACCTCCCCTCAGGTAGTTGTAGAGAGCAATGAGGTCTCCCCTCAGCCTCCTCTTCTCCAGGCTGAACACCCCCAGCTCTCTCAGCCGCTCCTCATCAGGCCTGTTCTCCAGTCCCTTCACCAGCTTTGTTGCTCTTCTCTGGACTCGCTCCAGAGCCTCAACATCCTTCTTGTGGTGAGTCATAGAATCACAGAATAACCAGGTTGGAAGAGACCCACTGGATCATCGAGTCCAACCATTCCTATCAAAGACTAAACCATGTCCCTCAGCACCTCGTCCACCTGTCCCTTAAACCCCTCCAGGGAAGGTGAATCAACCACCTCCCTGGGCAGCCTCTGCCACTGCCCAATGACCCGTTTAGTGAAAAATTTTTTCCTTATGTCCAGCCTAATCTCCCCTGGCGGAGCTTGAGGCCATTCCCTCTCATCCTGTCCCCTGTCACCTGGGGGAAGAGGCCAGCTCCCTCCTCTCCACAACCTCCTTTCAGGTAGTTATAGAGAGCAATAAGGATGATGCTGGATGGAGGCAGCTGGGTTAGTGGCAGGACAGATGCACTCTCAGAGCCCTCCAACACACCTCCTGGCCCTGCTGCCTTCCTGGGTCAGCTTCCCCACAGCTAAGGGGAATAAATAGAGTATTTACTGATATTAGAGGGTTCCTGCCCTGAGCAACTCCGCTGTCCTGGAGAAGAGATCCATCTGCACACTAATGTTTTAAAAGGCAGGGGACGATTTTATAGACTGCAAAACAGTAGGTCTGAAATGCATGGGCCCTTCCAGCCTCTTTCCCCTGGTAACTCTGTCCTGACAGTGCCACAGCAGGGACAGCTTCTGGAGAAGAGGAGGCTGAGGGGAGACCTTATTACTCTCTACAACTACCTGAAGGGTGGTTGTGGAGAGGAGGGTGCTGGCCTCTTCTCCCAAGTGACAGGGGACAGGACGAGAGGGAATGGCCTCAAGCTCCACCAGGGGAGATTTAGGCTTGAGGTAAGGAAAAAATTCATGGAGAGGGTCGTTAGGCATTGGAACAGTCTGCCCAGGGAGGTGGTTGAGTCACCGTCCCTGGAGGTGTTCAAGGTGTAGGTGGATGAGGTACTTAGGGGCATGATTTAGGGATTGGTGGGAATGGTTGGATTCGATGATCCGGTGGGTCTCTTCCAACCTGGTTATTCTGTGATTCTGTGATTCTGTGATTGTGAGCACCCTGACTAGAGCTAAGCCTCTATTCCTCTCACCCATGTGGTGCCAGCCCTTTGGATGCTTTGGTTTGGGAATTCAGGCTGAGCTGTGCCTCCAATGCCTCAACTCTATATTGCTTCAGATCAGGTCTGTCAACAGTTTGACAACCCCAAATCATTTTACCAGAGGGCAAGAGTGAGCAGACAGCTATGCGGATCTGCCAAGGAAGATGTCACCCCACACTGCTTGACTGCCTGCACTCCATTTACTCTCCCAAGAAGCACAATAGCATCCATGATGCAGCATGGAGGTGGGAATAGGTTGTGGCACTAAGAGGGTTGCTGTTAGCAGAGCCTGAACAGGGCAAGCTAATAGGACAAGAGAAGTTTTAGGCAGAAAAAAAATCATCTGTTCTCCACCAAGGGATGTCCTTCCCTTCTTTGAAGGAGCAGAGAAATTAGGCTCTCCCTGTAGGAGCATGGGAAATAAGGAAAATTTTCACTTTGAAACACTTGCCAAGTATGGGCAAGCAAAGGTTAAAACTCAGAACAGATGTGCTGGCAAGTCATATGGCAAGGAGGATGAGGGGACTTGCAGTCTGACACTGCCCTGAGGACACTAATGGGTGAAAAAAATGGACCTTGTGCTGAACAGGTCCCAGCTTAGGGATATGTGTTTGTGTTTGATTTGTTACTGTGAACCAACAGTACAATATTGGGAGGGCAAGTTAGGGTTAAATTCCAGAGCTTTCAAAATAGTGCTTCAAGTTGAATTCAGGTTCAAGAAAAAGAAAACTGTGTTGTTTGTAGCATTGCTTCGAAAAATTGACTGTTGGGAGTTCCAGATATACTATGAATATGAGTATGTAGCCATCAGCATGACTTGATGAGCAGACTTCGAATTTATCTTTGAGATCTGCTTGTATTGTCCTGTTTTGCACAATTACAACATGAGCCACGGCGTGGAACTGGAGTGACAGAGAGGCCAGCTTGGAAGACCCTGGGTCACCTTAGTGAAAAAATATCCGTGCTAGAGTAGGGGTTTTCCTTACCTTTCTAGACTAGGGAAATGCTATTCTATCCCTTTTAGGCTGGACATTAGGAAAAGGATTTTCATGGAAAGGGTCATTGGGCACTGGCAGAGGCTGCCCAGGGAGGTGGTTGAGTCACCTTCCCTGGAGAGGTTTAAGGGATGGGTGGACGAGATGCTGAGGGATATGGTTTAGTGTTTGATAGGAATGGTTGTACTCGATGATCCGGTGGGTCTCTTCCAACCCGGTGATTCTATGATTCTATGATTCCAAGTAGGGAGGCGGTGCATACTTCCATAGGGAATTTACCCAGTGTAACATGGGTAGATCATAAAAGGGCAAGGACCTCTCCTGAGCCCATGCTTATCCGGCAGAGCATTTGTCCTTAGTAGTTATAATAAGAGTCAAAAAACATCCCGATTTCACAGTCTTGGCTCGGTCCCAATCAAGCCTGAAGAACACAGTAGTTTAACCCAATGAGAACTGGCAGTTTTGCCTTTACTTTTTAAGACTAAAACTTCTTTCCTATCGCTCTTTGTAAAAGCTGCAGCAGCACAGACACACATGCTGACTTAAGCTGTAAGGAAATGATGTGAGGGAAGTTTGGAGGCTGGTGTGGGATTCAGTGCTCTATAGAGCTAGGGATGTACTTCATTTAGTCATGAATCACAAGACCAGGGAAACTGGAGTCCATCATATTTAGCCCTGAGATAAGGAGGAAAACAAAACCATTTTATTTGCATGCCAGGAGATTAAGAGATCCTCCTATTAATTTTAAGACTTGATGAGGCAGAGGTAGTACACTTGTGCCTTAGAAAAAACCAATCTTTTAATTTGAATAATAGTTACACATGCAAAGTAAGAAATAAAATACAGTTTAATATATTCCCTTTTTAACTTGGTTGAAAAGGACTTGTCTACCCCTTCCACTATATACAAAATTCTGCACTGTGTATTTGATTGTATCTCACATTTATTTTAGGCTTTGTGTCCAAAGATATCTTTAGACAAAGCAGAAAAATCACTTCACCCATCACTGAAATTCAGTCACTTCAGGGATGAAGAATGGCAGTCAGAGGGACAGCTAGTACACAGTAACCTTGGCCAAAAACCCAGGTGCAGAAATCTGCTACCATCGAAAGTGCCATGGGACTTTATTTTTAAAGACTTTCCCACAGTAAATTAAATGAAAGTGTATTTATCAGCTTCAGCAAAATGAAACGTTGAGTTGACTTAGCCAAGCCTCAATCTCTCATTTTAGAGACTCTGGGCATTTCAAACATAATGCAGAAAACACCATGCTCTTGCATTTGCAGCTTATGGTAATGACTGATAGAAAAAAAGTTGTAACACATCAGTGACAAGGTTAAGACTTTGTATGTGTCCAGAACTGGGGCTACCCAAAACCACAAGTTCATTACAAATTCAGAGCTTAGATTCACCCTGTTACATTTTCTCATCCACAGCCTATTAGCAGTTCACAAAAAGGAAGATCGCTTTTGTCAGCGTTGGGGCTGACTCATATTTATCTGGCACAAGATACAAATACACGTAACAAACATAATTCATTGCTAGTTCAGAGCAGTATTATTCACCCACACCAAATGATCCATTTACAAAGTTACTTAAACACTTACGTGGGTCTAAGACACATATACATCCAAGACTCTTCTGAATAAAAGGTTCTCTTGTTTCAATAAGTTTGTGACAGGGAAGAAATGTGATACTGGCCTTTTGAGCATATGTAGCAGGAGTGCAGATAATGGGCACTGCAACGTTACTGTTTTTTCTTACAAACACCCGATATTTTTTTCCCCTCAACTTTTTCTAGGCCCTGGAATGAAAAAATTTCATTGGAAAACCAGATTTAATAAGTGATTAGAGGGTAATCGCTATTCCCTTGTAATACGCAAAGGGCAATATTGGGTTGTGAGGTAGCCTGTGGGTCATGTGAATTTAATTGCCATATGCAGAGACTTATACCACATTAAGTGTATCCCTAGTGAAACAGCAGAGTAGTAAATCTGTGAGATAGATAGATACATATATGTACACTATTTTATAACAGAGCTATGGGAATAGTCCATTACCTATAAAATAAAGAAACCACGTTAAATATGCCAAATCAATTTCCTCATGAAACCAGCAACAAATACTTAGCTAGTTACTGTAAGAGACTCCAATATTCAGCTCAAGTTCCATGCACTGTTCCCCTTTCCACCATTTTAGCCTGTGCCTGCAATGCTTATACAGAATGTGTCAGGTTAAACAAAGCATCTTGGAAGATGTGTGAGGATAAAATCATCTGTTAAGTTTCTCATCCATATTTCTTTAAAAAGAAAATCTTTACAGTCAAGAGAGATAAAATAAGTACAGAGGGACTGCAAAGCTGCCTGTACATGAAAGCCATATTGATCATCTTATTTTTGAACCTGGGGATCTGAAGCCGAAACCTTGACCCACTTGAGTCAATGGGGACTCTGCCCTAGAGCTAAATGGGGTCCTGGATTGTTTGGAATCATCTGTAGTCTACACTTTGGCTCTTCTGCTGCTTACCCAGTACTGACTTTCCACTCCTTTACTCTATTCCACCCCTCAAAGCAGACAAGTCTCCCATTTTCAACCACCTGCAACTCAGCTTTCCCCCTGGAAACTTTTTCTTCTCTGCTGCCTTCTGGAACTCTTAGATGATCTTTTCTGTGTTATGGTTTAAGTGGAAGGAGATCAACTAGATAACATGAAAAAAAAACAGTTTTCAGATACAATAGCACACTGGTTTGTCAATATGAGTCCTGAGATAGAAATCTTTAGGGTCTTTTAGTGGGCATTGCTGAGGAGACAACATTTACCATTTCATAGCGGTTACATTACTGTGGTTTCATCACTTCTGCACAGAGAAAGATATCAGTTGCCTCAGATGTCTGAAGCAGGGTGTTTGAGAAGTGTAATGTAAGAATTTTAAAAGTGACTGAAGACATGGGTGCTATAAAGAAAAGAGGCCATAGTGGAGTCTGAAATCTAGTATGCCACTGCAGCCTTAATGCAAAATTTTTTGTGTTATCATTATTATTTGGCATAAGGCCCTGCGCTGAGACCAAAGCTGCAGCCAGGATTTTCAGCCTTAACCCTGAATTTCCTGGCTTTTATGGGTTTAAAGCCAACCTTTAATACTGCTCAAACATTAGCCCTGTGTAGCTGAATTGATTTAACAGTGCGCTTTAGCTAAATGGAGAATCCCCACGGCAGTTATTTCAAGAGGCTCAGAGGCAGCTCACCTCCACTCATAGAACTCCAAGGCACCCTTTCAAATGAGCCTTCCAATTATGTGCTAATTCCTGAACTCCAGGGGCAACCACTTTCAACTGGGGGCTATGCAAAATTTTATTCTTATAAAAGCAAAACTGGTTATTGTTTTACACAAACTGAAAGCTATTTGGGATCCATTGTTTTGTGCAAGAGGACAGCAACACCTGCTTCACATTTTGCATCCATTCATATTCTCTAACGAGCAGATCAAATGTTTCCAAGCCGAATATTTCCAAGCCGAATCTTTCCAAGCCAAAGCTACTTGGAAAGTGACTTCAATTTACCAAGACTGCATGTGGGGACATGGGATGGACTTATAGCATCAAATGAAGCACTGGGTTATATACATTGAACAGGATATGGTGAATGCATTACAGACATGAAGATTTAGGTAAAGGTAACAGATTTAATATTTCTATTTTGAATCTTCTACTACTGAAAAACCTTAACTATTAGAGACTGACCTACATCAAAGTTTTCTTTCTCATTTTAAGTAACATTTTGTACACATGACTCCACAGTAGTCATGGCTTGAACTATTGTGCTAGAGATATTAAGTATTAAAAATAAGCAGCTGGCTACGTTTTTCTTTTGACACACCTCTTGTTTCTTTTCCTACTGGATTTTGGTTTGTTCCAACATCTAGGTATGTATTTTGTAAGCATAAAGCAATCTCACATACTGTAAGGATGAGTGTGTTTAAAACACAAATTACGTTTCAAAACTGTAGTATGGAGATTTGAAGCTGATCTTGAAGTTGATAATTATAGGCTTTGGCTTCTCACTGCTTATACCTGAAAACATAAGCCTCACTTAAAAAGGGAAAGTTCTCCCTTTTTAGAAAAAAAAATTAACTAATTCAGAAGTGGCCTAGTGCTTTAACTGAGCTAAAAGTACTCTAAACCATATGAACAGACCAGCAGAGTACGCACGATCAAATGGGAGCCCTTCTAGGTTTATACACCTGATTAGCTAAATCCCATAAGAGTGTTCTGCTCTGTTGTGGAGTCCTAGGGTAGAAAACTCTGGTTGCTTTTGTAAGTAATGAGAAAGGAGGAGGGCGGAGACCTTGTCCCCCAGGAAGATAGAAGGAATAAAAGATATTCTTGTAAAATGTTGTAAATGTTGCATTTAAATGGAAAAGTCTTAAATTGCAGAGCTGGTCCATGTAATTTTAAAAGAGTGCCAGAAATGAGCCAATTTCACAAGCTATTTGAAGAATATTTTCATGTAACTTTTGGCCAAAGCAATGTTCCAAAAAGTCTGAAAATTGAATTCTAATTAGTCACAAGGATCCCTTTGGCTCACAAGTCGAGTATTATATTGTGCTCCATGTTCCCGGAGGAGATGAGAGCCATCACACCTTGCCAACATATGACAAGGAGAAAGGTAAACTCACCATGCCACTGCTTTCAGGAGAGTTTAAATCAAGAAAAGAGAGAAAATTACACAAATCTTGAAGGAGAATTGCCATTCTTTCCACATAATAACAGTCATCTGGGATAATATGCCTGTATTTCACTTGTCAAAGCATACTGTTTACTATTTGGTCTTTTAATAGTGAATTTAGTGAACATTAAGAGACATTAAGGCAAAGCAAGAATTTTTATGTTATATCAGCTCATTCACCTGCCCCTCAATACACAGGTCTTTACATTCCTTTGTATGCTGAAGAGACCTTATACATCTTTCCATATAGGTTAAGCTGACACTGCAGTAATGAACATGACCGATTTAAACCTTTATTAAAAATAGAAGCGTCTTGGATACTAAAACTGCCGATTCATAAAGCAGGGACTTTTGCTCTTGTACATGCTGAACAGGTTTGTGGGTTGCTCTGGGGACAGGCGCATTATTTGAGGTTTTGGTTACTATTCTCCCTCTTCCCTTGTGAATTTTTTCTTGTTGTTCTACAAGAAATGAAATGCTAATCTCAGCTCCACCTCTACTGGGTCATTTCCAGGCCAGCAGATTAGAGAAATCAGCGGAAGAATGAAGACTATCTACTCCAACTGCAGGGCAGGGTGACCCAGTTATTAATCAATCTGATGGCAACATTTGAACAATGACAGTCATCTGTCAGAAAGCAGAAGGTGGCTCCTCATTAAGACACCACTCACCTGCCCTGAGCTACAAGTCTTTTATAATAATATCTATCATTCACCTCCAAGGTGTTGCTTCTTTCTCTGCCTACATGAAATAACAGACACTATTTTCTGCCCATTCCCTGGCACTTCATTTTCTTGGCTCTTACCTAACCTGCATTGCCTTGCAAAAAAAAAAAAAAAGAAAAGAAAAAAAGAAATACTAAACAAAGGAAAAATACTCAACCAAAATGAGAGAGACAAAAAAAAAATGACTTATAACTGATTTTCTAAGACTTTCAAGACTTCAGATTAAAATAATTAAATATACCACATTGACCTCTTTCTTCCAACTAACAGGTCAACTGCTATTTCTGCCAATCTGGTCTCACTGCAATTGTCCCTATGGCTTCCCTCTCTCCAGCTTTATATTGTCATGTGCCTTTTAGAATTACACTGCTTTGCTCTGCCAGTTTTCAATCCACATGCACACATTAAGCCAAAATAATATTTTAAGTTAATTATTCTTTCATAGGATATTGATTGTCAACACACATTTTTGTTACTGGACGTGCACGTCTTTGGACGTCAGACACAGGGCTGATAACTGACCAGTTCTTCCATTAAATATGCTCGGAGGAACAGGCTTGTAGCAATTTCCATCAGCCTCCTAGAAAATCTGACCACAACAGATATCATTAAAGGAAGGGAAACATACAGGCAATATAAACCAAAACCCAATCCACGTTTGTATTCAGTATTAGACACTGGCCCAACAAGGTGCAAGGCACGTACAGATTTCTTGCTCCCCTGACTTTAATTCCAGTGCTTCAATTACTGTTCAACCTTTAAAATCTCCTCCAACAAAAAAAACTGGGGATCTATGTAATATGAGGACTTTTATTAAAGAAAAGCCCTGTGATGTTGGTTATAAGCACAGTGGGCACAATAATTTAATCCAAAAGTCCTACCCACCCTCTAGCTCCACATGACCTGCTGCTGCTTCTCAGCAGCTCCCCCTGGCCCCTTAGCCCATTGTTCCCAGTTCTCATAATCCCCCTGCTTCTGATTCTGTGCAGGATATTTAAGGACACGTTTACACACAGTAGGCATCCTAAAGGGCTGCAGATTATCCTCAGTGGAAGTTGCAGCATCTCTCTCAAACCTAGAACAATTGTGAAGCAGTTCCTGAAGTGACACCAAACTCAGCAGCAATTGTGGGGGGTGGGGGTTAAGTTTCTCAGCAGCATTAGGCTTTACTAATTATATAAAGCGTGACAATGACTCAACACCAACCAGGATCAGAAGCCTTGGTGCTAGGAACAGGCTAGACAAGTCTACAATGAAAATGGACAAGAGAAATAAAAGATGGAATGAACTTCCAAGCACAGCAAGCAATATCTTTTCTGCCTACATTATGTAAGAGCTACCACATCCTTTTGCTGGATATGGTCATAAAATAAGAGATCTGTCCCCAGCTGTTACAGGTCCTTGTACCAAACCCAGCTGTGGATGAACCACCTTCCTCACACAAACCAGACCTGGGTAAATAGACTAAAGACAAAAAGGCATCAGCTGCTTAACAGTCAGTAGTATTAGAATCATAGAATCACCAGGTTGGAAGAGACCCTGCAGATCATCAAGTCCTACCATTCCTATCAATCACTAAACCATGTCCCTCAGCACCTCGTCCACCCATCCCTTAAACCCCTCCAGGGAAGGTGACTCAACCACCTCCCTGGGCAGCCTCTGCCAGTGCCCAATGACACTTTCCATGTTACCGCAATATGGTAGTTGGAGGGACGGGAGGAGTCACTGACTCCAAGCACCTCAAAAATGTTGAGCCAACCCCATCCAAATGATGTTTGTCTGCTCAGACAGGCTGGAAACGTAGCAGTTACATAAGCACTGATCTTTCTGGACTCCTTTCCATTCCTACAGCAAGGACAGAATCTCACAGGCTGTCTAAGCCAGTTGCAGTTGGGCATTACCAGTTGTCCGGATCCAATACCAGGGAGGGTTCTTAAATGATCCCAAGAGGCTGAGATTAAGACTCAAATGGGGTCAGATGCTGTACAATCTTGTGAACTTTATTTTCTGGAATAACTGATAACAGCGATAGGACAGAGGGGAAAAGAAAGGAAAAGTTAGAATCCCTAAGCAAGAAGACAGTAGAGACACAGCTAATTACCGCTATGAATCCAGCGATGTCCCATCAGATCAGTCTCAGTGCAGGTGATAATGAAGACACGGCCACAGAGTGATGACGATGCTCCAAGCTCCAGGAAGACCGGGGGGCACACAGAGCAACATAGACTAGGTTGAGTCCACCAAACAGTGAAGCAAACAAGTACCCCAGCCCACTGAGTAACGAAGAAGCAAGAGGCTCCACGATTTATTGCCCCAGACCCCACGATTTCCCCACTGCATGCCCAGGTGTTCAGCTTGATAGGCACATTTCAGGTGGATGTCGTGGTTTTTCTGTGGGGACAGTCCATCTCCGTGGCTGGCAGCTCTTACAAGATCGTTGTGGTTGACAGCTTATTTTGAGCCAAAGCAGTTCAATAATGGTCTCTTACACCAGTGTGTACTAAAATGGAGAAAAAGCTAGCACCACAAATGTTTTCAATACACCAAAAAAAAAAAAAATCCAATTCAAATCTGGGAGTCCAGATCAATTTTTCTTCTCACTTTCTTGCTAGCAGGCACTCATTCTAATTTTACTAAAATGTGCAAATTCATATTCTAATTTTGGCAACAAATCAAGGCAACATTCTCCTTATTATATTGTTTCTTAGCATTAAACACAAACAAAACAATGAAAAATAACCACCAAAAATATACAACAACAAAAAAAACCAAATAAGCCAAATGCAACCATGTTTTAGATATACTAGGATCACACTCTTGTTTGTTTAGGCAATTACATTGCCTGTTACTTACCCATAATGTTGTTCTTTTTTCAGAGTTCGATGCAGATTATTTGATGCTGCTAACATCTAGTTTTCTGAGAGGAGAGAGGAGAAAGGAATTGTTACTTCTGAACTTTGACCTCCATGGATGGCTTTCTGGGGGATGAACTCCACTAATTGCCTTCTTTTTGAGCTGCAGTAGAAGTAATTGCACCTATAAGGCCTGTGTTTTGCTTGCATCACTTTTTTACAGCACAGGAACAGTGTGTGCACAATGGTGCATTAAAGTAATGATGAAAATAATATCCATCAAGTAATTTCAGTGCTGTTACCAAGCTGGGATGTAACCACCCTGCAAGTCCTGTGTAGTTACACCTCAGCCCCAGCCACCTCCGTACAATTAGCCCTCTGCCTCAGACAGTGGGGCAAGCAGCACTAACCTCACAGTTCCCAGGTTTGCAGCATTTTTTCCATCTAAAAGAATATGTGACAGTGTAATCAGCAATCCCTCCTCTGCGATAAGCATGCTTGCTTCTTGGTGTGTGCACATCTTCAGGACAGCTAAAACAGGGGCTCGACCAGGAGAGGAAATCAAGCCACCAGCTTCACCCTCCTGTGAAGGTGGAAAACATTATCATCATGTTACAGGTGAACAATCTGATGTACTTAAGTAATACAGCAAGTACTAGCACGTGAATTATTTTTAAATTAACTAAGGTGGTCACACTGTTATTGAATTATCCTCTCCCTCTGCAGATGTGCTTGCAAATCCTTCATGACTGGGGTTTTTTTGTGCAGAAGGGCCCCGAAGCACATGCTGGGGCTGGTTTCTCCTCTCATAGCTTTTTCCTCCAAATAAAGCCTTTTTTTTTCCACAGGAAAAAAAAAAGCTTCCTTTCATTCTTCCTCTTACTGTCATTCCCTCCTTACTCTTAAACAGGGCTCCTCTTACCAACAGTACCAGACTAAAGTGATGTGTCTCTTATTTTGTGGTATTTTTTCCTAGTGGAAAGCCCTATAAATGAAATATTCATAAGACAATAACCATCTATATTTTCCAATATTATATTCCTGACTGAAGTTTTTTCTTTATTTGATTGAATACTGTGTATTAAAATCCTCCTTTCTCTTATTAATTTTGTACCACTTTATATGTTAATTTTGGTGCAAGTATGGATGCATTTTTGTACCGAGTATCCCTTTTATAGCACATCTATAAGTGTTTAGTCTCTCTCTACATGAATAATATAATGATGCATCTCCTTCTCATGTTCTTTGTGTTTATGTACATATATGTATTTATTTGTGTGTGTATATTCCCCTGTATGTGTATATATGGATAAAACATATACAAGTGCCCAGGCTTTACAAACGGATGCCAGTAAGCAAATACCTGTCTATTGCTCTGTCAAATGTGACTCACTGGGAAAGCTATTGGGTTTATAGAAGAGACAAACATTTCAGGCACGCCATTCCGGGGTAATGAAGCATGGCAACAAAATATACCTGTGCAACACTTGATAAAGATGAGCTGACACACCAGTCCAAATAGGTTCTTTTGTGTGTCTGCACGTGTCTACCATCATTGCTTTCATCTTAAAACAGGAAGGTAGCAATAGCAGCAGCAGCTGGCAGGAACCACAAGAGGAAGAGCAGCTCACACAATTAAACGTCATTTACCTCTGGCCTTTATTTCACTCCTCCCACCCCCTAATTTATTATGTGTTTTCTCCATGTCTATGCAAAAACCACAGGCTCAATTTTTCTTTCTTTCTCATGCTATCTAGCTCTTTTTTACTGGGGGACTAAACAAGACAATAGGCAAAATCCCATGGCTTTTAGCTTTGAATCTTAACTTGAAATGCTTTTTAGTGGCGGTTTTATGGCCTTTATTGTTCTTTGATTAATGCAAAGTAAAATTAAACCCTACAGTTACACATTAGTACATCAGCTAGAGAGAAGGCAAAACTGCACTGCTAACCTCACTTCATAGAAAACACCTTTTGTTGTGTTTAGTCTTCAGAGCAAAGGAATGGAAAAAGCCTCACTTGCTGTGGGGACCTTTGAAGGGAAGGGAAACACAGACTTCAGCTGTGGTGCTGAGCACTAAGAGCAATGCAAGTTACACTTCTGTCCTTATTAGGGGCTGGTTGATAGCCCTTATTCAGGCACGTCTCCCATTAAGATCAACAGGAACTGCTCTAGTATGAGAAGTCCAGCAAACAGGTCTCACTTGCTTCTCTTGACATCTAAAGATTTTGTTTTCAGCAGGTGTGGTAACTAGAGGTAACCAAATTTTATGGTAGTTGTTGTGTAGAACTGCAACGCTTCTTAGCAAAGAGAGATGGCTGCATAAATCTTTCTTCCAGGTTAAATTTAAAACCACACCTTCACTGCATAGAGATGCTATGTGTATGTGTATGCTTGCAGACGTTTGTATTCAACTCATATGAAAGCTTAATTATGTGTAGTATTCTTCTAACACCTTCTACTGAACAAGCTGAAGTCCTTTTTCTATATAAGTTGTGTATGACACGTGAGGTGATTTTTTTTTTTTTTTGTAGATATGCCCTTCTCTCATCTCTCCTCCTTGCACAAAATCTCCATGGTATGTGTCTTTTCACTCTGCCAGCTGGTAAATTCATTTTTTGTCTGGGTTTCCAGTGGTTCTTTTCTTATTATTATTCTACAGATGTTTCCAGACTGAATGCATAACAGTTCAGCTGAACTAAAACTTTTAGCATTACAGCGGTTTGAAACCACACAGAATGAGTTTGGCCTCTTGTAATCTTTATCCTGCAGTAACATGTAACCAAAATGGATCTTTTTATTTTTTCCCCCAGTAACACTCATGCGAAATCAAAAGATATGTCATAGTTTGGACATTGTGTTTTCCTTAGACCAGCAGTGCTTTTATTTTTTACTACAAGTCACTGTGGCTGATAATAAATGCCTCTGAACATGCTTAATCTCTTCAATTTTCATCAGTAGTCAGAGCATGGGAACTTCAATTTCAACCTCTGGTTGTCCCCCACCTCTAATCCATTTCATGAAATCTATTGTATATTTAGTCCAGTTCAAAAGTTACATGACACATGTGGGGACTTTCTGTTCATTTTATCTGACACTAAAACAATTTGATTGATGCTGAGCATTAAAAAAAAAAAAAAATCCCAAAATTACAGGTCATCTCTGCCAAGGGTAAGCATAGGTCAAGAGTCAAATGAATTTAAGCAAATTGTCCTTTATACACAGGAAGCAGTTAATATATGGAATAAAAGAACAGGGATAGCAATTGATGAAACATTTGGGTGAAACTTAGATAAACAATCATAAAAAAGATTTAGGCAAGTGCTTGGAATAGCTAAAAAAATAAATAAAACTAGTATAGAGTGTGCAAGTCACTTCATCGCCCTTTCATTCTGAAATAGCTGAAATAAAATGGCAATGAGCAGATAAACTGCAAAATATCATTATGATTTAGTAGCCATTTCTTTCCATCAGAGCCACAGTTTTAATTTTCATTCTTCCAAATTACAAAGTAACAATAAGATATCCTTTTTGCTGTATGGCAATGAGACCCTTTTAATTGAATTTCAGAAATTAGTTGATTTGACTGATGGGTAGGTAATGAGGATATACTATTTTACAGTGGGAAATGCATTTTCAGTAGAAGGTTTTGAAAAAGCACAGCGAAATAGATATTTATAAGCAGGATTTTGGATGGCTTATGCATACACACACACAAATATATACGTTAACCCTGAGGTACCACAAACGATATTTCTGTTTAATCCTAAAAGCCTTTACCAAAGAGAAAAAAGTTTATGAGTACTTAGACCATTTATTCCAGTAACAGCCAAACATACAATTGCTATGACCTCATCATAACTCTTGCTTTTTCTTACTGTGTATAGAGATGTGGGATTGAGGGTAGGTTTTTTTCACTGAATGTAAAGCCAAATCTGGAAATATTGGTGACTTATAGGCCATCTCACTCTGCTCAAGAGTTAATGTGGAGAAGCCTACATCAGCCATCACTTTTTGCATTGCAATGGCACAATTCCAGCTGACTTTAATGGAGCCAGAATTTCACCCCAGGTGCTCTATTACAATTGACTAGGGCCTGATAGATTGATTTCTGAGATGCTCTGGATTCCAGATGTGGATCTCATAAAATTGTAGTGTGGTGTGCGCAAAGCCTTTTTTTTTTCCTTTTTTTTTCTTTTTTTTTTTTTTACCCATCAAATAAATAGTAATAATAAAACACAGCCCTTATAAGCAGTGCAATGGAGAATATGTGCTGCTTTTTTTCTCTGTCTTCCAAGAAACAGCTCTTTCTTCTTTCTCTGCTACTTATGATCTCACATTTATATAGCAAGGGGGTTAAAAAAACCCACAGCCAGTGCACTGCATCTGGCTTAAAATATATGTAGAGCTGAGTTCATGTGTGCCTGCTGAAATTTCATCAGCGACACCTAAAAAGGAGAGTCTAATCAGGAGCCAACTGTGTTAATTAACAGAGACTGAAAAATACCCTCCAAATCCAGGCAGTCCACAAGACTGTAGCAGCAGCAGAACAAACGAAGCCTCCAGCCTGCAGGAGAATAAATAAAAGGAGAGGAAAGGCGGGGAGATCTCCCACTCTAAAATAAGTCCTGAGAGACCTGGAAACAGCACAGAGCCATCAGCAGGGCAGGTGTTTCTATTCCTGGGCCTGCCTTTCCTTAGAGGAGGGATGCTTCATGCCCTCTCATAATCAGATATCTCTGCTAGCTCCTCCCAGTTGTCCTTCCTCTTCTCTTTTGTTTTTAAAAATTTGTGATGTAAGCCTGTCTACGTCCATCTCTATGTCTACTAGGAATCCAGAAGAGGAAAATAATTGTCTCTCTTCCCAGGAGCCAAGTAACAATGGGGTAGTTTCTGCCTAGTAAGGACAAAATTTGAGCTTTTTTTCCCTACTCTTGGGGGTGTTTAGCCTGGAGAAGAGGAGGCTGAGGGGAGACCTCATTGCTCTCTACAACTACCTGAGGGGAGGTTGTGGAGAAGAGGGTGCTGGGCTCTTCTCCCAAGAGACAGGGGACAGGACGAGAGGGAATGGCCACAAGCTCCGCCAGGGGAGGTTCAGGCTGGACATTAGGAAAAAATTTTCACAGAAAGGGTCATTGAGCACTGGTAGAGGCTGCCCAGGGAGGCAATTGAGTCACCTTCCCTGGAGGCGTTTCATAGAATCCCAGGGATGGGTTTAAGGGATGGGTGGACGAGGTGCTGAGGGACATGGTTTTGTGTCTGATAGGAATGGTTGGACTGGATGATCCGGTGGGTCTCTTCCAACCCAGTTATTCTATGATTCTATGATTCAATAGTACCAGGGAAGAATATCCCTCACACCTCACAAGATGGAGATGGAGAGACAGGGACAACAGAGAAGATGTGCAGTAAGTAGAGTCACCCCTGCTGCTGGTTTTGGCTTCCCAGGGGCTGGGAAGCTGAGGCAAAGCAGAGTGAAGGAGCCCATGTAGGGACACGATGCTCAGCGCAGCAGGGGCTGGTCTCACCCCACAACTAGGTGAAGCACATATGTGCTACGTGTAAGTTAAAAACAGAGTTGGGAGGAACACAGTCTGTGTGTGATCAATGGGAAAAATCCTATGAAGGATAAGTTTTCAAGTGTTTACTAGCAAGGATGTGGTGTCAAAAGCAGAGGACTACAAAGGAAAAGAAGCAAGGCAACCAAAAAGAGCAAAGGGCAGTGCCTGATTTGGAGGTAACATTACCTGGGGCTATAGAGCCTCCCCTCACTCAAGCCACTGAATCACAAAATCACAGAATAACCAGGTTGGAAGAGACCTACTGGATCGTCGAGTCCAACCAACTGAGTGCAACAGCAGCAAAAGCAGGCTGCATATCTTCAAGGGAAATCCCAGAAATTTTTGCAAGTGTGTTAGATGTGGCTGAAAGACAGAATGACAGAGGGAAGAAGTTTCGTGAAGCTACATGGAGCGCAGATTAAAAACACTGTACTATAGTAAAAAAAAAAAACACAAGATATCCACTATATATGTCATAGAGACATGCCAAAAATAACTCTAACTGTCCCACTGTCTGTGAGCAAAATAGTGCTATTTTAAAACTCTGAAAAGTAGTCTGTAGCCACTGTATTAAAAGACATGTCTGGTCTTGTATTTCTCAACAAATGCTTCTGTTTACAGTTCCTACTGTGGTCACAAAAATATTTTGTGTGAATCTGTGTTTGTGTGGAATTACCAGATGCATCTGCCCAGGGGAGGACAAACATGGACAAGGTCAAAGGAAAATATTCTTTAGAATAGCCCTTAACCAGGCAGAGGAATTAGGCCTGATTTATGAATGTATTTCCACAATTCACTTGAAAATTTGTAATGTCTGTGCAGCCTGGCAAGAAAAAAAAGGTGAGGGTAATGTGAAGGAATGCTTCTATTCCACTTTATTGTAAAATTATCCCATGTTACCTGCTCTAATCCCCTGAAAACAAATTAAATCCTCACTAAGCTGACTTTAAATCAATAGTTTCATTTAAGAATAGTGTGACTTAATAAAAATAAAAAACTAACTGGTCCAGCCAATTTAGGAGGGAAATAAATCATTGCCCAAGGAAAAAAGCAGATTTGACTTGTATATGGGCCACACTTTTGTTGAGGGGACTAACCTGCAGTCTAAATTATGTTGGGATATATTACAAACCTCATCAGCCTCATTCAGAAATCTGCTCCACTATACTAGGAAAGAAGATTGCCAAAAAAAAAAAAAAAAAACAACTAAACTGGAGATGTTATGAAATGAAACAATATTTCTGAGAACACTTAGTAAATCATGTAAGAAATCTTTGAATTGCCCTGAAAGATCGCCTTACGCTTCAGCATCTCCCTTGTCTAACTTGTTTGGAGAGTATGTTTGTGAAGTAAAAAGGATGCCATATCTGCAGCTAGGGCAAAAGCAAAAATAGCTGCGTTAGAAACAGGAAAGGAAGGAGCAGAGCAATGAACAGACAGGCAAGCTGCCAGCTGTTTAATTCATTCATATAGCACTAGTTAAAATAATAACTGAATAAATTATTTGTAACCCTTATAGACTGAATTATCCATGCAATCTTTGCAGCATGGTGAAGTTCTTACGTTAGTGTTATTAAGTGTGGATGTATTCATCACTAACTTATTTCTTAAATGTTATGAAGCTTGGCTAATGAAAGACTTAAAGTTTCAGAAGACCAGAATACAAACAGAGGCCACAAAGAAGAAGCTTACTCGAATCAGAGCCAGTACTGCATTGCAAGTCACTGACAGCAGGAGAACTTAATAATCCTGACTCCGTTGACTTATTCTAAGTGTTCCCGGACAATTACCTTTCTCCGTCACTTACCACATTTCCAGGCAAGCCTTTGAAACTATCTTTTAAATAACCTGTGTAAGGGCACCCCACAAGCTGGCAACAAAGGACTGGACCAACTTCCCCAGAAGCTCAGGAAATGCTGTAACTAGCCCACTGTGATAATCTGTAGGAGCTGACAAGGTTTCTGGATTTGCCTCAGATACTCTGGATTCAAGGAGGGGATTGCAGTGAATCCATGAGCTTACAGATCTGGTTTAAAAGAAAGGACTTCTTATGCGGTGTTCTTTTACATTTGCCTGATTCCTCCAACACAGCCCCAAAATATGTTAAATCTTCATCTTATTTTCCTCCCTTACAACAGTCATGGACCAGCAGGAATGGACACTCAAGATTTTGGTGATAAGAACCCAAAGTCACACGATGACTGGAGAAAAAAATTAGAAGAACGTGAAGGAACAATGACAGGGTATATGTAGGCTTTAACCTTGGCATTCTCTGTGCTGTATCATCACGGAACTGGCTGCCCAGGGAGGGGGTTGAGTCGCCTTCCCTGGAGGGGTTTAAGGGACGAGTGGATGAGGTGCTGAGGGACATGGTTTAGTGTCTGATAGGAATGGTTGGACTCGATATGGTGGGTCTTTTCCAACCTGGTGATTCTATGGTTCTATGATCAGTGTGGAATTGCCAACACTGCAGGTCCAGCGTAAAACGACTTAGCAGCAATATTTCTATGGAGAAGGAAAACAAACAGTAAAACATCCAAGTTTAGGAAACTTGGAAGCTGTTCTTCAGTTAGTTTTCTTCCTAAGCACAGACATTACCAAACAAATAGGGATATTAAAATAAATTAAAAAAATGCTCAAATGTGTTCAGGTTTGCAAAGAACCTGAAAGAGATGGACTTGGAGGGCACCAGAGGAAACGGAGTATATTGCAGAGCAAAACACTCCAAACTGCCCTGACCGACCTGCCTGACAATATACTATATGACTGTGTTTAACAGGTAGTTCAAGTTGCAGTTATCCATATTTGTATTCCTCAGTAAGTGCTCCTAGGCTCTGCTATCCCACTGTGATTTTGAGATATGAGGTCTTAAGGAGAGTTGGATCAAGTAGTGTCTCACAAGATCATCTGCACTGGGTCTTTTTTCTTTCTTTTTTTTTTCTTTTGGTTATCATTTTTCTTATCCTTTCTTTATTCTGAGCCTGCCTATTTATTTGTTATAGGGATAACCATCTGTGTTAGAGCTAGAATGAAGGATCGTGGTACATGTTACATTTGTATTTGATGGACTCCTTCTTGCTAGATAAAAATACAGTTTGCTGTTGTACACTGTATCAGCCTGAAAATACAGAATTTAGTTTTCTTTCTGGCCCTCAATTATTTAATGAGCTTTAAAATGAGCTTCATATTCATGAAGAAGTTTTACAGGTGTGTTGCTCAAAGTGGGAATGCCTTCACTGTCATCTGAGTTGTTTTTTTTTTTTTTTTTTTTGCAAATTCCTTAAATATGAGTGGTTTCCTTCATATTAGCCAGACTTCTCCAGGATTCTGTAAAGAGAGCATCCTAAGTTGCTCAGTTACTAAGCCATCCAGTGCCCACATAATAATATTTTCAAAGTATACACTCCTTTTAGGTTCTTCAACATGCTTTTAAAATTCAGGATCCCCAAGCCATAAAAACCTACATCGAAAACCTACGATATCAGAAATAAGTGATGCTTTTTTGAAAACTTTTCCCTAATCCATGGGTCATGACATATCTATTTGCAAACCCGTTCTGTCTTATCAGTTCTCCTGTTGTTATAACTGAACGCCCAGCAAAAGGTATCTGGTTTGCATTTACAAGGTGCTTTCAAATCAACTGTTGCTTGCAGTAACTTGTAAATTACATGTGCAAACTCATCCCTGTTAAAGAGGGTGATGTGAGGAATGCAAATCAGGTCAGAATCATACTGTCAAAATAACACTTGGAAAGCACTTGTAAGGTTGTATAAAAGGTCCAAACCTTGAAGATGAATTTTGAATACTTGCCCTTTAAATTCTATTACAAGTTTAAGGTTAATATTTAGTTCTGACAACTGAATAAATTACTAGGAGAATACAATTCATTGTTTTAACATAAAGGGAGAATATGCGAGTATATTGTCCCAGGGTGAACAATTATTTATTTTTTAACCTAGTACTGAGTCAAGCACAGCTTCACTGGTTAAAAAGAACTAAATAAGTAATAATAATGGACTAATGTAGTGAACGTACCATACATCTATGTACATTGCATAAGGAACAGAAGCAAATAATTACATTTTAAAACCAAACTGTTGCTAGAACCTCTGCCTTGTTTAAAGTCCTCTTCATTACTCATGATTAAAGATTTTTCTGTATCAAAATTTCAGAGTCCCATTATTTGTAAAAAGAGTTTGCAACCCATCAAAAAATCATGTGCTTTGTTATTTAATAAGTTTTACATTTCCTGAGGACTCTGGGATGACCCTGTCTTTCTGGATTCATCTTACCGGTTGGTCTTTCAGAGCATACTTGGGTGTAACAATCAGTACACTGACAAACCAGTTGATGACATGACTTATTAAACTGAGATAGCTTCATAAACTAGAGTTTTTAATCCAGTTGCTTTTCCATTTTAATGTCTTTGGCACCTAATGCACCATAATATTAGTATTTAACCTGGATAACAGAAAGTAAAAGTGCTCTTCCTCATCTCCTGGATGAGAAAATAGAAAGACTCATTCAAAGTTTTGGAGATTAAACTGCAAGAGTTATGAATTTATGAAGAGCTCCAGCAAAATCTGTGGATGTGTTTAGTTAGTGCAGCCCATGGAGGGGTTTTCTCTCTGCAGGTAGTTAGCTCAAGGCAAGGTTTTATAGAGATTACAGAAACCCAGACATCCAATCACATGACAGAGTTTCTTGTGTTACTCTCACATGCCTACTTCAATTGGAGTTATATTTGTTCATGCAAATAGCTTCTGCTAAAATAGCTGGATTTGGGGTGCTATGCAAAACTTCTTCTTAGTAAAGGCATTTATTGTTAAATTGAAATACATAAATGCTCTATATCTTTAAACAGCTCCTTCTTTTTATGTTTTTTTTATTGAATCATAACACATATTTGTTGTTCTGGACTGCTTTTGTCCATCATTTTCCCTTGTCATGGCCCACCATATAACCACTTAGCAAGAGCCCAAACAAAGAACTATCAATCTCTCCACTTCTTGATAATCCCATGCATTCCTGGCTCCCAGCTGATCTATCAAGAGGTCATTTGGTTGAAAGCCAACTTGCCAGACCTTCCTCCCTTGTCACTGTTTTAATTTCCTCTTTGGCTGGTTTTATTCTCAGTACTGGTACATTTTAAAAGAAAAAGCATTTGCATCTTTACAAGGAATGTGATTTTAAAGAAGACAATCTTGGGACACAACAAAAAAGACCCTCTGTCTCTGAGGATGTGTGTTGACAACTTGTTTTTACTGTTTGGGAACACATACTGTTCTGTTCAGTTCTGCACAAGCAGACTGTTTCAGACAACTATATAGTATCCGAAGCCAAAAAAAAAAAAAATAAAGAAAATTAAAAAGAAAACCAAAAGAACCTCCCCAAAAGCAAAAGCAAAGAGAACACAAATCATTAAGCACTTATCCCAAGTCATGATACTTACTGTAAGACAGCAGTCTTCTCTCAGTCTGATGACAGAATTATTTAGCATACACGTAACATCTTTTCTTACAGATTTGTATATAGTCTGACTCAAAGGGAATCAAACACAGAACAGAGGGCAGCAGTCTTCCAGTACTGGAAAGGACAAACTTCTTGCCTGGCCAGTTTTCTTGTAGCTTTCATAAGTGAGAAGTACATCTTGGCCTTGATTGATCTAACAGTCTAGTTTTGGCTCTTCAATCTTTGGTCTCTTTCCCAAGCTGCCTGCTGACAGGCTATGGAGTATTACACATGGGTTTTAATATTCAGGAAACATAAAGCATACGTAGTTGGCTCCAAATCACCACCTCTCCCATACCACAGAACAGGAAAGATGGGGTTTAGGGAAAAGGCTACGGCACAGAGACACGGGACTAGCGGGAGATTACAGAGTATCTCGTTTAACCCAAGCCACTACCAGTCTCCAACTGAGACTGAAATGTCTAAAATTACTTGACCAACGCCTCAGCTATTTGAAGCTAAGTCAGGAGCTGTTTGGTCTCTACAAATACCTGAAAAGATGTCAAAAAATCAGCAGAGCATTGTCTCTTCCTCTGTTCAACCACAACTATTTCCACTTACAAGCACTTGGTGCTTTCAATCCAGTATCATATTCCATGCTTACCTGAGATGCAGCAGGAAATCAAAACAGTTCTTCAGGCAGAAAAAAGGGAATTTTTTTCTGTGAATGATGCCACTTCTCTCTCTCTCCTCCCACCTTTTGTTGCTGCTGTCAGTATTTGTGGTGAAGAGGAAAACCCCAATGGGCCCTTTTGATTACCAGTCAGAGGATGGCAATGCTCTGCTTTGCTCACATTCAGACCCAAATTGGGATGATGTGAGTTAAATCCTGCCTCAGATTCCGCAGCTCAGGCCTATTTCTAGAGTATATCACCCTCTGGCCAACAGTGCTGGAGCTCAGGGCTGGTAGTACCACCAGCCCGATGAAGATCGTTGTCACCTCCTTTGACAAGTTCACAAAACAGAAGCTCTTTAGTAAGTTAATTATGAAATTCCCTATATCTAGGCCAGACTTTGACAAAAGAAACGCCTGTAGATCCTTACATCAACACAACACGCTGCAACGTAATCCAGCAACTGGTCCGTCCTTTCTGTAATTAGATCAGAGTAATTCCAGCTACCCCAGACCCATGTCATTTCTCTTTCAGCAACTCAACAGGTGAGGAGCAAACTCATGAATCGAGTTAAGCCTCTGTCCTACTGTTATCTGATAGCTTTGAGGAGAAGAGGCAGTGTCAATGGCTTTTAAGTGCAGTGCTGGAAGAAGGAGCCAGGAAAAAAGAACTTCTTAGGAAAGGCAGAGCTGTCAGATCAGCTGCATGAAGGACAGGATTTCCTACTTCCAGCCTGCAAACACACTCTCAGATTTTTTTACCCTCGTGCTTTTATATTATAATATTATTACTCTTTATATTTTAATAAGTTTCCCCATTGTTGTGACATGTGACAGCAGCACCTGTGTTGGTGGATGAAGCAAAGTGGGAACAATGCCTTGTTGTCTGTAACAAATACCTGTCAATTCCAGATTGACAATTTCTACTTAAGCTAATTTACAAAAGGAAAGGTAATACACCCTTTCCTGGGGTATTATGAAAAGAAATAACGAAACATTTGATATATGCTTTTACAATTAGAACAAAACCTAAAGCTTTAGCTCAACAGCATAAAAGAAAATAATAGAATGAAAAAAATGAACATGTGACCTGATTGACAGTTACAACAAAAAAAAAAAGTATACGTCTGTGAATATATTCTTAACCATAAAACAAATGTATTTAACTGGAAATTGGGTGAAAATCTTCCTCCTTCTCTTCCAGACTCATCTAAATGTGCCACAAACTACCCCAAGGGCTGTGAACCGCAGGTGATGAAAGTGGCGTTGGCCTCCAGGACCAAGTCGTTACTGATTCACTCAGTGAACACAAGGCCATGTGGTTTTTATCAGTGCAGCTGGTATGTTTATAGCATTTAATGTAGCAGAGCACAAGCTCTCCTAGAAAGGGCTGGATGTGCTTTGGAAAGGGAGTTCTTTACTAGCACCCTCCTTTTCTCCTCTTTTGGGGTTTAATTTTGGAGTCTGGGATTCTCACTGTGCTGACCATATTCCGCTGAACCCAAACAGGGTGGAAATGCAGTGTAAATAACATTACATGTCTTCCCTCGAGCTCTTTTTACCAGCATGGGCAGTGGCATCAAGAACGATGCCCTTCAAGGGACAATGAGCCCCCTTTCTTGCTGCTCTATCTGCTCCACCACCACGTGAACCACTGCAGCTCCACATACTGCAGGAGTTTGCTGTGACTAATGGACACGTTAGCGAGGAGTCGTGTTTGCTGGGATATAGGCAGACAGACGGCGTGTTTCAGGAACGCAGCTTCTTAAACACGTCACTTCCCTATTTTCTACCCTCAGCAAAGGAGAAAATGGGACTTCATTAATGTTACTCTAGACAAAGAGTGGCAGAGAAATGTAACTTTAAAAAAAAAGGCTCCATTTTTAAATTGAGAGAGACAATTACAAAAGCTATAAACACTTTAATCATTTCGCTGAACATGTGGAAATACATACATTGTGAACCTTTTTCCTAGGAAATGCCAAAATCCTTTCTTTAATGGCACATTTTCTTAATGGCTTTACAGTTTCTCAGTTCATTTCAAAAGGCTGTTATTTGTTATGTGGACATAAGTTTAGATTATGGTCTAGAATGCTGAGAGATGTTTGAAAGAATTATCTGGTGGATTGTGGCAGCTACTCTTGTGTTGCCTTCTGTTCTTGCTTTGAAATATATGGGGACAGGAATCCATGGAGGCAGAATGCCTGTGTTAAATATTCCCCATAAAAATGTGGGGTGAAATCCTGCCCCCAGTCAAATCAGGAACACATCTCACATCTTCAACTGCCAGATTTTATCCAGGTATTTTACTTTATTAAGTACTAAAGTAAAAATAAAGTTTATAAAAAGGATGTCTTTATTCTGTGCAATGAGATGCATTTCCCTTATGCTATGATTCTTTGATCTTTAGGGATATAATGATAGTATGTGCAAGACTGAAAGAAAAAAAAAGAACAAAAATGTGTTGTATGAAAAGAAGTCATGACAGGGGCATTGCAGCTGATGAAGTCAAAAAATTAGAAAACATTGATAATTTCTGGAAACAGAATACTCTTTGTAAAGGATGAAATGTGGGCTACATGAGTGTCTTAGAATGATGTGGAGCTCTTGGATGAAATCCCAGCCCTGCTGAATGCAACAGGAATTTTTCCTTTCACTGCAACAAAATCAAGTCTTCACTTGCCCCTCTCTTTAAATGCATTTGGAGGCGCAATGGAATTTCTTCTTTAGAAACAAATCTTGTCTGGTTTAGACATTCCTGCTATTCTTTTCTGCCCTGCACTCTTCTCCCGTGTCTCCAAGAGGTCTAACCTTGAGCTCCTTCACTGCTTAAGTCAGAGACTGCATTCATTCCCGAAACACCTACTTTATACAATATGCTTTGAATAACTATTGACATCTCTCTACCATTGGTACGAAGCCTGTTTCACTGACTCTGAGAGTATTTATACAGCCTTGGAAAAGTATGGATGAAATTTTTGGAGGTCCAGCATATCACACCCCTTTACAATCTTCTTTTCCAAATTCAAGGCTTGCAGGAAACAGTAGAATCTTTGGGGTTCCTCTGAAAGGAAAAATGTAAAAAATAAAATAAGGATGGCACCTTTTAGGACTAAGCCAACCTTAATGGCTGGATTTGCCATTAACTCAAAGCAAGTAGAGATTGCTATCATAATGTCACACTGCTTATTTGAGGAGAGAACTGGAGCTTCCTCAAGGAGCTCAGACTCTGACCTGAAGTGGCTGTGCCTAGAGACGTTTCTTCCTCGAGGCGTTCTTCACCATCCCCTGTTCTGGCTTCCATTCCACTATAAGAAGGAGGAATGCAATTACCAATGAATCCTAAATGTTCGGAGTCCTCAGCATTTTAAACATAACCTCTAACAGCTTCCTTCACTGTCAGATGCTTTGTTACACAGATTTTGCTTGTGTTTGTTGATGGAAAGACGTAGTCTGGGTCACTGCTCTGTTCTCTTCTATCACAAATCCAGCTATTACCCTAACACATCTTGTGAAATGACAAGGCAAGTTTGACACGGCCTGTGGGATTCCTCCTGTGAGAAGTCACTACTCAGTCCAAACCACAGAGAGTGGAGTTAGGCTGATGTGGACACAAATCAGTTAAAAGCTTTCTTTTTTTTTTTTTCCCCCTACTATGCCTGATTTCACAAGAAAGGAAAAATTTTTCTGCCTGAAACTGTTATGTTTATATCTTTCTTATTTTTTTCTCCCACCACCACACACACACCCCCCGATATTTGAGAGAGGGCTACAGACCCCTCCGTATTAGGTAGTAATGTGGAAGACTATCATCCAAGGTTGGTTTTGTTTTGATGAAAGTTTTACAATACTACTCCTGCTTGCAGACTGCAGTCCATGCAGTACTTATTCTAAACAGAAGTAGATGCAAACACCTCTCCATCTGCATCATAGACACATGCAGGCTTCCCACATGCCCAGTCATACCCAGTCAGCTCAATTACAGTGTTGACATGGAAAACATTACCCAAAAGTTTCAGGATAATTTATATAATTTGTGCAATTAATCTGTGATTTACACATTGCATAAAATTGCTGGACTGTTCTCACTTATTGGAGGAGAGCAGATAAATTCCCCAAATGTCAGCCTCTAAAGAACATATTCAAACAATGATGTTGTTCTATGACTGTGGAGAGAAGACTGAGCCTGGCAACCAGATGTCCATCATTTTTTATACCCCGAGAAACAAAAGGCAGGCGTGTGTGTGTTTGTGTGTGTTTGTGCGTATGTGTGTGAGTGCACATGTGTGTGAGACAGACAATCCTGGAAAGGATGATTAAATAAATAAAATTGAATTTTGAGAATCTTACTCATATTGAATGAAGCACACTTTAAAAACATTGAATTTTCTTTCCTCATCTAGCACAAATGATTCTTGTATTTTAATCCCTGGCAGTATAGCAGGATATTTCATTAAAATATCAATCCAATGAGTTGTCTTAGCTGTTTGCAACAAGCTGGGAGGCCTGCAGTATTTGGCATTGTAGTTTTCCCTGTAAATTTGAAGTTGGATTGCGTATTTTCGGCTGTGGGTTGCACATCTTAACATCTATAACTAGTGCAATATGAACTGCTTCAAAACAAAGTGTAAATGGTGCCTGAAGAGCCAAAAATCTTCCTCCTAGGCATTCAGATAGCCTGGGAATCTGTGTGAAGAGCTATGGCTGGAGAAGCATGAGTGTAGCTCATGGAAAAGTTACACAGATCTCTCAGCAGAGATTTGATGGATATCACTTGGAGAGAGAACGAGGTCCAATGGATAGGGGCTGGGAGAGATTGTTGTGCTTTCCTCTCCTGGGGCACCAACACCAGTCATATTTTATTGAATGACAGCCTGTGGAAGGCAACTGGGGTTAAACATTCTTGTGAACACTAATGCCCATGCTCATTCTGCCTGTTAAAGCTCAGGAGAGCACTTAGCATCTTCCAGGAAATGACCAGCACGACCATATACACCAGATTTAACAAACGCACAGTGCCTACCTGAGGAAGGAAAGGAGGCAGGTAAAAGGAGCTTTATGCAAAAAAAGAAATGTGCATCATTCACATAATAACACAAAAGCAATAACTGGACTTTCAGGAGGACCTTTAGCTCTAGGACTTCAGTGGACATCTAGAAATGTTGTGTACAGCTCAGACACATCCTTATCCAATACACAGGAGGAGAAGACAGAGCTCCTTCTGTCCTGTCTACATAGCCATCAATAAGTTTGGATAGCTTTATTGCTTTCATTAACTAGTGTCAGATTTTAATCCCAGGTGAGATAAATGTAAAGAAAGGATTAGTTTGCTTAAGATATAGTGCTCATGTGACTAGTCTTTCCACCCACTGCAGCTCTTGGTGCAATATGTACTTATATCACTGTCTTATAGTATTGCCTGGACACCAAAAATACTGTAATTTATTTTTTCCTGCTAATGTCTATAAGAGGCAGGGAAATAACATTACACCCATTTCACAAATAAGGAAAAAAAAAATCCCTAAGAAACTCAGCAGACAGAATCTCCCCAGGAAACCAAGCAGGATGAAAGAGGGTGCTAGAGTCCCTCCCAACAGAGTGTCCAATCCCTTTTTCTTCTCGACATCTGTATGCGATTTGCTAATATTCCCAGAAATGCAGATGTTGCAACAGCCTTCCCTCCCACCAGTTTGTGAGCGTGCTGGGAGGCCCTTCTACTTTGAAGGTTTCAGGTCACATTTAGCTTAAATCCATCTCCTTACAATCAAACAGAGAAACACCTGTCAGTTTTGGGGAGCTTTAGGAGGTGAGGAACACTGAATATGGAGAAAAGAACAAAAGAACATCTGCTGGTGCTCACCCCAGGGCAGGAGATCAAAGATCACCCTATTTCAAAGGTGGTCAAACTGTCCAGGAACATAAAACAAAATGAAAGACAAACTGTGATTGATAAGTAGATTCTATCATTCCATAGCTCCCTAACAACAGAGAAAATATTTATTTATTTTTCTCTGTGTCCTTTTATATATTGCTTCTTCCCTCCCTCAGTGCTTGTCTTTTGATTTCAGGTTACTTAGCATTCCTTTTCATTATTGTATTCCCTGAACTTTGGATTCTGGTTTATGTTCAAGTTCTTGTTTTACTAGAAATGCTACATCCTGGTGGAATTAAAATCCAAATTGTATTTAGAGCACTGCTTAATTTGAGCTCCAGTGTCCCAGATGTTGGTTAGGTGCTGTGAACACTGCAAAATCTAATAACGTTTCTCACCTAAAAAAGATCTGTTAATATAATGGTAGGAATGAGACGTGCTGAGAGCCAATGGAAGCCAAAAGAATTCTGAGTAAAGGTTGCCAAAGTGCTTTTTCTCCCCTCGATTCCCACCCGCTCCCTGAGATTTAGGTATTGCAGCACATGTGGAAGGCCCCTATAGCGCTAGGAAATGCTATACAGTTGTGATTTGGTAGAACAAAACAAACAGTCTTCCCTCCTCTAATATTTAATCCAGATTTGTAGTTTCCCAGTGCGCCGCCGTAAAATCACCCCGTGTGGCAGGGTCCTTCGATAGCCCAGCAGCTCCAAGTCTCAAGGTGGCTGAGCTGAGGGTTATGTTTCAATTTGGCAGTGTTAACACCATTTCCATAGACAAATTAACATTGTTTCATTTCATTTTGACACCATAATGTCTTTTCCATAGACCCGCTCTGACATTGTCGTGAAATCATTGCATCCCAATCAAATGAATGGGAAATTAGCACCACGACACAAAACATACTGAAAAAGTAACCACAGCTTAGTTTATTTGTCAAACTGAAATACCTCAGCCACCTTCAAACACATTTGCTGAAGCACCAGAAGAGCTGAGAGCAGGAATCAACACTAAAAACCATATGCTGCAAAATATGTTCCTTCCATTCCAGATTTAGGAAAGCTGATTTAGAAAAGCTGCTAAAAGAGAATGATCCTTACTTCGAGCTTTGCAGGTTAGGACTAATGCCCCCCCCTTTCTCTCCCTTCTTCCCCCTCTCACTATTCACCCTTGGTGCTTGCATCTGAGCTGAGGGTTTGTAATTTCAGGGAATCGGTGCAACCTCTGTGTCCCCCGGCTGTTCAGTGTGCTCAGTGCAGCGGGTGCTGGGAAATGTTGCTGTTAGTATTTTGTTCAGAAATCATCTGGGGTTTCCAGGGTTTGAGTTCGAGAGCCTTGATTAAAGTGTTACCGTGAGAGCTAAATTTGAAACCACAAAAATCTCTGCTTATAGGAGAAATGTCCTGTTTGATTCAATATAGAAGAGAAGCTGGGGGGGGGAAGATGCCAAATCACAGATCTTAACTTTTTTTCTCTCATCTTAGACCTCATCCTAACAACAGAAAATGTGTTCATCTCCCATCCTAAACATACCTAAGCATATTAAAGGGGGTCACATATATAATAGTCCTTTATGCCAGCAATATGTTAAATCCTAGAATACCAACCTACATAACATTTTTCATTTCTCTTCATTCCATCCTTATGCATGCAGTTATTAAAACAAGTCAAGATTACACAGCCAGCACTTAAAAGCATCCAAATACGCCTCTCTCGTGTACTATTACTCCACTCCTGGTATCTGTCACATTTTTCTCTTGTGCCAGTCCACTAGCAGACCTGTCCCCACTCACAGAATCTGCTCTCTCTTCATTGCACCTCCCAGCCCTCTGTACCTTCCCTAGTGCCTCAGTGCTTCCCCTGCTTCTCTCTTCCTGCAGTTTCTTCTGCACATCTTGTTCCTGCATTACAAGTCCCTCCTGCCTCCCGTCATCTTTCTTCTCAGCTTTTCAAGCAGCTGCACTGAAGGAACAAGGAACTACTCTTCTCATTCTCTGTCCTGTGCCTGAAGCACACCTGTAGCAACCACAGGTTGTAACCACAAGTATGTCACTATACTTCCAGTAGCCACAAGCAACTTAAGGAAAGTCCTGTTCTGCCAGGTCTAGGTCAGATTCTGTTGCCAAACTTGATTATAATTCTGCTAAATATGGGTAAGAATAAGATTGTTATGGAGGATTGCAACCCAGTGAAACATGGACCAATTTGGACATGGGTTTTAAACTCTAGGAGTTCACTTCATCTGCACCTGAACCAAGTCTTTTTCATTTGGACTCGATGATCCGGTGGGTCTTTTCCAACCTGGTGATTCTATGATTCTATGTTTCTTTCCTAAAAATACAGTCTGAGACAAGATCTGTTTCAGAAATATTCAATCCAGAATCGTAAAGCTTAGCAACAAAAAACGCCTTAAAATAATGTGAAAGCATTTGGTAGCTTTAACAGTAGCCTTACAATTTACCCACAACTGTAATAGCTTTTGTTTCTACAGAGTAACCATATACATATCCATGGATATGCCTCGCAAGAAATCAGATGATTACTCTAGTCGGTAATGGGACAGCAAACTCTACAATTCCCAGTAGAGGAAGAGACTGTTCAGGGACACTACGAATGTAGGGAATAAATACACAAAGGCCTGATTACAAAATAAGGCTTAGAGCCAGGAGAGTAAAAGCTGTTTGAATACAGAGATTAAAGTAACTGAGCTTAAACATAGGGAATATGTTTCACTCAAGTGCATCGTATATCTAAGACTAAAATATAAAATTAATCTAAACAGTTCGAGCCAGCACAAGCACTCCAAGATCTCCTTGCAGATCTGGAGCCTAAACCTCAAGACAGCCTATCCCCAGTGTCCCCAGCCCGCACGTATTTCTAAAGAAAAAGAATTCAGAGTCTGTGGTCTGGTCCTTGCTAAGCTTCCACCTGAGCCTCAGAGATCTCCGTCCAGGATACACACAAGTTGTCTACCCCATCCAATGGAGGAATTATCCCTGATGCCACAACCGTATATTTTGGACCTTTTGAACACAAAACATCTCACCAGTTCCCAAGCTCTATGATTACAATGGTTCCCTGCAGGACCTCAGTAATGAGAAGTTCTCAGATAAGGAGAAGGTAGCACATCTAAAAGCAATGGCAATTTGTATCTTGTGTATCATCTCACAGCTTGCACTGCCTTTTGAGCTGAAGAGACCATGGGGATCAGTTGAGCTTTTAGCTTGTTTAACACTCATTCACCCCATCCATGGACCCTGGCCAACAAGATACTTCTGAACAGGTTTCAGCAAAACTGATGCCCAAATCGGATTGTGCCATAATCCTCTCCCTGCAGCTGGCCCCAGGCACTTTTTCTTGGTTGTACGGTTGGAAAGAGAAGGAAAATCTCAAACTGCAACAAAAAAAAAAAAAAAAAAACGAGGCTGAGAGGGAAAGGAATAATTCATTTCCACATTCAAAAACAAAGCAATTGTGTTTCACTTCTACCTCCACTTCCCATATATATTGGAAGTGAATTAGAATGATCCAAATTCACTGTTTTAAAAATGAACTAGGCACTAGCTTTTAATTTCCAGTGTCTTTTCCTCTTTGATGTGTTCATATAGTTTCCTCTTACACTGTGCAAGAATCTCAGATATTCATGAAGAAGTGGCTGGGCCAACTCGCCTGTCACTTCACTCTCTTTCACACTGCCCTGCCAGCACAAAGCAGATGAACTCTAGTGAGTATACTCCTCTGGAAGAATTCTCTTTCCTGATGGGAACCCTCTGTTGTTACCAGGCTATTGGCCAAAGCACTGACTTTGGAGGTGTTTGCTTCTTCCCATCTGGCATCAAGTTATTGTAACGGTGTCTTGGGTCTTCCAGAGGGAGTAGGAGTTCAGGATTAAACTCCTGTCCTGTTCATAACAACTGTATCCAGAATCACATTTCTCTTATCCATCCCACTCCCAGGGTGTGTGCCTAGATGCAATCAGGTCATATCATACAGTGGAAATTCATGTGTCCCAAATGCCAGTCCCAGGCTCACGGTGCTGCCTGGGGGCCTGGAAGCACCTCACTAAGAAGCCCCATCCCTAAAAATTGTGCACATGCTCCCTCTCCCACCAAGCATGGAATACTCCAAAGGCAACTCCTGACCCTCTGATGCCGTACTTGCACCCTCAATTGCTTCTTCAGCCAGCACCATAGTCTGTAATCATCTGTAGACCACCTTGGCCCTCTACAATCTTTTTATATAGCTCTAAGTAGCCAGAAGAGGGGGACAAAACTTGCTTCAAAATCTTGGCCTGACTGCCATGCACCAGTTTCTTCAAAGTATTTGGTGGTGAGAGACTAATTAGGACTCTCTAAATATAATTCACAATTCCTCCATTCATTCACTTTAGCAGAATCGCTTTTGCTTATATTATACTCTAATGCATGAAGAATGCACTACAAAAATCCAGTTTGTCTTTTTTTTTTTTAATTGCCTTTCGAGTATTATTTTAGTTTCAAGTTTATGCTTATTCCAGTTCAAGTTAGTCTGTTTATCAAAATTCCTCGTGGAAAATACGCTAATGGCAGAGAAGCCTTTTTTTCAGCTTCAACTCTCCTGTGCTGAATTCCTTACAAATGGAGCAGCAGTTTATTTTACAGGCTACTTACCCAGCCCACAACTTCCTCAAGTATCCGATGCAAATGGTGAAACGTGCCCAGCTGACATCCTCCTGTGCTCAAGCTGATTCATGAGCTGAAACCACAACTGTGATGTGTACTGAAAAGATTACTAATGAGGAAGTTGCTTAGAACAAGTCTCTAAATGGTCACATTGCTTTCATTTCAAAAAAGCTACCAATACAAGGTTGTCCCATTGATAAAACTCTTCTAAAAACTGGAGCTCATCTGTTATTCGGGACCCACATTGTTATTGTTGCTGTTTGGCTGGTAGCCTGGCTGGTAAGGAGAAGAAAAAGGGAGGCAGAGAAAAGCAAAAAAATGAACTTGGGTATCATTTCAAGGCCTGAGATGTGGACTGGTTTGCTGAGAGATATCTTGGAGCTGTACAAGGTAAACACGGTCTAAATCACCTGCTTTGGGAAGATAAGTACCACGAGTTCTCTAAGCTAAATGTACACTGCTGAAATTTGATTGAAAACTTTGTGATGTGAAGACTGAAAATCACAAGAAGGAGGCAGGCAGTGTTTAATCTCCTGTTGGATGACAATTCAAGATAGACTGATAGAGATACCTGCTGCTTGATAAACCAGTCAATATTGTAGATGGTAGATATTTGCAGGAAACAGACACTGAAAAAGGCGGAGGAAATCCTCGGTATTCTTATATTTTCATCCTGTTCTCTGCTCCCTGCTAAGCAGGGTGAGACTTGTATTCTCCTTTTTTAAGTTATTGCAGTTCTGATGCTGCAAGTATCCTGATGTCTTTTAAAGAGCACATTGTTTAAGGTGGAAGTAACTTGTATACAAAATGTATGCACAAAATTAAGGAAACTCAAAGTGCCTGGAAACCACAGCATGAGAGAAACTGAAGGATCCTGTCATCATTCTTTATTAATTATTTTTCTTGTCTGCTACGGAAGAATTTGCCCACTAACCTGCTGCAAATTGAATAGAGGTGTTTTGTACAAGCAGTGGGTCTTTCAAAGAAGTGTACCTGGCTGTAGGATCAGAGAAAAAAAGGCTTGAAAACGCATGAAACCCCACAGAGAAGCAGTAAGCACTATTTACACTTCTGTTTGAAAGGACTTGGATGAGTCAGTGTGTACATATTCCCGCCACAACACTTCAGTTTTTGTGTGCACCTATCCTTCGCGTTCTGCTTATTATGAGAAATAAGACAGCAGGCTTTCCAACAGCCCTCCACTGCTGCTGTCTGACTATGATTTTCCTATCTTTTAATTAAAAGTATATTTCACAGCCAAACCAAATGTTTTATAATAAGAAGAAGGAAACACAGAGAAACAGTAAGGAAAACTTTCGACCTGCTGTGGACTGAACATACTTCTGCTTGTAGTGCAATGAGACTAAATCATCACGTGTTGCTGATGGACATTCATCATTATTTCTTCTCAAACTGAAGACATATTTCATTTTCCTGAAGCCTGGATTTTCTCCAGGTTTTGCAGGAAAATGTTGCTGCCATTGGCGCTTGTTGCTGTGTGTCACCACCTGCTGGCAAATATCAGTTGAGGGTTTCTGTCTTGATTGCACAGATGAAATAGTGTAGACAAGGACTTTTATCTTCCTTGATGGAGACAGATAGGTGGCTGCAAAAAGAACATATGTTATTTAAACAGATTTTTTTGGTCTTGAATGCATATATTTAGACCAAGCCTGTTTGTATAACATGAGATCTGGATCCTATAAACCATTACTCAAGCAACTAGTTCGTAATAAAAGAAAAAAAATGCAATAGCATAGGAAAGTTTACCGATGTGGGAAAATGCTCGTAGACTCTCCTGGTTTACAGATCTGAGTGTAAACCAAAGTTATAAAATACATTACATAGTCTACTGTAATATTTAATTAAAAATATGATAGAGTTAAAACTCACAATAAGTCTCAGATTTAAATTCCCAAATCTATGATATTTATTTCACTGATTTAGCTATGAAAGTTTGGATCTTTCTCTTGTCTTCCCTCTACAGATATTTTTAGAAATCAGCCTTTTCAACACAAAATCATATTTTGAAGCCCCTAATAGTTATTCTAACCACTCTAATAGGTAAACGTGCATTGCAGGGTGGGCACTAATGCTGATAATTCATATCATTTATCTGATAGATCAGGAGCCATTACGGCCTGTTGTGTAAATTCATATTTTGGCACTCTTTAAAAAGTGGATTATTATTGACCCAATAGACCGTAACAGCTCCAAAGAAGCCATTACTGTCTATTGTGTAAATCCTTCATGGTGCATGTTTTATTGACCCTTTGGAGCCATCATGGTCTGTCTTGTCAATCCTGATGCCATGCACGCATATTAAGGCTGCCTGCGTAATATCCATACAGAGCGGTAGTTGCATTATTGATGCACGGCCCTACAAAATTACATTTTGAGCCACATCGGCCGGTTGGTATTTCTTCAGGTTGCAAAACATCTATTGTTCTGCTTCACATTCTGAACTACAGATGAAGGCTGCAAAAATCGCCTGAAGATAATGAAGACATTACCCTTTTTTTTTTTTCAAGGAAAAAAAAGAGTAAAAATAGGGTTCCCTTTCATCAGAAAGAAAAGAGAAATGGCTGTGGGTTGTCAGGCCACCACAGCTCCTCTCTGTGACCTCCTCTTCTCTCTCAGCTGCATATGTAGCAGGGAAGTAGTATATAAAGGAAATATCTTCTCCTCCCTTTGTGGTCCACAAAAGCCACCTTGCTGGACAGCAAAGTGTCTCCCTGCACAGAGGGAAGGCTGAGCAAGGTTTGTCCTCTGCAATGAGATGACCTACCTGCCCAAGGAGCCAGCAGGCTTGCATACAATGCAATGCAAAAGGGCTCCTATGTGCCGCATGCGCTGAGAAGACTGGATTTGAGGGAAGCTTGTCCTGAGGGAGTGCCTAGTGCTGCTTCCAGTCTGGAAATGCTCACCTGGCCAGCCCTGTGAAACAAACTCCAGCAAACACCTTCCTGCTTGCCCAGGCCCTCCGTAGGGGAGCAGTGAAGTCGACCCTGAGCATCACTCTGCCTGGCACATGTCTGTCAAGGAAAACACAGTTTGTTGTCAGGAGCCAGTTACCTGCTGACTGTCTCTCTCCCTTTATTTAATGAGTCCCAAATCACACAGAAATCACATAACCTGAGCTGCTGCCTAAGCAAAGTCTTCCTCAGGCCAGACTGAATTCAGCTGAACAGCCAGTGGGGCTAAGTTCAACCTGCAGCTGCCTAAGTGCTTGAATTATTCCTATGCTTGGCATAATAGAGATCTAGTGTTGGCAGTGGTTGCTTGTCTTATACATTCATAAATATTTATCCAAATAATAATGAGTAGAAAAACAATTTATTTCTTTTTCTCCTAATTGTAACATCAATTCTAATATGTTTTGTTACTTAGTCACCTCACAAGTAAATTGATTTTCTTATCCACCAATAGGTATTTAAATGTTTTACAAGTGCATGCCAGGATCTTGAAATGAGAGCTGTGTCTGGAACTTGTAGCAGGGGTGGTTCTTCTACATTTATTTAATATTTTTGCTAACACAGTAGGAGTTTTGTAATAAAAATTCAGCATAAGGAATGGTAGTGGTTTCAGGAAATGTACGTGTCTGAAGGCTCCTTCAGACAATACACAAATACAATGTACATGTGCAAAATGTTTGACGTGTTGCAGAAGAGCATTTGCTTCTGCTATTCCTCCATACACACTTCTTATTCTCTTTTCACCCCCAACTTCATTGGTGTGATATTGGCATAATTTCTGATTTGCTGTTGCAGTTGTGGATATCTAATTTCCAAGATAACATTTAAGAACTCTTCGTTCTTAATTCAATTTCAAATTCAGCCGCCTCTTAAAGCACATGGCTGGTTAATACATGCAGAGTCCCAGCAAAGTCAGGTACCTGTGTAGCCACCTTGTTAAACTGAGGCCTCACTTTTGATAGATCTCAACAACTTTTCATCACCCACCTAGATAATGAAAGATATAGGTAATCTGACCTTGCATAGTAACTAGAAACTTTTTCAGCAATATTACTTGTGACAGCTGTATATTTCCTCGGAGGGGAAGATAAAGCCCTCGGTCTATGCATTTCACTAAAAGAACACTTTAAGATTCCAGTGTTTCTTTGTGTGTGGCTGGAAATTTTATCAGCTGTTCACCGATGCCGTGCTGTGTGTTAATGCCAGGGGACTACAGAAAATAGCCTCTGATGCTGATAAAAGTTAGGCATAAGACCCTCTTCTTCCTGCATGGGCATCCATAGGCTCACTAGGTGGTATGTAGGTGAGATGGAGCTTCTCTGACATTAGTGGAATTAGTCATCAGTGATCCAGGAGGCTTCTCTGTTTCAAGCAGTCCAGAAATGCCTCTCAGTGCCCTATCAAATGAAGAAAGTGAGAGGTTCTGCATGTCTTTTTTGTGGATGTATTTTGTCATTTGCCTTTTATCTTGATAGTGGTTTATTTGTCATTATTCCAACTAGGAGAATAAAAAGGTCTCCTGATTCAGTAGAAGTATGTAAAATCCTTTTGCTTTTTCCCTAATAAGATTAGGAAGAATTTAAGCAGACATGATATCAGTGAAGTTCATACAGAGGATACAATGTTTACCAAATAAACACATTTATTTTTTAAGCGGTAGCTTTACCTCTTCACTAATTCACTTATTTTTAGAGCTAGGAATTGATTTGTTCAGAAGTAAGAATAGCAGCTTCACCACCGGCTTCAAGGGCGTTATACCCAATACCCACTGGTGTAAGTATAGACAAAAGTTCAACCCAGTATCCTTGCTTAAGGGTTGCTTTTTATCCTGCTGCATTTCTGAGACAGGCACGGGGTTCTAGCAGACCTCAAAATTAGAAAGCCCGTTCAAGTCAGGAATAGAGACTGCAAGTCCTGGGAATATTATGTACCCCTTTCTGCTCCCCATTATAGCTACATGAAAGGGAGGCTAGACCAGGCAGCTTCATCTCACACTGTAAAAAACTCACACTCATATTCATCCCGACTGCTACAGTTTCGATAAGAAAAATCCTCCAAAAATCGGCACTAACGATTGTCACAGTTTTTTCAGGGTTGTTGTAGAAACTCCCAAGGTCTGATACTCTTCTGGTTCACTGCATAGCCTTATGCTGGATTTTTTTATATGATAGCAATAAATGCTCATGACCTAGACTTTTGTATTTGTAGCATAGTTTTCCACTTCTGTTCACAAAACCATGGACAAGCAAGCCTCTGCCTGGCTCTCTCAGGACACACAGCCATTGAGCTGCCTGAAACAGCAAGGCCACTGAGAAAAAATACAACCAAAATTTTCAGCATCAGAATCACCTTACTCATAAACTCCCAACAGACCAAACACACTGGACCTGGAATTACTGGAGAGATGATAATTTACCTTCAGACTTCCCAACTGCAGCTAACACTGAATCCTGCCACAAAAGGCAAACAAAAAAAACCAAGAATATATTTGATGACTTTGCATTTTTCTATGACACCCAACATCATTTATGACCCATTATGTAATGACAAGAGCTTTATACATTAAAAAGCTGTCTCAAAAGGCATTGTAAATAAACATTTCTGGTTTACAAACAGGAAGCCGGAGATATTACTGTGGAAGCTGAGAGGATGGGGTTAGATTCTTGAAACACAAGTGATTTGTTTTTACTTCCCTCTCTCCCAAACTCGTGATGCAGTTATAGTCTTATTAGCTAATGCATGCCATTTTCTCTCCACTCTCATAGCTAAAATAAAACTTAAAAAAAAGAAAGAACAGCACTAGAAAGACGGACTAGATAGATACAAGATAAGAAGTAAAAGTAGCAACAAGATAAAATAGGAGGTATAAAGCATTTGGAGCTACAGATATTCAAACTAAGAGCTGGAAGAGTCTAACCTCAAGCACTGGCCCATTGCTGACGCTTCAGCAAAAGGAACAGAATCACCAAGAATAAATTTTGCCATGGAGAAGCACCCTCGAATTCCACATCTTACATATACAATTATGTTCTGCACCGTGCAGGGGGGAGGTTTATCAGATAGGTGTAGTCATCCTGGCAGTAAGAAGTGTACAAAGAGATGTAGTAACTTATATCAGCCCAAGTATTTCTGTATAAAACGGGCTTTGGGGCTTAAATTTATTCGTCAGGACTGAGACAAGTAACAAACTTAAAGACAGGTTTTGCTGCTTCTTCTTCACACATGGAGAAGTGTTTGTACACTCAAAATCCACTCTGATTTTGAGCCATGTTTCTCAGCTCAGTAACTCTTTCCCAACAATCCCTGCCCAGCTCCCACCTTTAAGCCACAATATCTACCTGTGCGTGGTTTGAGTGAAGCAAACTCCAGGCAGCAATAGGTTTTACCAGGCACAGTTCCACTCATTTCTCACCACAGCCCCTACAGGGGGGTCATGATGCCAACTCCAGAGGAGCCCCCCAGGTCCAGTGAAGCACGAGCTGGCAGCTGACACAGGAATCGGAGGAAGGCTCACCACCAGCTTTCACCAGAACAGGAGGATCAGGCTCTTTCTCCTTTTGACATATTTCAAAACATCCGCTTTTCTTCTATGCTAACTGCTCATAACAATTGCCTGGTCCAAGCATCAAATAAACACCGGCTTTTATATCCTGGCACTAGTGTTATTGTGAAGGAAGTGTTCAGTCAAACAATACTGCTGTACAAAATCTTTTCACCTACTGATGTTGTGTGACTTTTTTTTTGCTTTAACCTGAATTTCTAACCTATTTTAAACCTGCCTTTTTTTTCACACATTAATGGGAAGATTTTTTTTCTCCTTTCTATGCCTTCCCCCTCCCTTCAGTAGATGAACTTTAAATGCAATAGTGTGCTCATCCTGAGTGACCCTGCCTGCTGGGAGTAATTGTCTAGAGGAGAATAGAAGAATCTAAAAGCTTTTGTGCAGGGGAATAGAGAAGACAGACTTTATTATGATTCTGAATCGTAAGCGCACTCTCTTTTTTTTTTTCTTTCTCTCTCCCCTTTTCTTTTTTTTTCGGGTTCTAACAGCTGTTTCCCATCACAACCGGTGTTTGAAAGACACAGCAAAATTGAGTGTATCAGTATCACAATTAGTTTCACAGGCGGCTAATAACTTACTTGCCAGCCATGCCTGATTTAATCAGGACAGTCCTGATTTATGGTTGTTTGTCCCAGTGTCCGATTTTCTCTGCCAGCTCCATCACAAGGAGATGCATGCAGCCTGCTTCTGCACTCTGTCAGGGCCACCGGTTCACTGTGGTGGGCACAGGAGGGAAAAAAAAGAAGAGGCAGCTTAAATGAGAAGTCTACAGTCCTCTAGCACAACTCGGGAAACATATTCTTCTCCCTGTGATAAACAGAGCAGCTCGCACTGGTGCAGGCATGCCACGCTGACATTTATCAAGATATCTCACAGTGGCCTGCTACCCCTCTCTTCCCTCATGACCTGCAGGAACCTCCTGGGCTAGGGTCAAGAGGTGATTTTAGCAGCACATTATCTCAAGCCTGCAAGGCCCCGAGCTGCTGCAAGTGAGCCTTCTGTCAATGGTGCCAAATTACGCGTGGCTCATTTTTGCAAAGTGATCTACTGCTGCTGCTCATTGGGGACAGAGCTGAGACCATCCAACTCATTTTTCTTAGGGCTGCAAGCTGGTCTGGAGGAAGTCCCAGCAGATCAAGCCTTTCTCACTCAGCAACTGTACTCGTTGGAGTTGAAAAACTGTCCATGAGAAGCTATTTAATGGATCAGTTGTAGCACTTAAAAGACGAGATCTGAGATAGTTTTGCCTATGGATGCAAAAGGGCAGGAAAAATATAAAACAGGTTTGTAGGAGGCTTTCAGCTAGTCTGGTTATACCACTGTTCCTCTTACAGAACATAGGCAAACCTTTTCCTTGAAGAACACAGAAAAGTCAGCAAAGCTGTGTTACGAGCAGGTGTCTCCTCAACATCGCTCTGCCGGTATGGTTACAAGACCAAGGCAGGACTAAGCCACTGCTGAGCTGAGACTACTGCTTATTCCTGTCTCACTTTTAACTTTGACTCCACAACACAGGGTGAGGGAAAAGGTCCGTCCGCATTCACCGTTTCTCTCATCTTTTGGTTCAGCTTTGTTTTGCCTATATTTCTGAAGCAGAGAGGAGGTCAAGATCCAAATCCATGTCTGTGGTTTCTAGGTGCCACTACAGCAACAATAATGCTCAGGGATGTCTAATTAGTAGAGCTGCAGTGCATTTATGTCAGAGAGAGCTTGTGCATCATGATTAAGAGAGTTTTCAACCTAAGAACAGAGGTTTTCTGCTTCAGTTTGAAAGGTTGTTGTGGAAAATCCCTTGTGTCATCTGTTTTTAAAGATGAGCATTACACTCCTATAGTTAGCTCTGAAACATGAAAGACAAGACGAGCCTTGTCATCACCTTCTTCAGTCAGGGCTTCAGAAGTCTCAGCACCTCAGTTAGAAAGGGGAGATGCAAGAAGATCCATTGCACCTTCCTTATATGCACTGGGAGATGAAGCTGCAAGGGCATTGCTTAGCGCTGCCACGCAGTCCTTGTCTTTGTCCTGAGGAGCTTAAAGTTTGGGTAGAAAGACAACAAACTCACCTGAAGGCTTGAAAGCAGGAGAGGAGGGTTTTTTCATATTTTTCTCGTTTCATACCTTATATTTAGTGTTTGGCAATGCATAACAGGGAGCAGGTAGTTGTTTGAAATATTACAATGAACCAAGCTACAAAAGAGGACACTGACTAGTTCTCCAGATGACAAGACATGAGCAGAGGCCATAGCCCATGTTTTTTCTCTAGCTGGAAGAGATGAATCTACATTTGCAAGCCCTCATGTCCTAAGAAACAAGAATGGGAGCATTTCAGTTGATTTTAAATAGATACAAAATATATATTTGCATTCAGGTTTTCCAGCTGAATAAAAGACCTCCTGCACAGCACTTTTAGAGGAGGTTTCACAGCGCTTCAGCTGAAGGACTTCCCTCCACCTCTCAGGTTCCCTATCAACTGTTTTTAGGTGGCCCTTCCTTCCGTACGGAGACACGCTGACTTGCCAGGTCCAGTCTCTGTATAGTTCCTAACAGGGGAGACTTAAGCTTTTGTTAGAGGTCTGTGGAGGGTACTCGTGCTCTTCTTTGTCTCAAGTTAAAGGAGACTGAGGTTGCTTTGACACTTCAACTGAGGCAGCAGTCTCATTTTTAGGATTTGCAAGTCCCAGCTTAAGTCCTAAAGTGGAACCTGGATCTAACATGCCCAGACAGGCAGCTATCCAAGCACATGGATATGAGTGCTAACATCTCCATCTTCTTCCAGAAGTGTACATCATTATTTTCTCACCAAAGGCAGTAGAAAGTGGGACTGGAGCTGCAGTGACTTGGGTAAGAAATCTGTACTTGGGATTACTTCCTGCAGTTCTCCTTTCTTCCTCTGTTTACACAAAAGACAGACCATGTTCAACGGTATCAGGGCAACCCAACCATGATACTCATTGAGCAGTTAAAACACACACACATACAAAGCGAAAAAGAAGAAGAAAAAGTGACAGTCTATCCATCTCACTTGGCATGTTTATATGTCCTTCTTAACCGTAAAAAAGAAACCTGTTTACAAAGCAGAGTGTCGTTAACATTGTGTAGAGGAACGCTTATCTGTGAAACTTTGATCTCCTTCTGAAGCGCCATTACTCTGAGACCCGACAGACTAATGGCTCTTTGGGTGGGAGAGAAAGTTTTTCAACAGGAAAAGAAGGAAGTTTATTGTGCTATCTAGTGGACACATTCAGAAAATCCTGCTCCTCGGAAATGTAATAAGCCACGGCCGTGTCACGGGCAGCCTTACCCTGCATCACGCAGGGTGCTGAATGGGGGAGCTGGGGAATAACGAAGCACTGAGGACTCCAGTAATGGGAGAGTGGGGGAGTTGTTACTCTAGGGCAGGCCTGCTATCTCACTCATTTAAGTCATGGACATATGGGGCTGAGAGCTAAACCAGACATGCAGCCTGCCTATTGGAGCTAACATTTTCCATTTACAGACTGTGGGCCACGTTTTACAATACTAATTCACGTGTCTAAGTCCTACTTAGGTGAGTAATCATATTGGCTTTGAGAACACAAGCAGAGCATCAGCCTCAATGACAGGGCTAAAACCCACAGCCAGGAGAGTGACAGGATCAGATTCTAAAACATCTAGTGAGAGTTATCATTAAAATAATAATAATAAAGAATCCCTTTTTTTGCTTTTTTTTGAAAAGGATTGAGAATATCTGGGATCCAAAAAGTGTGCCGAAAAACACAGGTAAGACTCAGGTAGATTCAGTTTCAGATAGGTCAGAAATTCCACAAGAACATCATTTACTCCGCTGCCTTGCATAAAGTACAAAATCTTTCCCGGTCCCTTTTTCCTTCCTAATTTCAAGTTTGCCTCGTCTTTTTAAGATGCTGAGGTTCACTTGATGCTTCGCTGCAGTCAAAGATTTGGGTATCTATCTCCGACACTTCCTGCGGACATATTTCTCCAAAATGTTTGTTAAAATTCGCTGTCAAATTGAAACTTAATAGCACAGACCTTCCTCGCAAACATAAACAGCACCTCTGGAGGCTCACACATCACCGCTCTTTGCTTGCATCTGTCCTGCCGCTCTCCATTTTATTTCTCCGCGCTGCTGCTTGCACTTTTCAACTTCTTCTATCTGTCACTGAGTTTTTCACTGAAAGGCCACTGAAATCCTTGGGAGCCCATCCAATACCTGCCGTCGGCTTCGGGGCAGCAGTTCTGCTTCCTTCAAGGCACTGATCAGCCCCATTAACAAATCTCGTTAGAAATATTCCGTCACTAGCTGGGCTTTGAACAGTCGCGCCTATTGTATAAACGTATATTTCTCTCGGAAACATTCCTGGGGAGACAATATAGGGAGAGTCTGGAACTGCCTTTCGCAAGTTGCTCGGCCCGTTGAAACAATCAGCTTGAAAGACAGACTTTAAAAGATGAGGGGTTTCTGCCCGCAGAAGAAAAGCAGCAGCTTCAAAAGAGCGTGATTTATATGAAAGAGAGGGGAAAAAGAAAAGGAAGCAGAATAGTTAGGCTCATTGAGTTTCCATCCTGGAGTTTCCTTGTTTTGCTAGACTGTGAAAGACCGCGGCCAGGCTCTATAGAGGGTGCACATTTGAACCCAGATTTACTCGTGACTGATACAGAGGTCACAAAAGTTCAATTTATGTCTTTCTTCTTCCCTAAAAACACGGCGTTTGTAAGCCTCCGTGGGTTTTTTTTTGGTGGGAAGCAAATAATGCAACTCTTATCGCAGGGCATTTGACATAGATAATACCCCGTTTGGAAACCAAGACGAAGAACCCTCCTATCTGGCATAGCCTTGAAACGTTTGCAGAAAGCCTTTTAAAGGAGATTTAGTGCATGTGTAATAATAACGCAGGATTTGATACCCTCTAGGAACAAAAGCCCGGTTCTCCCTCAACAACTACAATTACTGCTCAACTTGCTATACCTACAGTTAATAAACTGGAAGTAAGGTTATGAATAAACTTTATTAACCAGCAGGAGCTGGTGTCTTGTCCTCCTTGCGACTGTCCCACGAGCACCGAAGCCC